>OZ005657.1:103219476-103819476 GCA_963930645.1 Salticus scenicus
TTTTTTTTTTTTTTTTTAAGTGAATTTGATTTTGATCTTACTTCTTCATAGAGAAACTTGCAAATTTTTGAAATAATTACTTACTTTTATGAAAATTTTCCTAACACCAGTAAATCGAGGAAACAAAAACATAAAAATTTAAAAAAAATTAACTCAAAGACAAATTTATTATAAGTTTAAAAAAATAACTTACACGCAAATGCTTTAAATTTATCAGTGTTCTCTCAAAGTTTTCGAAATTATAATTTATAAATATATATGAAAACATTCATTTTACCTTAGATAAGTGGTAATGACCCTATGTCGTGATATCCGTCGAATAAATTCTTCTATATAATCTAATGAAACAAATGTTAAAATTTCATTTAAGATAAAAGAAATTGTTCCATTTCGACAGTTTGCTTAAAATTAAGCATTGCTCTGTTAAAAAAATGTACATACATTTTGTTTCTAATTAGATTCGAAATAACATCATCAATAATTTAGCTATTTTTCTTCCACCAGCGAGCAATTAAGCATATCTGGCTTATTATTATTTTTTTTTTTCCGTAAATAACAGATGTTTTGAGTTTTACGTTCAACTTTTATAGACAGATCAACATTTTGTGAAATCTCATTGGTCAAACTGAGCTGATATATATGCACATACAGGGCTGACACAGGCATCGTTTTAAACACGCTTTTATTAGCTTCACCTGTATGTATGTTTGTAACCGCTCTGGAAGCAAACAAAAAATCTATATTGTAAAAATGGACTTTCCCTACGTGAACGCTGTGTCTGTGAGCAAAGCTCCGGGCTACGAACCTAAAGGTCTAACGTTCGAGCCCAGTCAGGGGAGATTTTTAAAAAATGGCTTTTGTTTAATTCTAAATTATTTTATAATCACCCTGTAATATGGTGTGTCACTCACACAATTTTTTCTTACCCTGCATTTTAATACTATAAAGATAGATATCTTGTGCTTTTTAAGTTCACATCTCAATAAAAGCGTGTACTTTAATTTTTTAAAAGTATAATTATTTATTATTATTTTCGCATCACTATTCCCATAACACAAAATTTATATTATATTTATGCAGGCAATCTGCAGATCTACCTGCATATATATATCATAAGTCGTCTGTGGTAGCCCTGTATGCACACTTACATATATATATATATATGTGTGTGTGTGTGTAGTTGACAAAATTTCTAATTTTTTAATCAGATTTATCACATATAATTTTAATGAATATATAAAATTAAACAAACTGAAAACATTTATAAAATCATTTCGGTATGAAGCCTTCGATGAAATTAGCGGAGATTTGGTACCGACGTGTATACATATCTGTCTATCTATATCTAAATATATATATATATGTATGTATATATAGGAAACTATTGAAACGAAAATATATATGACATAAAATTAAAATCAAAGTTAAAAAATTAGAGAAACCAACAGGGGAATTAGTTCATTTCATTCATTTGTTAATTTATTCCTATATGTATAATTATATATATATGTATATATGTGTGTGTGTGTGCGCGCGCATACAGAAGGAATCTTTGTCGATTTACTTTTAAAAATTATCTGGAAAATTAAAACATAAATAGTGATGGAAAAATAAATAAAAAAATAAAAAAATAAAAACATGGTTAGAACATTAAAATGACAAAGTACAGATTTCTTCCATACAAAAATATGTTTTTCCTTTGATACATATTACACTCCTGCTCAAAACTTTAGCAAGATTTGCAAACGATCAGATTTTTTCAATTTAAAAACTTATCGTATATGTAGCTATATCATATATCTAGTAACAAAACGTATCGTGTATTGCTATATCTAGCTTTCAAACTATGTAATATATATATATATATATATATATTTTATCTTTTGCACATGCGCAGTGAAAACGTTTTCTTAAAAATGCTCATACTTCATGATATATTTAAGATATTTGTATTTCGATTGCAATATATTGTTCGAAAAGTGGTTTCTCAGTTCATCTGAAAGTGGGAATAATTTTCGTTTAAAACTCTGTGCATTATAAACAAGAAAGAAAAACCATGCGGTACGCTTAGATTATAAACACTTTCCAGATGTACGTAATTGTTATTTTGTATAACTTTCAATGCTCTTTGCCTACATAATCGCACAATAGACAGACAGTAGTTCTGACACACAGATAGACTATTTGAATTCTAATCATTCTTAAACATTGTTAGAACATGTTAAAAAGGCCTAATACAAAAGAAAATGTAGCTCTTATATTCCAATTACAGCTCTTAATGTATCTGAATATTATAGTGTAGCCCTGTAAATAGGAAGGTTAAAAAAATCATATTTTATAGAAAATATTACTTTATCATATTAAGAATAAATGTCGATTTCTTTGTGATTTTTACAATTTAGAAAGTTCTTTAAATGTAATTTATAAAAATATCTGTCCTAAAATCCCATTGACATTTTTTTGGGGTGTCCTTGTACACAAACCAGTTGCACAAGAATTATTAATGCCATTTAAAATAGGGAACATTCGATAGTCAATTTGAGTAACATATATAATTTTGTAAATGATAAATAATTTTGTAAAGATGTCTATCAGTTGTTCCTTGTAAACCCAAAAGAGCTCCAACTGACCGACTCCAGAATTTTCGAACTAAACTGATGTTTCATCAAGCTTAACTGTATTTGTTGCCCGATATTGTGATATATATATACACGAACGCATAGCTGCACATTCTGCAAAACTAAATTATGTTAATTTCTTGATGATGCTTTGTTGATCAGGGCGAAAAGGTTTGAAATGTATTTTATTACAAATGTCTCTTTTAATTAAATATATTTTTTAAACTTTTACGTGTTTTTAAAAGTGTCTTTTTCATAAATTTGTTATCCCATTTTACAAGAATATTCCATATTACACACCCATAGCCTCCTTAACTAGGTGCCTGTCGCGTGGCTCATAAACTTAGCAACAGCTGAAGCGGTAGACAACGCCACCTGGTACAGATTGAGTGACATTTTATTCAACTGCCACCAATAATTTTAAGAAGTGATATATCATATATATATAATTGACGTTTCTTCGATTCTTTTCGCCTTTTATGTATATTATATCCCCCTTTAAAAAAATTTTGGTGGCTGTCGAATAAAAAAATTGCGCATTCTGTTCCAGGCGGCGCTGTTACCGCTTGAACTGTTGTCAAGTTTCCGAGCCACGCGACAGGCATCTAGTTTAGAAGGCAAGGCCCCACCGTTCCTTCATGTTTAATAGACAATCTTCAGTAACTAAAAAATATTTTTAAAGCAAAATTTTTGTTTATTTTATAATGTAGGAATAAAAGGGTTTAAACAAGAGAGTTTACTATTGTTGAAAGTTTTTAAAAGCGATTGTAATTCCGAGATAATTAATTTTCGCAAATTTTGCTACAATTATTTTTATGCAATAACATCTATCCTATTTAATCACAAAATATTGTTTAAAAATATGATACACATTTCTGTATATATATGTATAACGGTAACATAAGTAGCAGAGTGTTATCATACATGCTTTAAAAACAAAGAGTTCAAGTTTATTAGACATTTAAAAGAATTAGAATATTAATAAGATAAAACTACCGAACTAAGAAAATTGTTTTAATTTAAGTATTTAATTTAATAAACCGCATGCATCGCAGCATTCCTGAACTTTTACCCACATTTTATCATACTGTCGCACTATCCTCAAAAAAAAAAAAAAAAAAAAAAAAAAAAAAAACCTTGAATATTTGTTAATGTTTTACTACCAAAACATTATGAAAAAAAAATGTTACTTTAAAATAGTGGTGGCAATATAATAAAAGGAGCGTAAAATTTTTAGGAATGCTGCGAGGCCTCTGCATTAGAGCTAGATAAAGAAAGTTTAGGTGCATGACAGTCCTAAATTACTTGTGGTGTGGCAACAGTAACTTTTTGCTCAGATCCCACAGCACACGGAAGGTGAAAAGGCGGATGTTTTCGAAACAGGAATTTTTTAAAAATATAAATATGATTATTTCTTGTAATGATTATCATAAATAGTAGAGCAACTGACATATCAAGGGATATCGCAGTGATTTAAAAATTAATTTTTTACATAACCACTTTGATTTTTCTTCTATTTTTAAGAGTAATTTTCGTTTTTTGGTGTTTTTCTAAAATATTATCCATTTTTCTTTAAAATGGAATTGGTGTATTTGTATTTAACCATTTAAATTCTATTTTCTAAAATCAATGCAATAAATTTATCTGGCATATATACCTGTCTAAAATGGCCAAATTTTACGACGAAAATTTCTGTTGCAAATTATAGATAGAAAATATCCTAAATTAATCAGGTATCATAAGCCTGTAAACGGCAGAAGAAAAATCTGTTTTATAATAGAAATATATCATATTTCTTTTTTAGACGTTATTAAGTTTTTATGATAAAAGCTAGCGCAGTCTATGTCATTTTTCTTCCCATCTGAGAAAGTGTTGGGGGCAGGGAAAGCAGTTTTCTCTAAAACTCTAGAATCCTACATATTTATCACAGTCTTATTTCTCTCTTTTGTTATGTTGTTTAACAAAGAAATGATGATGTATCATAAAATATGATTGTGACAATTAATTCTGTTTATTAGCTGTTTTGAGTCTGACTCCTACATAATTATTTCTTCATTTTTTTCTGTTTTAAAACATGTAAAAAGCTTATTTTCTTTTCAAAAATATAGTAGTTTTACCTTAAAGTTTCATATATATATATATATATTTTCTAAATGCATTAGCTCGAGTTATTATAAGAGGTAAATAATTTACTAATAATTTTAAAAATCAGAATTTTTTCTGAAAACTGATTTCATTTGAATAGTTGCCTGTGTAATGTTAATGAAAAAAGAAATAAAAACTTAACCCATGACTAAAAATTCTCCTAGCATAATAAATTTGGCAGTTATGTTTTATCCATTATATTTAACAATCGGAAATATGTATGACATATTCTTTTAACAATATAGTGGTGATATGTCTGATTATAAAATTAGAAAGTTTGGCATTTATGATATTCCCTAAATACCTATTTATTCCTTGATTAAAAATTAGCCTTTCTCTAACATTATTTTAATTTAATATTCATTTTCCTGAGAAACGTAATTATTTATTAGAATAAATATATTTGAGGGTTACATTTTCAAGATTGTTTATCTAATTTATCCTTCACATAAGTTCTCTAATATGGATGATATTGAGAACTAACGTCTTAAAAATTAAAAATGGAGAAATTATTTTTTTAAAAATATTTTTGCTATAAATCTAGATTAACGTACCTTGCCGTAACGAAGATATATGTAGAAAACACATTTGAATTGTGAAAGAAAGATAACGTGAATCAAATAATCGAAGTTAATAATTCATTTGTTATCTTTAGATAAAACAAAATAAAATTTCAAGTACATGGCAAAGAGAGAAGGGGAAAGAGAAAAATGAAGAAAGATAACATATGTGTTAAAATCGGGTAATAACTTATGTTATTGAATAAAATATATAAAATTTCAAAAAGTACTACATACACTGAACATTATAAAATAATGTTAATAAGCTGTTCCAGATATTATTATTCAGAGATGTCAAGTATTAAATTTATTGAGTATTATTGTTAATATTCGCTTTTTTTTTCTCTACTCTTTTCTACAGTAATTTTTCCAGTACGTAATTACGGTTAAATGAGAAGAAAATTATTCTTCTAAAAAACTGGCAGGAAAAACGTGCGAGTGCTAAGGACAGAGCCTGATTAAGGGGGAAGTACACATTATCTCCGCTCTCACCGGAATATTTTTACAATTATTTTTTACTTCATGTCATAGAAATTCCACGCTTTGACGAGGAAATATTTTTTATAAAAAATGAACGGTGTAAAACAATCCAATTTACTCACCGTTATTAGACACGAGAATTCTTTTAAAATAATTTTTAATGAAAATTTCTGTTTATTATAGGAGGAAAGTATTTGTTAAAATATAAAGGTGTAAGTATAAATAATGTGAGCTTCCCCCTTAATCAGGCTCTGGCTAAGGATGCTATGGAACAAGATAAAAAGTTTGGAAGATCGTTATTTAACAAAATTGCAAGTACAATGTTTAATTATCGCTTCTAATTTTATATTTGCTGATAAAAATTTTTAGTTAAACGATTAAGCTTAATACAACACAATACCTAAAACTAATAGTAATAAAATATTTGGTTATAAAATGACGGTGCTAACCAATTTTTAGTACGACAGAACTATTTCTTTCAATCTGCCATTTTGCGTTGTTACCAATTTATAGTGTTTCACTTCGAAAATGCTTACCAATATCAAATTTAATCATTTAATTTGATACTCTATCTTAAAAAATTTTTTGAATTCCGTAAAAAACTTTTATGTACTTTTTTTTCACTTCCCATCGGTGAGGATCGAACGCACAACCTTCGGGTTCGTAGTTGTGTACACTGAGCACAGATCCAACGGGTTTTGGTCGAATACTTTCTGATTATTCAGACTACTGTTTTCAGATATTTTTAGACTAAAACTCTGTAATATATTTAAAATGTGTGTTATTTTCCGATTTATAAGATGGGTATATTGATATTAATTATGTTTTTGAGAAATTTACTGGATTAATATTAATTAATCTGTGATGAATTTTGAGTATAATTTAAATATCGAATAATTGGTTTATAGTTTTTTTTTCTTTTTTTTCTTTTTCTTTTCTTTTCTTTTTTTTTTTTTTTTTAATATTATGTTTCGTTCTGCAGAATTTGAAAATGATAATTATTAATAATAAATACGAAATAGTTATTAAGATTATTTTACTAATTAAAATATTTAATAAATGAGTTCTAAGCAATTAGGGAAATATACAGTCACCCCCCCCCCCAAAAAAAACGCCACCCCCCACCTAATTTCGCCGTAAATTATCGTAGAAACATGCGGCTGGTACCTATAGATCTGCAACAACGTCTAGTTTTTAATGGTGTAGTTAGATTTTACTTAAGGGGTCATCTACATATTTAAACAGGCATAAACTTCATTTTTTTCAATAACGACTCCTATTTTTGACGTAATATTCAGATTTCTGAGATCAATGCAGTTCGGAAAACCTACCTATTTATATACTTTAAATTAATTCTAAACAGAGTTACACGTGAAAATGTGTTAGGGGACCGTCTATACATTTAGAAAAATTAAATCTTGATCTACAACGCAATATACAATATTTATTAAATTTCACACCGTAAAAAAAATTCAGAAATGTTAATTATAAAATAAAAAACGATTCTAATTCGCAAAACTTTCTGTGTTAGTTTATGGAATGAAAGATTTTTATTGGTTTATATTTATTAAACATTGATTAGTAAAATACATCACTTCATACGAAGAAAATTAAATAGCTTAAACCATATGAACTCTACAATACAATGTTGAATTACAAAAATCTAGGTACCAAGGTAAAAGAATAATGGTAATAATGATAATAATATTAATAGCGGCTAAAAGAAAAAAAAGTGTTAAATGTTTAAGAAAAAGAATTATCTACTACTTGTTGGGTATATTTTTATTTTATACAGTAAGCCCCGCAGGAAAGTGTTACTATAAAGTTTTACATTTAATTTTAGGCGTACAAACCAACAATAGATAATATACAAAATTATAGATAACAAGATTTAAACTAAAATCTGAGAAAGGATATTTAACATTTTCGCGACCGCTGATGTAGTTTCACGTCATTCGGAAATCTGTAACTCCTCCAGTGGGCGTTTCTTTCACAATTTGTGTGTTACGATATTTCTTAAGAATATTCCTTATATTCATATTTAAATAAACAATATAGTATGAATACAAATACTTTCACTAAAAAGAGTATAATTATTGTGTATATTCATATGAAAATAAATATGGATATAGAAAAAACGGTTTCCTATTGCCTAGAACGAATATTTCCCGTTATGCAGTCGTCTACTGTACTTGAATTCTTAATTTTAAGTGTGTAAAATCTATATCTTTAAAATTATTAAAACATATTACTTAGTTTTAAATTCTTTTTCCGTGATAAATGTGATGCCAGTTTTACGCCGTGAGTAGAATAATCGAATATATATAATATTGCGCTTTGTTTCTATAATAGATTTTAAAAACTTAAAAAAAAAAAAAAATTACCACTATATTATTCGGTATTAAAAAAACATTTAATAAAAATTTTATATTTATTATGTTACGTCATACGATAAAATTTAAATAGCATGAACGGTAGAGTAAACGAATGCGAAAATGTCACAACAAGATTAAAACAGAAAATTTGTTTAAAAAAAAAACTTATAAAAATTAATTATATTAATTTAAAAGAAAGAAAAAACAAAAGTATTGTTCACTGCATATTGCTCTTTCAAATAATAATCCTCGTCCTACCGCGTTTTATAAAACATGATATATAACTTGAGATGCACGAATCCTAGAATATTCAAGTTAAAAACAAAAGACAAAAGGGATAAAATAGAATTTTAGCAGTGAGAAACTAGAAAAAGTTATGCAATATTTAAGAAAAAAGACTTAACATTTTAGAATCGAGTAAACTGTTTTTTGCAACGGAAGCCATGCCTTTACAGAATTTTTCTAAAACTTTTCATTATAAAACAAAATTATTTTACATACTTCCAATTAAATCATTTAAATTTTGTTCTCAGTATTCAATGTAGTACATGCTATTGACATTTATGCATACCAGTGTCACATATAGAGTCATATACGAGTATGCAAACTAGTTTTTTTAATACTGTTTCCGCAATATAGAGGCGGGGCTTCATTTCTTTTGGAATTCTTTCCCAATCCCTTGCCTGCATTACCATAATTTTATAAAAAATAAGTCAATTTGTATAATAAACATCGAAATATTTCTCAGAAAACAATTAGAATAACATACAGGTAAATTAAAATAGTTTTTCGTTAAAATGTATAGAGATATTGACTCACAGAGGATACATATTATAAGAAGTTACGCCCCCCTAACAGCAGTAAAAAATGAAATATCACTGTAACTGAAAACATAATGTTAGGAACAAGCTGTAAATTTGGAAACCCATGTTTTTGATGATGCCCGTTCTATTCGTGCAAAAATTAACATCGGTCATAATTCATAATTTTTTCAAATATGAATATATTAATAATTTTCATAATTCAAAAAATGTTTTTTTAGCAAAAATTTGCATGGAATATGTTTGGGTCACTTCATTCTAACGAATAAAAAAAGAGAATTTAAATATCATGATTATTTCGGAAGATATGATTTAATGTTTGTCACATTCATTTAACATTAGCATCCCAAAACTTTGACAGCTTATAACTCTATGAAAAATTGAGTGAAATATATAAACTATACCATTTTCCGTGATGATTTGATCCAAAGAATTCAAATAAATTATAAAAAAGTGGGAGTTATCATTGAAAAAAATGAAGTTGATGTCAGTTTTAATATTTGGACGACCCCCTAAGTAAAATCTAACTATAACATTATAAACTTAACGTTATTACAAACTGATCGGTACCTGTCGCATGTTTCTACGATAATTTATGGCGAAATTAGGTGTGGGGGGGCGTTTTTTTTTGGGGGGGGGGTGACTGTACTATACAATAAGGCCATTCAAATTACATTAATTTATTTTGAATAAAAAATTAATACATTATTTGAATATGTGTTTAAGAATTTTTTTCTGAGCGCTCTCTATGATTATTATTTATTTATTTATTTATTTATTTATTGCAAGGGTGTTAAAATACAAATAAAAGTAGTCTTGTCGTGCTAAATTAAATTCTTTCATAGACAGAATTTCTTTCATAGTTTTTTTTTTTTCTTTTTTTTCTTTTTCTTTTTTTTCTTTTTTTCTTTTTTTCTTTTTTTTGAAAGTGCAGCATCTTCACAACGAAAATGCAATTTATAATTTCTAACTATAAACGTTTATGCCTGTTGGATGGCTGGGGCTAGTTTACATAGATTTTAGTTTTTTATTTCCTTATTTATTTATTTATTTATTTTTTGTAATATTTAGAGAAATTCTGATGAATGCATCAGAAAGCGTAATTCTTAGGCTGTAAAATAATATATGAACCATTAATTAAATAAGAATTTAAAAGACCTTAAAAACACTTTTCCTAAGAGCTTGAAACTGTGCCAACTAAACCTAGTTGTAGGGTTAGTTAGCATATCCGTAAGGGCAAGTTGACATATCGTGATATAGATAGGGAAACTTATGTAGAACATCGCAATTTTCGAGAATTAAAAAAAATATATATATTTCTTCCAAAAAATTTATTTTTGTAATATTCGGAAAAAAAATTCCGAATAAATGCATAAACAAACATTTAATAGAAAGCGAAAAAGAGACCTTGCTTATTATTATAGCTACCGATAGGTGGTGTTAGTAAAACATACAAATTGGAAGTATAAGTGAAAGTATATGAATGTATAAGTATGATTAAATAATTAAAAAAAAATATTCTTAAAAATATGTGGTGTTAAAAAAGTCGTGCAATATCCACAGTTGCCAACTTTAGAACATTTTGGCCACCAGGAAATTTTAATATATATATATATATATATATATATATATATATATATATATATATATATATATATATATATATATATATATATATATATATATATATTATTTTACTTAATCAGTGAAAACCGTTACTGTTCTCTGATTAAATAAAATAGATATTTCGATTACATTTTTTCAGTAGCCAAAAGGGCTAAGTTGGCAACAAGGGCAATATTAGAAATATTGGCAAATTTAGGTATACATTACTTTTATTTTTATTATTATTATTATTATTATTTTAATATTTCTAAGCAAGTGAATGTAACAGTGTCGACGAAACACTGTCTTAAAACGGATTCCCTATTCTTTTTTTTTTTTTTTTTTTTTTCCTTTAAAATTAAATATTTTACATCCTATATAATATAGATATAATTCTAGGGCTGCCAATTTTTTTTATTAATTCTGCAGCATTTTTAGTATCCGCTTTCTTTCTTGTCGCTTTTTTAAAAGAGGAATATTCTTCTTGTTTAACCATAATCACATATTAGAGAAAATGAATGTAGAAAGTAAGTGGTGTAAAAAATTTCGGGTATAAAGGATAGTAAAAAAATGACAGTTCTGTGTTTCTGTAATACAACCAGCTACTGTGATAGTTTAATTACATCTCCATTAAAATAATGCACATTTCTGAAATTTTATTATTTTGACTTCCAAAATTTTTAATAAATACCTTTTAAAATTCCTGAAGCAATTTCTCTGGTTTAAAAAAAAAAAAAAAATCAACTCATTGTAAACTGTATTAAATTACGTAAAATTTAGTAGCTATAATAATGTAACATACATATTCTATTTATATGATATTTAAAATAAATTATAAAGTATTTTTTCAATTCATAAGTGGCCATTTTTTCAGAAATTTAACAGTTTTCATTTAAAATGACACATATTTAAATTAAATTAGCTAAATAATTTTATTTAAAAGTTTACTATAAAAAAAAAAAAAAAAAACCTCTTGCAACATTTACTACAGAAATTTATTACTAGTAAAGTTGTGATTTACACAATGACCTTTCATAAGCAGGTTTTCTGATTTTTGAACTAAATTATCTTTAATTTATGACGATTTCTTTAACATCATATAATCGACGGAACGAACATAAGTAAAAGAAGAAAATGAAATGAATGATAAATTGCTATAAGATGAAAATAGCTTGCACGCAAATGTAGAAAATTTATCAGAGTTCTCCTAATATTTTCGAAACAAAAATTTGTAAATATATATCAAAATATTCATTTTACCTTCAAAAAGAGGTAATGACCTTATATCGTGATATTCATTGAAGACACCATTCCACACAATATAATGAAACAAATGATAAATTTCTTTTAAGATAAAAGAAGGTGCTGCATTTCGAAAGTTGCCTTAAAAATTAAATCGTGCGTGATTAAAAAAGGAACATTATGTTCTTAATGATATTTGAGACATCTTATCAAAAGTTTATGTAAATTTCTTCACCAATGGACAAATTATGTTGTACAGTCATTTTTCTTTTTTTTCCCGTAAACAATAGAAGTTTTTAACTTTGTGTTCAACTTTTAAAACCAGATCAAAATTTTGTGCAATCTTCCTGGTTAAACGGAGCTTATATGCGAATATAAAGAATCTTTGTCAAGTTATTTATGAAAAATTACAAGAAAATTAAAACAAAAGATGTGAGGAAAACAAACAGTGTTATAATTATGCTAATGCTAATTAGCACATAATACTACCTGCCGATTATGCTAAATCATCCATAATAGCTTTAGGTTCTGCCTTTTTTCATACCAATAAATTTGTATAGTAATATTCAGCAATATATAATCATGATTAAATAAGTTGACTATTACCCTAAAAATAAACTGTTGTGAAAAAAAGAGGGGCCTAACAATATTACAGCAGGTCTATTGTAAGGACATTAACGCTTTTTCGGCCCAGCGTTGCCAGACCTCGAGGATTTTTTATTCAACAATCTCCAAAAATTTTGACATGCGATATTTGATATACATAATAGACAATCAATATACGAAAGGATTAGACAAACGTTACAATTAAAAAAATATTGGTGGCAATTAAATAAATCATCCGCCATATCTGGCCATTCTGTCGGGACCACATGTTTTTGTCTGTCTAATAGTGAGTTATACCTATGGACGTCATTCTTTTAACCCTTTGAATCCCAAATTATTTTATTTTGAATCTTTTTTATTATATTTCTTTATGCATGAGAATCATCTCATATTAACACTTTCGCGATCGCATGATTTTGAATTTTTGACAGTAAGGTCAGCCTGTGGCCGTTATTCTCCTATGTTACAATATTTCAGAACAAAATTTTCTGTATGCACATTTATATTAGAAATGCATATACATTATAATTATATTCTTTCTAATCAAAGTATTTGTATCCACAGTATATTTCATTCTAAAAATGTGAATATTGGTGATATATTCAAGAAATAAATAGCATACAAATTGCGAAAGAAACGCCCACTGGTGGAGTTACAAATTTTCAAATGACGTGAATCTACGTCAGCGGTCGCGAAAGTATTAAATTTAGCTTAAACTATAGCTTAACTATCGGGAAGGCTTAAACTACATGGGTTCAAGTTTAAATTATAGTCTCAATGAAATCCTGTATTAAATGTAGGCTATATTGAGGAATTTTTTGATGGGACACTTTGTATCTCGGTGGCATACAAAGGTTACAGAATTTCAAACAAAGTTTTCGTATACATATTTATGTTATAAATGAATATACATTATAATTATACTGTTTCTAATTAAAGTATTTGTATTCACAGTATTTTTATTGTACAAGTGCGAATATTGGGAATATTCTTTCTAAATTTAGTGACATATAAATTGAAAAATAAATGCCCACTGGCGCAGTTACAGATTTTCAAATGACGTGAATCTACGTTCGTAGTCGCGAAAGTGTTAAACTAATAGAGTGCAAATTTCAGCCATAAAAAAAATATTTAACTAACAAGGGGTTCTCACGAGATGAAAAATTCAATTCGAGACGAGATTGCACTGAATTCGAGTATATTATGCAGGTAACAACACATTCACGTAGTAGCTCGCACTATCCAAATAATTTCCAAAAATCAGCTTTTAATGTTTCAGTAATAGCTTAAGTATAAGTTATTTCGCAAACCTTTCAAGCCCCAATGCATAGCATCCAATATTTTAACACTTTCGCGACCACTGACGTAGATTTACATCATTTGTATGTTATTTATTTCAAGGATGGAACACGGGCGCAGAATTCATACCGGAATCCGTTTAAGAAATTTCTCTACTTATAATATCGTTGATTTAACAAGTAGAAAATTTTCTTACATCGATAGTGGTATGAATTCTGCGCCCGTGTTCCATCCCTGTTATTTCTTAAGTATATACCTAATATTCATATTTTTACAATGAAATGTCCTATGGATACAGATATTTTGATTAGAAAAAATATAATTACAATGCATATCCATTTGTAATGTAAGTATAGATACAGATTATTTTGTTCTGAAATATTGTAATTTGGAGTATAACGCCCACAGACGGGCCTTACCGTCAAAAATACAAAATGATGCAGTCACGAAAGTGTTAATTTACGCCAGAGTACTTTTAGCCCCGCCTTTATTTTTGCACCACTTTATTTATTGAAAATTTTTCTTCAATACATAACTTCGATAAAATAAGAAAAAGTTACTTTTAAAAAATAACTGGTACGAAATTGAGGCGGGGCTAAAATTAATCCGGAATAATTTAAAATATTGGCAGCTATGCCAATTGCGTGATTGACAGCGTATTGAGCTCATATCTGCCAGCATTCTAATTAATATTCAGTAGCTTTGCTACTACCCGCCTCTTTTACCCCACAATTTTATTTTTAGAGAAATTTTTCCAAATATAATTACGATTAAATAAGAAAAAAAGAGTACTCTGACAAAAAAAAAAAAAAAAAAAAAAAAAAGGACTATTGTATAAAAAAGAAGGCAGTTCAAACACTACTACGGAATATTAATTAGAATTTCGGCAGGTACGAAAGTTTCCATCTTCATATATATATTTTTTTTTTTTCAGCATTTCTGAAAATATTATATATTTGTCGAAAATTTCATTTAAAAAAAAAAAAAAAAAATACCGTTATGAGAAAAATACAGGTTAAAGAATATGCAAACAACAAAGGGAAAATTTTACCTATGAAACTCATACATTTTAATTTTGAAGTAAAATGCCCGTAACGGAATCAAAATTTTTAAACAACTACATGGTTTCTAAATCTCTCTATATATTATAACAACAGTTTTAGAACATTCATGTTATCGTACATAATTCTGATATTTATCTTAAAAAAAAAGCAAAATTGATTATTTGCCAAAATGTGGTGTAAAATAGGAAAATATAGTAGCTTTGTAGCCATTTCATTATTTTTACTGCCGTTTATAGGGATTTAACTCTTTAATAAACATTTTTTTTTTTTATTAACAAGCGTAAAATCATTCATATTTACAAAGTGAAAAAAGCCATTAACCCCTAAACTGGTACTTTTTTTTTCAACATTATGTTTCAGTTCCCACCACAATTACTGCATGCTAATCTTCATGTTCTTTAACCTTTGAATCATCTAGTTACTTTGCCAAAAATTATTCGAAATAAAAGCTTTGTTAAAATACCAGTGCCAGTTTCCAAAAACTGCTTCAAAAGTA
Organism: Salticus scenicus; assembly: GCA_963930645.1. Lineage (NCBI taxonomy): Eukaryota > Metazoa > Arthropoda > Arachnida > Araneae > Salticidae > Salticus > Salticus scenicus. Next base: position 103,234,788 of record OZ005657.1, read on the forward strand.
GTGCCCGTACACAGAGCCTTATTAACCCTTTGAGTACTGAATTATTTGAAAAATTTTATGCCCATGGGACGGATTTAATTTGTCGCTATATGGAATAATTTTGAATTTTTGACAATAAGTTCAGAGCTGCCAACTTAATCCGGCAAATTGTTAGTAACGCCCCTTTTTCTACACCACTTAATTTTTAGATTAATTCTCTTCAAATATATTTTCGATGAATTAAGAAAACAAATACTCTAAAAATATAATTTTGAATTTATGAAAGTAAGTTCCGCCTGTGGGCGTTATTTTCCAATGTTACAATATTTCAGAACAAAATTTTCTGTATTCACATTTATATTACAAATGGATATACATTATAATTTTATTATTTCTAATCAAAGTATTTGTATCCATAGTATATTTCATTGTAAAATTGTGAATATTTATTATATATTTAAGAAAAAATAGCATACAAATTGTAAAAGAAACGCCCACTGGTGGAGTTACAGATTTTCAAATGATCTGAATTTACGTCAGCGGTCGCGAAAGTGTTAATATGTACCGTAATTTCTGGTAGATACCCCGCAGGTTATATAATCCAGTTTTGCACCAGAAATTTCAATTGATAAATAAATTTATAATTGTACGAACTCTTCCTTCGAAAAAGTATAAATTTCTCTATTAAATAAAATTTCTGATGGAAAAATGACACATCTTACCTGCGGGTTATCTACCAGAAATTGTGGTAAAACTAATACATTTTATTTGGAATATACTTATATTGATGATATAAAAATTGTTGTAAGGTATCATAAAAGACGCCAGGAAAGTGTCTGCGATCAACGATCACTGGCGGGGATGCCGCAAACATCAATGGCTACTTTTCAAATTCAGATGACGAGTCTCACTCGTCAAATATACCCAAAGTTTAAGGGCGAGGCACTCTCTCACCGGAACATTTGGACAATTATTTTTTACTTCATGTCATAGAAATTCCACGCTTTGACGAGGAAATAATTTTTATAAAAAATGAACGGTGTAAAACAATCCAATTTACTCACCGTTATTAGACACCAGAATTCTTTTAAAATAATTTTTTATGAGAATTTTCTGTTTATTATAGGAGGAAAGTATTCGTTAAAAAAATAACGGTGTCAGTATAAATAATGTGTTCCTAAGTTTTGATCAGGCCCTGCCCGTACACTGTACAAGCAAATCGGTTAAAGGGTTAAAACTGAAAGCAAAAATTTATAATATATAATATATAATTCTTAAATAAAAGTATTTAAACTAAAATAATTAATAGAAGATTTTAAAAGCTTGAATATGTAGCAGGTAATTCGTAATACTGAGCTCTAAAGAGCTAAGGGGTACAGCTTAATATATTTCCAGATTTGAAAGATATTATTTTCGATTTCTTAAAAGTTTACTCGTACTGTTTGATAACTGGTAATTGACTATGGTCGATTATATATGAATATGTGCAGTCACAAAAAAAAAAAAAAAAAAAAAAAAAAAAAAAATCGCCACTCCCCCACCTAATTTCGCCATAAATTATCATTGAAACATGTGAGTGGTACCGATTGATTTGTAATAACTTCTGGTTTATAACGGTATAGTTAGATTTCCTAGGGGGTCGTCTACATATTAAAACTGGCATCAACTTTCTTTTCTTCTATGGCAACCCCTATTTTTGACTTCATATTCGAATTTCTGAGATCAAGGCAGTTCAGAAAAAGGTCCCATTTATATACTTTAAATTATTTCTTGACAGAATTACAACCGAAAATATGTTAGGGGTAAATCTATAAATTTAGGAAAATTAAATTTCGATAATGCACGAAAGTGTTAAGCAATAATTCAGTTACCACCGTAAAAAAAGTATTAAAATATCTATCAAAAGAAAAAAAAAAGGTTTAAATTTATTTGAAAATTATTTTAACTCAAGCTGCCATGTAATTGTCTGAAACGGTGGCACTCAACAATGTTGAGTTTATTCTGATGCTGCAGTAGTTTCATATTCTTTAATTTAATTGACTTTTTAAAAATATTAAAATAGATTTTTTTTTTTAATTTTATTAATTAAATAATTTTTTTTTTTTTTTTCATGGCATTATTAAAAACATTCACATGAATATTCATGATATTCTTCTGCTTTTATATTTTATAATGTGTAACAAATTAATATGCAAAATAATAAATCCTACTATTTAATGTGATGTTCTAAAATTCTACTCTTAACACAGATACCGAAGTGGACGGTGGGTTTAGAAAGGCTGACTACCCTTAATCTAAATCTTCAGTTGAAAAGGTCAAAATGTTACAAATTACTCTATTAAAAAAAAAAAAAAAAAAAAAAAAAAAAAAAAAAAAAAGATGTCATAATGAATATGATCTGTACGCATGGGAAAAATTATGGGAAAAAATATCAAATATTTAAGTTTCCTAAATTCTATGATTTCACAAAATATGCATAAAATTTGCCTAACATATATATATATTTTTTTTTTTTTCGTTTTTTTTTTTTTTTTTTTTTTTTTTCTTTTAATACAATTTACAAGTTAAGTCTTTATTTTACAAAATTTTTATAAAAAGAATACAGATTGTAATGTTAATTTATGTATTCAAAATTTAAATAGTTTGAAATTAAATAAAATAAAAGTTAATTATTTTGCGTCAGATTAGCCACACGTTGAAATATTAATATTTTTGTGATTTACACATACATGAAGCTTTTCGAATGCAGAATTTTATAATTTCATTATCGAGGATTTTAAAAATGTGCCTTGACTTAATTAATATTAAGAGAAATGTTCGATATTCTCGCAGATACGAGTATATATATTTATTTATTTCTCAAATTATTGAGAACAAAAACTATATTTTATAAATTAGCAATGTGAAAAATGATAAGATTTCCTCGTAAACACAAGAAAACAATTAATCGCATGTATTAATTATTGGTCAAATCTAAAACCTATAGATGGCGCTGCGCGCCAATATTAATGTTCTATTTCTTCTTTTCACCTCAGTGTGTGTTCTTCGTGTTCGTCTTTGTAGTATGTAATAAATGTATGTCTCAAAATGATATCCTATTAATTTCGATTTAAGTCTTCAATCGACACCAATGAATAGAAAGGAACCAACAGAGGCCTGCAGTCCCTGTGATGTAAATAATTCATTTACCTTTTATGTTTCCATATTTTAAATTAATTTTATTAATATTTTTAATTTTCATAGCAACAGAAGTTACTTAGTGAGGATCAAAGAACCTCATGGCGTACATTTCTGGCCACTAACCCTTTTATTCTTTGGGTCAAAAGGTCAAATATATATATCCAAATAATTTTATTTACATAAGAGAAAAGAGGAATCAATTTACTTATTGGCTAGAATGCTGTAAAAAGAAAAATGCATACAAAAATAATGTTTGTAAGAAAACTAATCTGCTGCATCAAAATTAATCAATTTTATTTTCCAAACCACACTAGTAATTCCAAATTAAGTAGGATATAAAAATTAATGGTTTTTAAAATTTGAATAAGTATTCATATAAACTAATATATATATATTTATTATTAATAAGTAGGCACTCTCTCTCCAAATGATAAAATGGTCATTATTTTAAAACAGAAGCAAAACAAATCTTTCTCACCCCATGTTCTTCTCTTGAGAGCTGCTGAAACCCAACTAAATTTAAAACTGCCGGAATAACAGAAGGTGGAGTCAGAACCATCACCCTATTGGTTCTCAGCATGGTGTGATATGACATCACCACTAGGAAAGAAGAACCAATTTTTCTCCTGTGTGTGTGTTGCAGTAAAGCAAACACAACAGGGTGAGTTGAGCCAGCTGAGAGAAACAATGCATTTAAGTGCAGAAAACGATCTTATTTAACATTTAAAAAGAAGTGATGTTTTTAACATCACATTACCCCTAACGACCATTAAAAAAATTTGGAAGACTAAAAATGTGAATGGAGAGTGCATACCTACATTTACATGAAGGATTACAATTTTTTTTTTTTTTTTTTTACTTACATGTGAAAAAAAAAATATTCATATTGACTACATAATATTGTAGGAACGGCCATTAAAGGCATGAATGTAACAAAGCAAATTTCTAAGCAACTGAAAGGTCTTACAATACTCTTAATAACATGCACTTGATAAAAAAATTTGGAAATTTTGAGAACAATGTACATGTGACACAAAATCTGAACCAAACACAATACAAAATCGATAAGTAAAGCTGAAACAATAAAATTCCGACAAACAACCCAATATCAACGCCTACCCTGGTAGGTGATCAATTCTACCAAAATAGGCGAGGAATACACCATTTTATCAAAAACAATACTATTTCAGCACTGTGGTTACAGACATTCTCAAATAAAAGATTTTATTGATACAAAAGTGGTCAGTGACATATCTAACAATATTTATTAGGATATTGACAACTAATAAAATATATCTATAAATGCAAACAGACACAGCTTTTATCAACAAGTGACATGAGTAAAAAAACATTGATACCTTTTAAAGAAAATAGTATTATAACAGAAATATTGAAAAGCATGTTAATTGCTGTAAAATCTGCTTTCTTATAAATTTGTAAAAATAATTAGTTAACGAGAATAAAAAAATGTATGACATGACAAAAAAAATTTCAGTGGATGTGCAATATCAACAAAAATATTTAACCAATAGTCTTGATATTAAATACCATCTACTGATTAATCAATGTATATACACAGAACAACTATACTAAATAAATGTCAAAGCAATCTTGTTAACAACTGATAAAACAAAATCAGTTATATTTCAGTATAAAATATTTACAGATGACCTCTTGAAGCATTATTATGAAGGAGAAAAAAATCAAAATAAGTATCAATACAAATGTCAAAATAATCTTACAGATAAATATTACATTACGGAAAAGGCATTCAAAGTACTCGAGTATAATATTCGAATAAGATTTTTTTAAATTTTATCATTACCATTATTATTATTATTATTTAAAGAATATACATATTATAAATGGAAATAATAAATGTGAGTGGCTACTGAGGCCACCAAGTTAGATTACTAAACAAAATCAAAAATGCACTTAATATAAACGTCAAGTAATACTCAAATAAACATACTATCAGATATAACCAAAACAAAACTGCAATGTCAATAATCACAATAAACAAAAAATTTTATCAAACATTATACACATTTATATACATATCATGTGTGGATTGTGTGTTAATTTGATTGTGTAATAGTGTGGATGTATTGTATACTTGTGTTGTATAAGTGATGTTTGTGTCTGTGAAAATGGTGTGGAAGCTTCCAGAAATTGTATTTAATAACCCAATATATCCATAAACATGACAATGTGTAGTAATTAATATATGAAAAGAAAGAAGAAAAATTATGTATACACATATAAATATGCAAGTTTCCGATACATATAACACACACATACTGTACATTTTGAGCAGAAATTACTTATAGTATATTTATCAAATTTAACAAATAAGACAATATATAAAATAAATCAGCATAACAGAAGGTTTATATTCATATTAAATACAATACACACTGCCTAAGTTGTAGATACTCAACATTTGCCACAGGAAAAAAAAAATATATATATATAACTACACAATATATAATAGGACAATATACAAAATACAACTTATCAAATATACCTGTACCAACTCATACTTGTTTACAACAGGCAACTTTGGTGAATGAATTGCTTATCAAGTCCCCTAAAAAAAAAAACTTTAATAAAAAACATGTTAAAAGAACATTTGTGAAAATGGAAACAAAAAAAACAAAAATTAAGTTTTGCATCTTGGTCTGAGATCATAATGAGACTGCGGTTGAACAATCCCAGCTGGTTGACCTGTCAGAATTGTTTGTGGAATGAGATGTTGCTTTCTTTTATGTGCCAGGATGACACGGTCTATGTTAATAGTGAATGGTTCAGCCCCTTCATTTTCGAATTCTCTGACGGAGAGTATCACGTCAGATATTACTTTTTGAACTGAATATGGGCCTATGAATCTTGGTTTAAATGTATCTTTGGTTTTTATAAAGACCATATCATTTTCTTTGAATTTCCGGAGAACTGCTTTTTTATGTTGTCTAGTATTACGTTGGTTTTGGTAAAACTTCATGTTATGATGCACTTGCCTAAAGATCTGTTTCATTGATTCCATGTATTTATGGTATTCATATGGAAATTCCAGTGTTTCTAACTGAGGAGCTTCAAACAAGTCAAAGATGCTTGTTATTGACCTGCCAAAATGCAGAAAGGCTGGAGAATATCCAGTTGAAGAATGAACGGTGGTGTTATACAGGTTCTTGTGTATCATCAAAGCCTGATGAAAATCAAATCCTTCCTTGGTAAGAGTGGAAATTGAGGATTTAATGCTGGTATTAATTCTTTCTGATGAGCCTTGTGTTTGCGGGTGTCCTGATGATGAATGGGAGATTGTAATTTTCAATGTCTGTGCCAAGTTGTTAAAGATGTTTGCTGTGAACTGTGGGCCTAAGTCTGAGAATATCGCAGAGGGTCGACCAAAGGTAGTAATGTATCCCGTAATGGCTTTAACTACAGCTTGTGCTGTTGCATTTTTTACTGGTACCAATTCAATATGTTTAGAAAAATGATCGAGGAATGTTAACACATGGAAGCCATTAGAGAAAGGACCCACAAAGTCCATGGAAACTAACATACTCGGCGCAGAAGGAACAAACATTTCCTGCAGTGGAGCAGGTGGAATTCTGTGCGGTTTATATTGAATACATAATGTACAGGACAGAACAAAGTTTTTCACATCTTCAAATAATCCTGTCCAATAAAAGTGTTTAAGTATTCTTCTGTATGTATTTCTAATTCCAAAGTGAGGCATGTGACAAATTTTTAATACTTTAGGTTTTAACTTCTGTGGTACTACAATTTTTGTTTTTGGAGAGTTTTCAGGCTGGTGAAACTTTCGTTTGACCATTAACAGACCAGTGTCCGGATGGACAAAATAATTTTTATATTTAGGAGAAGGTTTCTCCGAAGTGATATCGACAATAATTTTTAGCAGAAAGTCATCTTCTCTTTGCTCTTTAAAAAAACATTCTTCCGAGATTTCCATCATAAGATTATCTGCGTCAGAGCTGTTTAAGGAACGACTGAGTGGAGCAGCATCGTTGCTTAACAACTGAGGTAAGGAAGAACGATGAGGCTCTGATGAGGTGAGTGACTTATCAGATTTTTGTGTGACATTGAAATGATGGAGTTCAATTGTTGGAGAAGCTGAAGAAATGGGTAAATTATTAGCCTCTTTAATTAATTCTGGGTTTGAGTTAAGATCTTGAGTGTATGCAGAAAAGTCTTCTCTTGAAAAATAGTCTGCCAAAACATTTGTTTTACCTTTTACATATCTGAATGTGTATTGATAGTTTGATAATTCAATTAGCCATTTAGTAGTTAGATCAGCAGGAGAGGAAATTTTCTTATAGTGTTCGAGTGGTCTGCTATCGCTGAGAATGGTGAAAGGTCGGTTGAAAAGAAAAAATTTAAATGCACTGACTGACTTAGCTATGGCCATCAGCTCAAGCTTGATGGCTGAATATCGCTGTTCTGATTTAGATAGTGTTTTACTAAAGTAACTAACCGGAAGCAGAATGCCTTCCTTTTCTTGTAGAACAACCCCTGAAATAGCAATTTTGCTAGCATCTGTATTAAGAAAAAATTGTTTTGACCAATCGGGTAAAGAAAGAAAAGGTTTAGAGAAAAAAACTTTCTGTATTTGTTTAAAGACTTCAGCATGTTCCTCTGTCCATTTAAATGTAGTTTTCGGAGATGTTAATTTTATCAAAGGATCAATTAATCGCGAGTAGCAGGGAATGAGTTTTCTGTAGAATCCACACAATCCTATAAATCTTTTTAGTTGTTTTCTGGTTGCTGGGATAGGAAATTGAGTAATTTTTGTAATGTTGGAAGAAATAGGATGTATTTTCTGATTTTGGATGCTGAACCCGAGATATTCAATAGATGACTGATGGAATTTACATTTCTTTGGAGACAATGTCAGATTGTACTTTTGTAGAGTAGCTAAAAGTGTTTGTAATTTTTCTGTTGTTTCCTGGAAAGAGTCACTTCCTATAATAATGTCATCCTGGTAAGCATATATGCCTGAACAATTGCACTCTTGTATAATTGTGTCAATAAGCATTTGGAATGTTGATGCGGCTGATCTCAGCCCAAACATTAATCTTTTAAATGAATAAGTTCCCCATTGTGTAGTAAATGAGAGACGTCGTCTGTATTCTATAGGTAATGAAATTTGATGATACGCTGAGGGAAAGTCTAATGTTGTAAAATATTTAAATTTTGAGATGTTATTTATTATCGTATCAATTCTTGGAAGAGGATAAGTGGAGCATCGAATCATAGAGTTGATTAACCTTAAATCTAGGGCCAGTCTAAAGGAAGGTTTATCCTCCTTAGACACAGCTTTCTTTTTAACCATGAGCATTGGGCATGCCCATTCAGAGATATTTCTCTCAATGATCCCTGCATCCAGTAATTTGTCAAGTTGATCTTTTGCCTCTTCTTGAATAGCTTGTGGAATAGGAAAAGGGTAAGTTTTTAAGGGAATATCTGAAATGAATTTTATATGTGGAGTGATATGATCGGTGTGTCCAATCGATTTTAGTGAACATGAAAATACAGAGTTAAATTTCTGAAGAATATCTTGCATTATTACCCTTTCTGTAGGTTTTAAATGCTGAATAGAAAAATTATTTACATTAAATTCTTTCTGTCTTAAGGATAAAACTTCTGGTGTAGCCTTAATTAGATTACACATGTGATCAGGTGTATTTGTTGCAAGATCCAAGGAATTTTCTTCTATTTTATCTATCTCTGAAATGTATCCGCAAACGGTATTTTTATTTATATGCAGTTTCTTGCTCGAATTATTATACATAGGAATAAAAAATTGAATTAATTCTTGTTTAGTAGAATTTTTCTTGATATGTTGTACCTCCATAAGAGAAGGATAGGACACAAGTGGACAATGCTTGTTAGACGATGTAAACATTACTAACTGATTTTCTGGAATAAGCGTGGACCGCACAGGCACATATATAGTATCCTGTGGATCAATCATAATCTTCTGGGTAAGCCAACATTTTTGATAAGAGGGTAAGTTCTCTTTATGAACATCAATTTTAGATTTTTTATATCCAGTTTGGGGAAAATCCATATGAGTAGCTATCTTATGTGATGCCCGATTCATATCAGATTCAGATGATAGAAGACTGCAAGAGGGTACAGTGTCTAGAATATCTAAAGCATTTTCATTAATTTGTATTTTGTTATTGTGTAAATTGATAACTACGTGATGGGACTTTAAAAAATCAAAGCCAAGTATACCAATAAATTTAGATTCAGTTGGTATTTCAATAAGAAAAAAGGTGTGTTTGTAAAAAGTTTTCCCTATTTTAAAGGAAATGCAAACACATCCGTCACATTGGACTATAGAGTTTACTGTAGATATCTTGACTCTTGAAGCAATTCTTTTGTAATATAATTTGTTTTGATTTTGTAAGAAGTAATGTTTTGAGAGTAATGACACAGAAGCTCCTGAGTCGAGAAGAAAATTCTCTAATGTTTTGTTTAACAGTAATTGTATGATGGGGAGATTGGGCAGATCATTGTCTGTGTGTAACAAGAATTCCAGTGAATTAACTAATATGCAGTCTCCATTTTCCTCCACACTCGGGGACGTTACCAGTACAGGAGATGTTGTCTGTATCGCAACAGATTTGACTTTGCGTTCTAATGACAAAGGGAACTTTGCCTGTGTGTCTGGAGATCTCAGAATGATTTCATTGTTATTTACAAAAAAATTATTAGGTAGATTAGAATATGTTGAGTTAGTCTGTGAAAAGTTGTTATGGTAATTGACTTTATTCAAACCTGACCTATATGAGGAACTCTTTGTATTTAGGAGTTTAGTGTCACTTCTACCATTCTCCACTTCTAGTCATTGTGAATGACTACTTTTGGTTTGAGGGGAGTTGGATTTAAATGTTTTAGGGGCCCTGGCTCTCCGTGACATGTCTCTATAAGGTCTAGAGAAAGTTTGCCCATTACGATATCTGTGAGAAAACTTATTATTTTGTAATTTTCTGAGTGCAAAGCACCTCTGAGCAGAATGTCCCGATCTTTCACACCATTGGCATTGAATCGTGTGCGAACCTTTATTTTGTGGAAATTTATTGTATGGCCGCTTGCTATAAGATGAATTGTTAATCTTAGTCAAATTGTTTTCTGAGTTTGTACCTATCACTTCACTATCTATTTTATGATTGAAGTTCTGAATAGTAGCAAAAGATGTTCCTGGTAAGACAGGGTTTACTTGCAAGTTATACATTTCCTGGAATTTTTCGAGACATTCCACCATCTGATAAAAGGTTGTGGCTTTTTGTGATAGTAGATGAATTCTAAAGTGGGGCGGAATGAGATCATTGAATTTTGCGATTAGTAATTGTTCAAGGGCTTTTTCTTCCATATCAGGAAATCGTTTTCTCACTAAATTTTCAAGCTTATTAGCAAAAATATTAATATTGACATCGGACTCAAACTTAAGTTCGTTAAATTGTTGTGCTATTGCAGTTGCCGACTCTACCTTAAAATATTTCTTAAATATATTAAATAACTCTTTTGTATTTTTGGCTTTTTGGCAAGCTGGGGAGGAGACATAAAACTTAAGAGCAGTATCTGCCAATTTTGATTTCACAAAAGCCAAAGCATGGGATTCTTCCCATTTGCTGTTCTCAATTTTAAATTTCACTTATTCAATAAAAAAATCCAATAAATGAGGGTCTCCAGAAAATGGCGTTACTAAAGTTTTGAATGGTAAACCTCTTGTCAATCCTTTGTTAGAAGCCATTATTTTTTGTATATATATGAAACTATTATATTGGTTTAAAAAAACAACACAGATGTATGAAGCTTGTTATTTAAATTTCTTGATTTTTACATGTGTTGATGGCTATTTGCATATAATAAATTCACGTAGTTGAGGAGAGAGAGAGATACCTACAAATTTTTTTTTTTTTTTAAACCAACAATACAAAGTTCTGTTGACTATTATTTATTTAATCAGTTATTCAAAATATATTGAACCAAAAAAATTTTTCATTTGTACAAAGTTCCAGCATATCACAATTTTTGAAACAGGGAATTGTCTTATAGGTCACTTGGTATAAATTCAATCACAAAAAAAAAATGTTATTGGTTATGTATGACTTTAAAAATAATTTCAGTAATTCTAGCAATAAAAATAAAATGACTTATTCAAAATAAACAATCTCTACAGTACCATTTATTCTTAAGAACAATAATCAGGTATTCCTTTCCGGCACCAAATGTGATGTAAATAATTCATTTACCTTTTATGTTTCCATATTTTAAATTAATTTTATTAATATTTTTAATTTTCATAGCAACAGAAGTTACTTAGTGAGGATCAAAGAACCTCATGGCGTACATTGCGTTCTGGCCACTAACCCTTTTATTCTTTGGGTCAAAAGGTCAAATATATATATCCAAATAATTTTATTTACATAAGAGAAAAGAGGAATCAATTTACTTATTGGCTAGAATGCTGTAAAAAGAAAAATGCATACAAAAATAATGTTTGTAAGAAAACTAATCTGCTGCATCAAAATTAATCAATTTTATTTTCCAAACCACACTAGTAATTCCAAATTAAGTAGGATATAAAAATTAATGGTTTTTAAAATTTGAATAAGTATTCATATAAACTAATATATATATATTTATTATTAATAAGTAGGCACTCTCTCTCCAAATGATAAAATGGTCATTATTTTAAAACAGAAGCAAAACAAATCTTTCTCACCCCATGTTCTTCTCTTGAGAGCTGCTGAAACCCAACTAAATTTAAAACTGCCGGAATAACAGAAGGTGGAGTCAGAACCATCACCCTATTGGTTCTCAGCATGGTGTGATATGACATCACCACTAGGAAAGAAGAACCAATTTTTCTCCTGTGTGTGTGTTGCAGTAAAGCAAACACAACAGGGTGAGTTGAGCCAGCTGAGAGAAACAATGCATTTAAGTGCAGAAAACGATCTTATTTAACATTTAAAAAGAAGTGATGTTTTTAACATCACAGTCCCCACGACTCTGGACCGATAAGGTAAGATATTTACCTTATTTCAATTTAATATTCTGAAAATGACTATTTGAAAAGGATATATCTAAAATGAGTCGCCAAAGTAGCGACATGGTTTTGAATGATAAATTTTATATAACGTCGTTAAGAACTTTAACGACATAAATTTGGCGCCTGAACAGGGACTGCCAGGCCATTAAAAATATGATTTAGAGTTGTTCCTTATTCTATAGTTCAAATTTATAAATTAACAATATGACAACCGAAGTCGAAAAGTTAAAACGAAAACGTTCTACCCTCAAGGGATTGTGTACAAAACTCATGAATACGATAAACCTAAAATTAAATGAACCCGACGAAGGGTTAAATGTTTTTGAATTTGAATCACAGTTAGAAAAACTGCAAGTAAAGAATAACGAAATTATAGAAGTTGAAGATCAAATTGAGGCCAAAATCACGGATCTCAACGAGCTACAAAATGAAATAGAATCGAGACAAGAGTATAGGGATTCAATTATTGATGTAAAAGCTCAAATTATGAATAAGATAGAGAAAATTAAAAATTTAAATGTTACTCCGATCTTATCACAGCCAATAAATGTGCAAACACCCAATTCACATTTAGAAAGAAGTAATGCAAGTTCCGTGAGATTGCCCAAGATATCAATTCCTGTTTATGAGGGTTCTCCAGAAAACTGGATTGAATTTTGGAACCAGTATGAAATAACAATACATAACAACAACGACATTCCTAATGTTCAGAAATTTGTGTATTTACGCAGCTTTTTAAAAGCCCAAGCTTTAACAGCTATTCAGTGTTTAGCACTCTCAGATTAAAATTACAATACTGCAATTGATTTATTAAAATCTAGATTCGGAAAAAAAGATATTATAATAAGATATAAAATTGACGCGTTATTAAATTTGAACCCTGTTAAATCTCCAAATCAAATTAAAGAATTACGCTTACTGCACGACGCCCTTGATGTTAATATTAAATCTCTCGAAAATTTAGGTGTGGATTTAAAATCCTACGGAAATTTGTTATTTCCAATTGTTACAAAATTAATACCTACCAGTATTATGATAGACTATAATAAAATGAAAACAGAATCCGAGGAATGGGATGTACAAGATTTGTTAAAACATTTAAAATTAGAAGTTCAGACTAGGGAAAAAACTTTTTTATTTTTAAAACGCGAAGTAGAAACTCTCAATAGCGGGTATAAAAACTCAAATTCCAGATTTGATTCAAAATCATCGGAAAATAATAATAATGCTTCCTACCGGAAATCTGGTTCGGGATATAAAAATTCTAACACAATGCAAAGGGCATCAGCCTTTAAATTAACTGTTAGTAAATGTATATTTTGTGTTGATGCAATAAATGATCATGACAGTAAAATGTGTAAATTAAATTTAGAGGACAAAAAATTGTCTTTACGCAAACAAGGAATCTGTTATTTATGTTTCAAAAGAGGTAAACATACAGCTAAATTCTGTTTATCGGGTCTCAAATGTGACACATGTTCAGGAAAACACAATACATTAATTTGCAATAAGCAAAAATCGGAAACTCCACCAACGGCTCATATGAAAGATAAAAATCACATCGAACATACCCAAACAAATAATTCTGAGAACAGTGTTTGCGAAAATGATAATTCTGTATTGTCCTATAAGTGTCCTGTACAAAATCCGCTTGAGAATAATGAAATATATTTACAAACTTGCTTCGCAAGAATAACAAATAATTCTAATTTAAACTCTCTAAAGTGTGCCGTATTATTTGATAATGCATCTCAAAGAAATTTCATAAACATATCACTCGCCCGTGAATTAAAATTGCCGGTGATTAGAAAAGAAACTGTTATAATATATCCGTTTTCGTGTGAACAGCCGCAATCGAACGAATATTCAGTCGTATATTTCGAATTGTCTCATTTAAAAAACCACAAACAGAAATGTTATGTTGAGGCATTGGTCGTAAATCAAATCTCTTTCACGAAGTTAAAGATACTGGATGACGCATATTGTCGGAAACTTTTGGTTTCGAGTCAGGGGGGAGGAAATAAATTTTCGCAATTCCATTCGAAGGCTCCAGACATATTAATTGGCGCGGGGTTATTTTGGAAACTGCAAAAAAATAAAAAGAAAATTAATCGTTCGTTGTTTGCTGTAAATACATTACTGGGATGGACACTGTCAGGCAACAATAATTCAGGAAGCAATCCAGACAACTTAATTACTGGCGCCTCCGTGTTAAAGATCGAATGTGGTAACTCTTTTTGTTTACATAAAAAACCATCCATGCATGAAAATAAATGAATCATCGGGATGTACGGGTAATGATTTGCAAAACTTGTGGTCGTTGGATCTTTTGGGAATAAATGATGATAAATTGATTTCTACTTCCGATCTGGAAATAATAAATAAATTTGATAAACAGTTAGAATATAAAAAGGGTCATTATGTTACTCATTTATTATGGAATGACCATGGTATGGATAAATTTGAGAATAATTTTGAAAACGCTAGACGACAATTCAATTATTTGAGAAAAAGATTAAAAGCGGATAAATGGATTTTTGAGCAATATAGGCAGATAATCACAGAACAACAACATCGAGGGATAGTTGAAGAATGCGGTCGCTCTCAAAGCAAATATTTCGCCCCACATCGTGCCGTTATTAGAAAGGAAAAACAAACATCAAAGGTACGAATTGTTTTTAATTGTTCCAGTAGAGTATCGGGGTGTAAATCTTTAAATGATTGTCTCGTAAAAGGGCCATGTCTTACACCTCCAATTTTGGATGTAATTAATAGATTTCGAGTGTTTAAGATTGCGTTTTCCGCAGATATTGAAAAGGCGTTTTTAATGATAGAAATCGCGGAACCCGATAGAAATTTTCTAAAGTTTTTATGGTTTGACGAGGACACCGAGAATTATAAAATAATGCGAATGACCAGAGCTACATTTGGTTGTACAACTTCTCCTTTCTTTTTAACGGCAACAATTAAGAAACACATTAAGGAATATAGGGAAATTTATCCGGATAAGTTATGAAATGTTAAATTCAGCTCTGTTTGTGGACGATTTGCTTTATGGCTCCGATACCGTAAACGGTGCCTATGAATTAACTTCTACTGCGGTAAATATTTTAGCAAAGGCTGGAATGAAATTAAGAAAGTTTAGTACGAATTCACAGAAATTAAAGAACATGTGGGATAAAAATGATTCTTTTTCGGAGGTAAATAATGATAGTGTAATAAATATTCTTGGATTGGTGTGGGATAAAGATAGTGATAAATTAGGATTAGCTTTGAAATCTATAGTTGAAAATTTGGATATATCGGTATGTACGAAAAGATATGTATTACATACAGCTACAAAATTTTTTGATCCTATTGGGATTATATCTCCCTTTTTAATTAGGATAAAGTGTTTTCTTCAAAGAATGTGGGAAACAGGTATGGATTGGGATCACGAATTGCCGGATGATCTTAAGGGAATTTGGATAAAGTGGTGTAACGAAATTAAGGATTTATTAGAAATTCGAATAGATAGATGCTATTTCACGTATGGCTGAATATCACATAAATGTGCATTTTAGTGTTTCAGGTCTTTATTATTAATTTTAAGCAAATAAATTGTAAAATTTTATTATTATTATTTAGAAGTACCTTTTTAAAAAAGCATCAAATCATAAAATGTGAGTTTATAGCAATTTCAGTATTTTTTAGAAAATTTTAAACCTTATAACCGTCATTTTCGTGACTGTCTCCAAGACCAAATGTTTACATACAAACTATGTTTTTTACTAAAAAAAATAAAATGATAATTATAATAATTGTTAATTCTTGTAAAAAAAACTATTTGTTTTCAAAGGAAATTTTTTTTTCTTTTTAATTACGTTAATTTTCATGCATGTGTAATTAAAATGCTTGTATGCAAGTCTTCACGTCATTTTCGTGACACATGAAAATAACTTCATATATCATCAAGGGATGGTGCCACCATTCACTTTTTTTAAAGTTTAAGATCAGAAATCAACATTGACGATATGTGGGAAAAAAAAAACCTCAAGAAAATTGAAAACAGGTAAGAGTTAACATTATTTTTATTGTTTACATGCTGTGCGTACTTTTATTGCTTGTCATTTTCGAGATGCATAAAAAATAAAAAAATATTATTATAAAATTTAGAACAAAGTTTTATTTTAATATAGAATGACGACCAGAAGAAGAAAATGTGACGATATTGGCTTAGTGAAAGAATGTTTTTCAGTACAGAACGAATTATTGACGATTTGTCATTTTCGTGACGGTCATTTTTGTGACGTCTCGAAAATGACATTTGTTGCAGATTTACTATTTTGTAAGCCCTGGATTTAAATAATTTTTTATTTTGAATTAAAAGATTTGTTGGTGTAGGATAAGCTTTATATTTAAATATTTAAAGTACTTTCCGGTATCCAGGTAAATATAAAAAAATTACATACGACATTAATATTAAGATACAATTAAAAAAGCAAACTTTTATTTATTTATTTAATTTTATTTATTTATTTATTTATTTTTTTGCCCCCTTTAAGGTGTCATTGAGAATGTTACTCAAAATATTTTACTTGTGTTATTTATGGCAAGATGCAGAAAAAATAATTTGCATGGCTTGACAAAGAGGATGTCCATGAAATTCAAGTGCCACATATTCTGTGCAAAATTAGGAATTCTCCTGAACCTGCTTCAAATAGATATTTTAAACTTCAGGATGAAGATTTTAATAATGTTCAAAATGCTTTTTCTGAATTTAATTCAGTTAATCATTAAACTTGTAACTAAAAGGATTTTAATACAATAAAATTGCTTGATATTCTCATTATTGCTCTTTCTTTTCCCTTCACAATCTTTTCTCTATTGTTCTAATATGTTCCATTTTTAATATTATATGGTCCTATTGCATTGACAAACAATGTTATTTCAGTGAAAAATAGTCATTTTGACAAATATTGTCATTTCAGTGACAAACAGTCGTTTCAGTGACAAACATTGTCATTTCAGTGACAAACCAGTCATTTCAGTGACATCATTTTTTGACATCTTTAAATGCTATAATTAAAAATTTAATGCAAGTAAACTAATTATTTCCAGTTTATAGTCAAGAGGTATGCAGTCTATGATATTTCCCATTGATATAATTTATGTTTATAAAAAAATAAATTTAAATTTATTTATTTATATTTATATTTTTTTAAATTTAAAATTTTTGGGTTTTTTATTTTATTTTATTTTTTAAAATGGGAAGAACTTTTTAGAAAAGCCTAAGTCTTGTATTTTTTAATGAATCTGAACCACAAAAAAAAATTTAAATGGTAATTTTGATTTTATAAGATAATTAAAATTATAAATTTTTATTGAAAAATTTCAATAAAATTTTAAAAAATTATGTTCGATCTCTGTCAAACTCAGAATTTATTTAAGATGCACTTACGGACTTATTTTCAAAAATTCAAATTAAAATACAAAGTTTGAAAAAAAAGTTTAAAAAAATCCAAAATGCACACTTATGTGATATTCAGCCGTATGTTGATTTGAAAAATTCGTGTGTAGAACTACACATTTTTTCAGATGCTTCACCACTTGCATATGGTTGTGTTGCATATTTTAGGGTTATCAGTAATGATAAAAAATGTTATGTAAGTATGATTATGTCGAAGGCTAGAGTTGCGCCGCTAAAGAAACTAACGTTACCAAGATTGGAGTTAATGGGAGCGGTGATAGCAGCTAGAGTAGCGAAATATATTTGTGATATATTTAAAGAAATTAACATCGAGAAATTTTATTGGACAGATTCTACTATTGTTTTACACTGGGTGAAGGGATCGGCGAAACAGTGGAAACCCTTTGTTAAAAATAGAGTAGTTGAAATTCAAGAATTGTCAGTACCCGAAAATTGGTCATATTGTAATACAAAGGATAATCCCGCAGATTTAGTTACTCGTGGTATTAGCGCAAATGCGTTAGTTAATAATGATTTTTGGTTTAAAGGTCCAAAATGGTTATCTAAGCTAAATGGTAAAGGTAATGATATTGGGGAAAAGGTAGACACGCAATATATTACCGAAGAAAAAAGGAAAACACCTGAAAAAATAATTCAGTTTAAAATCTCTATAGAAACAGTTGAACCAATATTGGATCTAGAAAAATATAGTAACATTTTAAGAGTCCTCAGAATTACGGCATGGATAAAGAGATTTCTTAACAACGCGAATCCTAAAAACGAGAAAGTTAGCGGTCCATTATCGGCAGAAGAAATTGGTAGTGCGCAAACAATGTGGGTTAAATATACACAGAAAATTAGTTTTCCGAATGAATTAAACTGTTTGGTAAATGGGGAACCTATTTCTAAAAATTCAAATTTAATTGAGTTCTCACCATTTTTGGATTCCGAAGGAATAATGCGTATCGGAGGAAGGCTTCAGAAATCAAATTATTCTTTTAACGAAAAACACCCGATCCTGTTGCCTTCAAAGGGTAAATTAATTGATTTGTTAATAAAAAATGCGCATGAAAAAGTTTTTCATTTTGGCATTAATGATACATTAGTACAATTACGGGAGGAATTTTGGGTAATCAAGGGCAGACAGGCAGTAAAAAGCGTATTAAGAAGATGCAGAATTTGGATAAAATTTAATTCTAGAGCTGGAGCCCAGATAACAGCTCCGTTACCTGCAGATCGTATCAATGAACAAAAGCCCTTTGCAGTGATAGGCCTTGATTTTGCAGGCCCCTTATACATCCGAAATAATGATAGCAAATATTATATTTTGTTGTGCACATGCGCAATTACAAGAGCAGTGCACCTAGAATTGGTAGAGAACCTATCTACAGAAACATTCTTATTGGCCTTCAGAAGAATAGTAGCAAGGCGTGGTCTTTGCCATACAGTATATTCCGATAACGCTCGAACCTTTCATCGAGCTGATATTGAGTTAAGGCACATCTGGAAAATAATTAGCCATCCCGACGTTAAAGATTACTATAGTAGTAATAAAATAAAATGGAAATATATCATGGAAATGTCGCCATGGTGGGGAGGCTTCTATGAACGACTGGTGCGATCTGTAAAATCTACCTTAAGAAAGGTGGTTGGCAAAACCACTTTAACACACACACACAACTACATACAGTTATATGTGAAATTGAAAGTTCAATTAATTCGCGACCCATTACATACATCTATGCAGACTCAGGAGAACCTTCTCCAATTACGCCAGCACACTTCTTGGTAGGTCAGGAACTTACTACCCTACCTATCGTGCATATGAAACCACATGTGCTTCCTGGAACTTCAGCAACATATGTGAAACGTTTTAATCAAAAGGAACGAACATTGGACCAGTTCTGGTCAAGATGGAAGAAGGAATACCTTCTTCAGCTCAAAAACGCCATGACAAGTCGACACTCCAGTATTCGTGAATATTCGCCACACGATGTTGTTTTAATCCACGATGCTAAGTTGCCAAGATACCTGGTGGAGCCCGGTAGAGATGGAAAGGTGCGATCTTGTGAGATAAAAACAGCTACAGGTACATTGAGACGTCCTTTCCAGTTGATTTATCCAGTTGAAATTTTTGAAATGGACTAAATAAACTTTAAAAACTATTTACAAACTATGACTTTTGGGTGAACTTTAAATTATCTTTGATATAATTACAATTAGAAAATGAACATATAATTAATGTTCATCCGGGGGCCAATGTATTAATTATTGGTCAAATCTAAAACCTGTAGATGGCGCTGCGCGCCAATATTAATGTTCTGTTTCTTCTTTTCTCCTCAGTGTGTGTTCTTCGTGTTCGTCTTTGTAGTATGTAATAAATGTATGTCTCAAAATGATATCCTATTAATTTCGATTTAAGTCTTCAATCGACACCAATGAATAGAAAGGAACCAACAGAGGCCTGCAGTCCCCACGACTCTGGACCGATAAGGTAAGATATTTACCTTATTTCAATTTAATATTCTGAAAATGACTATTTGAAAAGGATATATCTAAAATGAGTCGCCAAAGTAGCGACATGGTTTTGAATGATAAATTTTATATAACGTCGTTAAGAACTTTAACGACAGCATGAACACAAATAAAATAAATACATAAAAATAGAATTTTATTACGAAAAATGTCCTCTCCTCTCTTTTCTGTTAAAATCCTCTGTATAATTATTAGTCTAAGTTAACAAAACACTATCAGATTCCAGCTTTTTTTTTTTTTTTTTTTTTTTTTTTTTTTAAGGAAAAAAGAAGAAGATAAGGAGGAAGATGAAAGATAAAAACGAATAGAAAGCATATTAAACGTTAATACCCTTTAAGCACTGGAAAAGGGCGGGGTATCGTAATGTGTGTCATTTGGGAGTTGTAGAGAGCCAGAAAATTACTTTATGTAATAAAACTTTTCATTTAAAGGGTATTTAAAGCAACATTATATTTTATACATAGACTATTAAAAAAAAATTACCATTCATCTGGTTCATGAAAAATAAAGAACATTTTCTGGCATTGCTCTATGTATATACATTCTTGTCAACCTAACCCGGAAGATTACTGGTCCCGCCCCTTTCCGTACATTTTTTTCACATCAGTCTTTTTAGAATATTTTTTCCTTATTTAACACGTTCAGCGCCATGTCAGCCATCGGTGGCTGACACTGATCTTTCCATTTAGGCCAAGTGAGCCGGCAGTGTAAAATATGATATAAAACTACAGAATTTACATAGTTTTAAGTAATTACTGACAATTTATTTAAAATTTACTTCATTTTTTTTACAGGATTTTTATAGGATTATATCGTTAAGGCCTAATGGGGTTTATTGAAAGTCGATAAACATAACACGCTTCTAAGCAGCGCGTGTGGCCTGAATGGGATTTCCATAAGAATTCGCGTGGCGCTCAATGAGTTAATCGTAAATGTATTTGAAGTTAATTACTCTAAAAATTAAATTGTGTACACAAAGGGGCGGGAACTAACAATGTTACGGGCTAGGTTGGCAAGTATGCATATATATTTTGCTTCATTCATAAAAATTTATAACACATTTTCTTTTTCTTTTTTAGTATTTCGTGTTCATATGTCTCATTAAAAATAAATACAATATTTATACAGAGCTGCCAACCTAATCCGGCAATTTGTTTGTACCACCCCTTTTTCTACACCACTAAATTTTTAGAGAATTTGCTTTCTTAATTCATCGTAAATATATTTGAAGAGAATTACTGTAAAAATTAAGTGGTGTAGAAAAAAGGGCGGTACAAACAATTTGCCGGATTAGGTTGGGAGCTCTGTTTATATATAAATATTTCATACGGTAATGTATATAAACATAGTGATTAAAGAAGTTTTTTTGATATTATATAATTATTTTTCTATCTGTATAGTATATTACCACAAATATATTTTGTAAATTTCGCAACTTCGAAAAACAGCAACATAGCTTCCATATCAAAGCTTAATGTAAATAGGACGTAAGCGTACTGTAGCTAGTGTTGAAATTTGCAAGGAAAAAAAAAAAAGTATAACAGTGGGCTAAAAATACCCCGGAATAAATTATTTGTTTATTCTGGTTTTAGTTAGGTGATATCACTTGTGCTAAATAGCTGGATCCGCCCTCTTTTAAGCTCAGGTTCAGCTCATCAATAAAATATTGTTTTTAATATCTGCCGCACCAAAATGTTCAAAACACAAATGCAAATTTTCATATATTTTTAAATCTTCCCGTTTCAACTTTAAAAGCATTTAGATTAATTTATTTTATTTTGAATTTGTAAATTTAGATGATTGAAGTCTTTTAAATGAAATTTCAGGATTCTGTAAGATAAAAATCTATATATTTGAAAGTAATAAGACTATTCCTTTGTTTTACATTTTTATTCCATAATAACTGTGACTTTGATTTCGTGATTAGGAAATTGAAAATAAATACTATTGAGCTATGTTCCAATAATATATCTTATAAACTAAAAAAAAAAAAAGCAGTTTTTCACTATTTGATATGTATTAAAAAAACTTTTATTAGAAATTTAATATTTTATTATGTTACATTATGGGATAAATTTTAAATAACACAAAGCTTACAAACGGTACAGTAACCAAATGCAAATATGTAACAACAAAATTTAAACAGAAAATTCATGGTAAAAAATCTTTTGAAAATTATTAAATATTTATAATAATAATAATAATAAAACGATTGTCGAATGCATAATTGCTGTTTCATGCAGTAAGTTTCGCTGTACCGTGTTTTCTAAAACATGATATTTAACTTGAGGTGTACGTACTCTTGAATATTAAAATGCGAAAAAAGTGTAACAGGGTAAAACCGAATTTTAGCAGCGAAAAACTAGAAAAAGATATTTAATACTTATGAAGAAAGACTTAACATATTAGGATCGGATATATTCCTCTCTTGTACTGTAATCCACTCCTTTTCACAAATTTCTTAATACAAAACAAAATAATTTTGCATATTTGTAATTAAATCATTTAAGTTTTGTCTTCAACAATCGATGTAGTAAATACCATTGTGATTTATGCATACCAGCGTCACATATAGAGTCAAATACGAATATGAAAATTAGTCTTTTTTTTTTTTTTTTTAAGTGTCTTTGCGATACAGAGGCTTTTCTTTTCTTTTGAAATTCTTTCACAATCCCTCGCCTACATTGTGATAACTTTACAAAAATATGCCAATTTGTATAATAAACTTCGAAATATTGCTTAGGAAACAATAAGAATAACATAAAGGTAAATTAAAATAGTTTTCCGTCAAATTATATACAAACATTTAGTTATAGAGGATACAGATTATAACAAGTGACGGCCCTCTAACAGGAATAAAAAGTGAAATATCACTGTAACTTAAAAAATAATATTAAGAACGAGCTGTAAATTTGGAAATCTATATTTTTCATGGTGCTTGTTCTATTCGTGCAAAAATTAATATAGGTCATAATTCATATTTTTTTTTTTTCGAATATGAATTTTTTAATAATTATAATAATTCAAAAAATGTTTTTTTAGCAAAAATTTGCATGGAATATGTTTGGGTCATTTCATTCTAACGAATAAAAAAAACAGAATTTCAATATCATAATTACTTCGGAAGATATCATTTAATGTTTGTCACATTCATTTAACATTAGCATCCCCAAATTTTGACAGCTTATAACTCTATGAAAAATTGAGCGAAATATATAAACTATACTATTTTCCGTGATGATTTGATCCAAAGAATTCAAATGAATTATAAAAAAGGGGGGTTACCATTGAAAAAGAATGAAGTTGATGTCAGTTTTAATATGTAGACGACCCCCTAAGTAAAATCTAACTATAACATTATAAACTAGACTTTATTACAAACTGATCGGTACCAGTTGCATGTTTCTACGATAATTTATGGTGAAATTAGGTGGGGGGGGGGGGCGTGGGATTTTCCTTTTTTTTTTTTTTTTTTTTTTTTGTGACTGTACTAAATGAAGAATTTCACAAACCCGTGGTATGAAAAATTTTGTAAATAATGTTAAAAGTTATATATAGAAATAAAGCAATGAGTTTGTGGTTGGAACACATCCGGGCCACTCCTATTTTTGATTGGTCTAGATTTAACTGCTTTGGTGATGAAAGTCGGCCATTTTTCTTAGTAAAAATTGATTCTTTTTTCTTTTTTTTTTAATGATGCTGCATAGATGTTTTAATTTTTTAAAAGAGCTCTAAAAACTGTTCATTATTTGTGAGGACACTATTTACATCAAGTTATTAGATTTCAAGATATTACGATGCAAAGTTTTACGATGCGATATCATTCAAGTGCTTTTATCTTAAATTAAGGGTCTAATATTAACATGTTGTGCGCCACGCGAATTCTTAAAATGCATTCAAATTCCATAATGATTCCTCCTGTAATAAATAAAAATTAAGCAAATTTTCAATAAATTTTCAATAATTACTTAAAACAACGTAATATTTTTAGTTTTCTGTCCTATTTTACACTGTCAGACACCGATGGTTGACGCGGCTTTATATCATATTTAACACTATCAGACACCGATGGCTGACATGGCACTGAACGTGTTAATTTTTTATTGGTACTGCTTTTACTTTCGGGGTAAAACGTTCGCTGAAACGTGTAAGTATAACATGTTCCGCACACTCCTAAAATTTCAAGATGATTCCTTCTGTACTTTTAGAAATATATGACAAAATGTCTAAAATCTAGAACGGATGTCATGGCGCTCAACTTGTTAACCAAAGAACAGAGTAATCTTAAATAATAATGAATAAATTTTCTTTTAAATTACCAGTTTTGAAGTTCTAAGAGCTGCAATTTTTAAATTACAACGTACAGTGACCAGCGAAGAGGGCGTAACCTGACAGTTTTTAATAATTCCCGGTGTTAATCTTATATCTTACTCGTCAAAGTTAAAAAGAGTTATAAATGTAAAAGCAACGGGCTGTTAATTTCGCGGCGGTAGACACTTTCTTCTAACCAATCAAAGTTGAGCAACGCCGCGATCGTAGTCGGCAGCCAATTTTGGCGTAATTCTGTTTGTACGAAGGATTATCGAATTCAATATTCGAATGTTTTTCGAATCTACTGTCTGTCTACTGTTGTGTGTTCGTGTTGTGTTGTCTGTTCTGTTGTGTATTTGGCCGTGAAATCGAAATGAAGGTGATTATTATGTTAGATTTTGATACAGCAGATGAATTTGCAGTTATCTGTGCATGCCATGCCATGACTTTTAATTGATTTTTTTTTTTTAAATTAGTATTTATTTTATCACAAACATACATATAGCATGAATAAATTTCTCAAACCGTGCACTGAGTAATTATTGTATAATGATGATAAACTTTTTTCCTTTGATTTTAGCTATTACAGAGCACTTTCAAATACCGGATCTAGATAGCTAACAATAATGAAACAATTCATTACTAAATTGTTTTCAATTGAAAATTAAACTAATTTCATTAAACTAGTGAACTGTCACGGTTTATTATTACTTGAGTTTTTACTCTTATATTGAAAATATGATACCTTTAAACAAAATATTTGAGTTTGAAATTTAATAGTACATTCTTATAAAAATAATTTTTTAATAGTACAAACTTTTAATTCTATTTTTTTTTTTTTTTCCCTTTCTCTAACTCGGTTCTTATTTAAGATAGTCATCGTTTTAAATGATTTTTATTCTACTTTTTCCAACTTTAATAAATAATGCGCAATTTTTATACATTAAAATTGTTTTCTTATCAAATAAATAGCACAAAATTACATGTCATAAACATGATTTTTTTTTTTACAATAAGTTTATTTCTCAAAATTATATAAATAATATACTTTTATATTCATTATGTATAATGATATTTTAACTACAACATACATTGTACAACAACTTTTGTACTTTATTGTGTGTGTGTATGTATATGCGTGTCATCCACACTGTTAATTATTTTGTTTACATTACAAAAATATAAATAATATTCCTATAACAACAATATGCAAAAGCATGTTATAGTACCAATATTCCATTCAATGTAGTATCATCATAATAAAAACAGACTTATTTTAACAGTGAGCATAGTGCTAATGAAATTTTATCAATAGTGTATAAAATACATGAAATTATTTTTTAAAAAGATAATTTAACAGAAAAAATTATATCTGCAACAATATATTAAGAAAAGTCAAATAAAATTTTACCTATGGTTTTACCACAAATAAAATATAAGAAAAGATAACTAAAATATATATATATAGCTATATTATATATATATCCTAATGTAAACATATCATTTTTGTTACTTAGATTTAACAAAATAATCATTTAAGTAAGAAAATTCATTCATGTTTTACACATTAACACAAATCAGAATTGTGTTACCATTTTAATTCTTCTGCCTGCTTAATCTTTTATCCCCTCCCCAAACTTTTCTTATTTATTTAGAGAGTACAATTTATTTAACAGGTAGTAACAGTAATTTGTAAAGATATTTAACCGATTATATACAGTTGAAGGCTAATTTAAAAAAAAAATTTTTGAAGTCTTCTGGACTTTTTAAAACATTACGATGTAAAAAATGATGGCATTAATTTTTAAATGTCATGTGAATTGGTGTTAAATGATATCAACTAGTATGAGGGTTGAATAATAAAGAATAATAAATTTTAACTTTTTGCTGGTCTAATTTAATTTCACTCCTCTGATCAGTGTTGCAAAATTTAGGGACTTTTTTTGTTCAGTATTCACCAATAAGTTTTAAATATAATGATTGCCTAATCACTTTGAAGGTTATTCGTCCATTATCAAATATCACTCCTTAAAATTATTGGTGGTAGTTGAATAAAAGAGTCCCTAAATTTGGCAACACAATTTAGAGCATTAGGGCCGGCAAAGGGTTAAATATGTTCAATAAATGTATAAAGCACAATTAGCATGTACATTGATCCAGTGGTAGTCAACTCTGTCCCTACCGTCCACTACCGGACAATGGTTGACTACCCCAACATTAATCAATATGTCATAGAACACTAAATATGCACAAGTAACACACCAGTCATTAAAGGGACTCTCTACTTATTGTCTCCAAAAGCCAAAGCCGATGTTATTCTATGGGGGATTTTGCCCCATTATAACTCATTAACTAGTACATATTTTTAAATTTCGTTTTCACTTTAAAAAAATTCACAACTGCTAAAAAATTTATCACTTTCTAAAAATTTATTTTTTTAATTTTTAAGCTCAAAAATGAAAAATTTCACTTTGTGAAAATTTGCAACGTCAAGCTAATGTATTAAAAAGAATAAGTTTTAGAAAGCGATAAATTGTTTAATAGTTGTGAAGTTTCCGAATGTGAAAACGGAATTTAAAAATATGTATTAATTAATAAGTTATAATGGGGCGAAATTCTCCATAGAATAACATTGGCTCTGGCTTAAAGGGACGATAAGTAGAGAGGCCTCTTAAGCTCTGCTTTCTTTAAAGATACATAAACAATTAAAAATCAGCATATATTGTTTCGCTCATCACTGACTGACTCACTCCGTCATGCTTAAAAAGGCTAAGAGATTTACTTGGACTCTATGTGTGAACACAAGTTGCCACCTAAAATTCATACTTTAGTTAATTTTAAAAAATCTAATAGTACCATCGATAGGCTCTTTAATCTAACGGATTCAGAAAAATAACCCCTTTCATTTGGTACCTTATTTGTAATGCATTTTTGATTAGATTTTTTTAAATTAATTAAATAAACATTAATATGAAAATAAACATTTAAATTTTTAATTGTTGCCATTTTTTTTTTTCCCCCAGCATAAAATGAAATATGCTTTCACATGAAAAAAAATATTATAAAATATTAAATTTGCTCATATGAAAAAATGACGTCTATAAAATAATAAAAATTTTAAATGTAATGAAGAGATCAAGTGCGAAAATTTCGTACGGACTTGCTGGCAAATGAATTATTTGAAGTGAGAAATAAATAAAATAAAATTATCATTTTTCAACAGGTGTCTTAGTCGCCCTACAATTAACTAATAAATAAATGTCAAACATAATTTGTGTATTTATTTACTGTTGTTTATTAAAGATTTATTTAAAATCAAGGTATAGAAAAATATCAATTAATTTAATGAAATATTTTGTCATGTTTTACCAATTATACCTATAAATTTGCATGAGGAATATTTAAAATATTTTTTAAGCTACATAAACAATTTCATTCAATTAAAGCATATAATTTTAATATTCAAAAGAAAAAATGAATATTTAAATTAGTGATTTTCTCTATATATTAAAAAAAGTTACTGTTGCTGGCATTAAACTTGTCTGCGATCTCATCTCCTTGCAGAGGGCAGGGAATAATTCTCTGCGTCATGAGAGGTATCAATGTGTGCAGAATACTCCAAGAAAGACATTTCCGTCAGTTAGAAATGTCTATCATCTTAATTAATGAAGTTATTAATTAAAGACATTGAGTTCATAAAGGTACTTTATTTGCCATTTTACAAAAAGTTTCTGAAATCGTTGTTCTTTCAATCTTATTACATCATTTTCCTTTTCCACATGAAAATTAAAATATGATCTATGGTGTAAACAACAATAATAATAATAATAAATGTCTTTTTTTCCCCCAAATTCTTATGCACTCGCTCTCATCTGCAACAGTAAGTTTGTGAATTTTCTGGAATGGTAAGTTTGTGAATTTCTTGTTTAAAATTTCGTTTGAAAGTGATAGCAGCCGCAAAACCGTTAAAAGGGCCAGATAAAATAGAAGTAACTGTCTGATTTTTTCAGAATTGGTACCATCAGATAGGAGAAATTTTTCTGAATCCAGGAATACAATTTGCTAATCGATGCGATAATTAGATTTCTTTTAACTAACTAAACTAATATTTTTAATGGCAACAATTGATTTTTCAATGTATCATCCGAGACAAATGTCTAAGAAAATAAATTAACCCTCGCTTTCCCAAGATGGGGTCATTTTGACCCCATTTTGAAGTTGAAATTTAGTTGTCCTCCTCATTGTAAAAGTGCACTAATTCGCCAGAGATAGCAAACGTAACTACTGGAATGTTGCAACTTTTAAACGATACAAAAGGTGCGGTGCTGGTGATTTTCGCCAAACGTGCCAAGCGGCACCTGAAAGCAATTTTTCTGCTGTAACGCCTTGATCTTGGTAAAGCGAGGGTTAAACAAAATCCTTTGGTGTTAAAATTATCATGTGAGGTAAATAAATAAATCTAAGTTACAAATTAGCTTTTAATCTATTAAATCTACTAGTTAGTTGTAGGGCAACTAAAGCAGCCGTTGAAAAATGATCATTTCACTTATTTTTCACTTCAAATAATTTATTTGCAAACAAGCCTATGCAAAATTTTCGCACTTTATTTATTTCTTTGTTACCTTTAAATTTATTTTAAAGTCATAAAGACGTCATTTTTTCATATGCATGAGATTTAGAGAAAGACGATAGAGATAAATTTTACATAAAGACGTCATTTTTTTAAATATGCATTTCATATTTATCATTAATATTTTATAATTTTTTTTCATGTAAAAGTAAAAGCATATTTCATTTTATGCTGAAAAAAAAAATCTTGTAATTTTTTTTTGCAGCAATTAAAAAATTAGTAAATGTCTATTTTAAAGCTATTACCAGGTTATTATTTTCATATTTTAATTAATTTTAGGAAATCTAACCAAAAATTCGCTACAAATAAGGTACCAAATGAAAGGGATGATTTTTCTGAATCAGTCGGATTAAACAGCTTATCGATCGGACAGTTAGATTTTTTAAAATTGACTAAAGTATGAAAATGAGGTGGCAACTTGCGTTCACATACAGACAGGGTCCAAGGAAATCTCTTAGTCTTTTGAAGCGTGACAGAGTCAGTCAGTCAGTGATAAACATAACTCTATATGTTGATTGTTGTCGCCAATAAAGTTTGCTTGGCAAGATTTTGTAATGTTAATAACTATCGAAGCAAAATTAGAAGATGAGTTTATATATGAGTCAACTTATAAATGAGTTTGAATTTGACTTTTATTTTTTTTATGCCAAAATATATTCAAAGTATTTTAAAATAAATAATAATTAAAAAAAAAGTATGCAATTCACTTTAATACCTTCACCAAAATACAATAAAATTTGCAAAATCATAACTTCGAAAAGATTTATGTGATACAATATATTAAGAGTTTGGGTTTTAATTTTTTTATTATTATTATTAGTGTATCATTTCTACTTTTAGAAAATTAATTTTCTTACTGGCAACTTTTTATGTTGTTCATATTTTTTTTGTGTTCGTTTTCACGAATACGGAAATAATGTTATGTCTGTATAATTAACTGTGGCGTTTCATTTTGTCTTTAAAGTATATTTATCTTTTTTATTTAAAAACATATTTTAAAATACTTTGAATATACATTTAGAAAGATTGGAGTGTAAAGGTTGATTTTTATACCAACTATGTGAAAAATACCAGAGCCAGGAATCAAACCCGGGTTCTCCGCTTAATGCGCGGATGCTCTGCTACTGAGCTACACTGGTTGATAACCATCTCGGCATTTCTCACATAGTTGGTATAAAAAATCAACCTTTACACTCCAATCTTTCTAAATGAATATTCATGGTTGATGTATCATTCAATATATATTTCTAATTACTTTGAATATATTTTGGCATAAAAATATATGTTAGATTCAAATTCGAACTCATTCATAAATGACAGAAAACATTACAGAATTAGACATTTGGATGGAATGTGCTTTAGCCCACTGCTTGTTGTCTTGTCTACAATTGGCGATAAAGATGCCAAACTCGGCAACCTCAATGTTTATCAGTTGTTGAATGATCGATATACAAAATGTGGCAATCTCATCTTGCTAAATTCGCGATTTTTGGAAAAGTTGCCAAGCAGTACCCTAAAGCACATTTTTACCATTTTTCCAAATTAAAACAATTATATATATATATATTTTTTTTTCTTTTCAGATGTTTTCCATTGTGTAAAATTATTATCTAGCTGTACATTAAAAATATACAGAGTATTAAATAATACCCTAATTAATTTAAAAATGCAATAGTAAAAAGTATGGTCATTAGAAAAAAATAGGTAATAGTTTTTTTTTTTTTTTTTCTTTTTTTTAACAAGCAATTATACCAAAAAATGCATTGCCAAATAGTCTAGTTATTACAAATTTATTTAGATTCTGAAAAAAAAAAAAAAACATTGCTGACTTTTAGCATAATATTTCATAAAATAAATAAATAAAATAATAATGATAATAATAAAGGTATTAAATATTATGTATTTCATCTTGACGCTGAATATGGGGATTTCTATAACTTTTTTTTTTCTTTTGTCTTGAGTTATGCACTATTAATATTCAGTGAAAGACAAAGAGGAGAATAGGCGGACAAAGTGTCGCAGGGATTAATAGGTAAAGCTTGTCGGGGAGAAGCAAGTTCTCCCTTGAGGGTTGGTGAGCGAAGCGAGCAGGGTGCAGAGCCCCATAGTTATTGAAAAAGTTCAATTGATTTAAATCACTACAACCCTGATTGACTAAATGTTAAGAACTATTTCTAAATAGTTTTATTTAAATAAGATATAAGGAACAAGTGAAATCTATTTAATTATGAAGTTTTTTCTAATTATCTGTATTAATTTTATAAGACAAGCATATACAGGGTGTTTCATAAGTGTGGATACACCAAAATATATCGAAAGGAATGCGAATTTGCCGATACAATTTTTTTTTTTTTTTAAATAGAAACCCTACTTTTTCTTCGCAGAATCATGTTAAGCAGAAAAAATCTGTTTAAAATCATGTACTGCTCTTTTATTTTGCAGCGCAGGTGCTATTTTTATGTTGCAATAAAAAATTGGGAAAGCCCAAAATATCTTGATAACAAATCAATTTCTGCTGAATACATTGATTTCAAAACTTTCATGCATTTGAATGATCTGTCACATGATGTATCATGAATGGGTTCCTGTAGGACCCACGTGACACAAATTCAATTTTTTCAAATAAAAACCATACATTTTTTTCACAGGATCATGTTAAGTGGAAAAAATCTGTTTTAAATTATGTATTGCTTTTTTTTTTCTTTTTTGTGTGTGTGTGGGTTGCAGAGTAGAGGGCCCCCGATTCTTATGTTGCAATAAAAAAATCAGATATCTCAATAAAAATCAAGTTTGCTGAACACATTGATTTCAAAAGTTTCATGCATTCAAATGATTTATCAAATGAAGTATCATAAATGGGCCCCACGTGACACAAACTCAATAATTTTAAAGGAAAACCACACTTTCTCTTTACAGAATCGTGTTAAACGGAAAAAAATCTGTATTATTCTTTTTTTTTTATGAATAGGGGTCCTAAAACTTATGTTGTCATAAAAAAACTGAAAATCCTAAAATATCTCAATAAAAAAGCGATTTTGCTCAAAACCAATGATTATGAAAATGTTGTACATCCAAATGATCTCTCAGATAAGGTATCATAGGTGGGGTTTGAATTTATATATATATATATATTTCTTACAACATACGATTCAGGGCCCCGGGACCCCACTACTCTGAAAAATTTAAAAAAAAAAAAAAAAAAACAGTACATGAATTGAAACTTTTTTTTCTCTTAACATGATTCTGGGAAGAAAAACTATGGTATCTATTTGAAAAAATTGAGTTTGCGTCACATAGGCACTCTGGGGGCCCCATGGTCCATCCTATGATACAAAATGCTTTTGTATTCATTGTGCTCAGCGAAATTTCTTCTTTATTGAGATACTTTAGGGTTTCTAAGTTTTTTAATGGAACTGAGCGGGAGTTTAATAAGGTCATTCAAGGATCGCAAACCAGCTGGTTGTTGAATTTTCAAAGGTGGTTTGCACAGTAAATGAATGGCTTTTTAAGTCATAAAATAAGGGTGCAGCCGAGCAAGTATTTGCTACAGTCAGAAGTTCAATAACGATTGATAATAAAAGAATGTGAAGAAAAAAATATAAAAAATTAGGCCTTTGACGGTTGATTTTCAACCTGACACCTGGAGTCTCATTCATAGCTTCATTGTGTAGGGGTTTAGTTGTTTTCCAGGTGCCGGCCCCTTCCCTACACTAGGCTATGAATTCTTCGACCGCAACAAACTATATAGATGTTTACATACTCTTTCAAATTATTAAGAACTTAAAAATAAAGTCTTTTATCATGTAAGCGAAATGTATGATAATTATAATATATTTTTACATGTATAATAATTTTTTATTATAACTTCTGATCCTACTCTAAATAGTTTAGGTTATTATAGCTGTTAATATTTTTTTTTACTTTTTAAGAACATTATCTTAAAAAAGAAAAAAAAAATACTTAACATAATCAAGTTGGACATCAAATTAAATCAATAAAATTCTCTTTAAAATGAGTAGTCAGAAACTTCTCGTTATCTCTTATAGAAATTGAGAATGCGTTTATTTAAGCCAAAAAAAAAAAAAAAAAAAATGTTGATTTTTCAAAAAAATAAATAAAAGAAAATTTAAAAAAAATATCTTTTCATTTATTATAAGAAGGATGATTCCTGAATGTTTAATTGAAAATTTCAGTACACAGGTTGAAGATTAAAAATTGCATGATTTGGCATGGAGTGACTCATTTCCTAATATAAAAGTTTTAACACATTTTAGCACAAAATAGTTCGTCATTAACCTTAAATAAATTCAATAGATTTTACAGATAATATTTTTAACAGGACTTTGCACAATACTTTTAAAGAATAATTTTCTGCAAAATAACCTTTATGGATATTGCATTAAAAATATAAATAAAATACCACATAATAAATTTATAATTAAACTTATTTTTATTTGTTTATACAGCATTTCAATTTATTTTATAAAATAAATAATAATTACAATAAACCAATCTAAATATAACCTGTTCATCTAGTATTTAAATTAACAGCATTCAGCTTCTAAATATGCTACAGATATGTAAAATTAATATTTACAAATAGATCATTACAGGGCAAACTTTTGACAACATTGTTATTGTTACATTATTATTATTTATTTTTTTATTTCCCAAGATTAAAAGCCTTAATAAAATCAATTATAAAACTATTTTTTCTTTTTTTACTATCAAAGGATATACAAAATTAAACAGTTAGGTAAATGTTCAGAATACTATGTAAAAGTATTCTGGACATCAAGCAACATACTCAAGCAGTTTCTTTTCCATAATCTGTATATACAAAAAGCAGCATAACATTTTCAAGCAATGTGAGTAAAAATTTTATAAATACATTTAATAAACTATTAATTATTTTTTCTTTTAACACAGCCAGTTATTAGGCATAAAGTTTTTATTCAATGATACTTATCTGCATTCATTAATTTGAACTGTTTATAGTAGCTAGGCCTAAAAATAATGTATAAAATGACTTAGAGATTTAATAAGACATTTATCCTTAAATTACAAAGTAATTTAATGTAAAAATGTATTCTGTTTGGAAAAATCAATGTGCTTCTCATTTATACTAAACTCATTACCATTTTACTTAATAGCTTATTAAAAAATCAAAGCAAGATCATAAAAAATATAAGTATTTAATGTTAAATTTCATTAAGATAAAAAAGAAACTTCAATGTATTATTTTAACACAGCTTTAAGTATATATAAAAAAAGTGTCCATTTTAAAAATAACGTTGGCTTATTTTGCATAAGATTATAGGATAAAATAATAACTTTTACCCCTTTTTTAAAAAGGATCAATTCATTAAGAGTTTTTAGTGAAATTAATGTCACAATAAAGTTATATCAGAGTCAAAGAGCTAGTAATAGGCTATCAGGACACATATTATTAAATTTCAAACTATTAATTGAATAAAAAGTCACAGTATTTACAACATGTTAGTAATTAACTGACATGTGTAAATTTCTTAAATATTCTAATATGAAAGCACATGGACATCCATTAGGGCATTTTTCATAAAACAATTTATATAAGTTGAAATTAAACTTCACACTACTCCAAGAATTAAAAAGATTTTGTTTTTGAATTATTGATAGTTGTGTTCAGTTTAATATTTTCATGAAATTGCCCTATTACGACTCAACAGGTATAGAGTAAAATGAAATTAATAAAAATCAGGCAAATTTTGGATTATATATAAAAGAAAAAGAAAATAAAAAGTAAAATATATGCTCTCTACTTATTCCGAAATTACTTTTATGTAAAACTAATAAAAATACAATTATTTTTCATTTAAAAAGTTGTTAATATATTTTGTTTGTTTACAATAAATTTTGGTGAGTATTATACAACATTAGATGATTAAAACATGAATAAATATATGTAGCCTTAAAGTTACAGCAATGAAACTTATGAAACATATTGATGAGATTCATAGTACCTATCAAAATATAAAGTTTAGAAATATGCTTACAAATAGGTAAAAAATATATTACATCAATTGTTAACCCTTTCAGGGGCGGTGGCTAGAGGGTCTATCCACCTACTTTAGAAATTTTTCTCTAGGTGTGCAGTGGCTACTTTTTCTATCCACTTTTATGAAAAGTTAATGTGTACTTCTAAAATTGAAATAGAGACGGCAGCACTACAGTAACTTTAAGCAGGATGTGCCTATGATTTTTTTAAATGGACAAGTTGCGGGAAAATTTTTTGAAGTTTCTTTTATATATTTTTATGAAAAATAATTTTTTATTCAAAAGTATTTGGTAGTGTAAATATACTGTAATGCACGTTTTAAATACAACAGATTTACATATTATCTCAGATCATTAATTTTAGTTTGATTTTTAGGAGCATCTTTTAGGTGGATAGACCCTCTAGCCACCGCGCACATAAGACAGGTTCTGCTGGGGAAAAGAATCTCAATTTCTTTTCCTTTGAGATAAACAAAGAGGGTCTTTTAGGGTTAGTGAACTGTGATAAATATAAATAGTAAGGGATAGCAGAATGTAAATACAGATGTAAACAAGCGTGGGAGGGTTCTTACAAATTTACTTTACTATTCAGTATTTCTGTTTACAGTATAGAAAGAGGCTGCTTTTTTCTATTGCTCTTATATCGTGATTTTTAAAAATAAATTTTTATTTCCACAGCTTTTAAATTTAGTTAATTTCTCTAAATAATCTTAAATTAAATTTATAATCTTAATTTTTATCACAATAATGCCTAGAAAAGGCTTATCTTTGGATGAAGCTATTGCTCTGTTTGAAGAGCTACCCTCAGATGATGATTCTGCAGTATCTGGATCAGGAACAAACAAATTTTAAAGAACATTAATATTTTTAAAGTTTTCATATTTCTGTGTATGCAATTTGTGAATTGATTATTTCATTACAATATGAAGGTAAGAAATTATGTCTTTTAGTTTATGTACTGAATCAATTTCAAAATTTATTGCACTTACAATATAATTGAATAACTATAATTTTTATTCCTTAAATAGTGAATAATTTTTTCTTATTACTAATGCATAGAGGTTTCTAAAAAAATTTTAAACAGCCCATATATGTGTGCATATATATATATATATAATAAATCATTAAAAAGGATAAAGAAGCATTATAATTTAAGTAATAATTAATTATTGTTACATTGTATTATTATAATTACATTTTCAAGGCATAGTTTCAATTTTATTCCTTAAATATATAAATATTTATTTCCATACGAAAATTAAGGTACATGACGTATGTGCGCAGTGGCTAGAACGTCTAGCCACCACCCACAAAAAAATCCCCACATGCTGAATTTTTTTCTTCATCAAATATGACTTGTAGGGGATGTTTACTTTATGATGTATATATATTTAAAAGGAAATTCAATCATTTTTACTTAGTGCCCCTGAAAGGGTTAAAGGGGGGGGGGGAATCTCAATCAGACTACACAAATGTAACTTTGACAAAATATTCTGAGAATCGTTTAACAATAAGAGAAAATAATGTTAATCGTGACTCACAATATAACATTATGAAAATATATTCAAAGCACGTTAGCAAATAAATTATAAATTTGTTATTCAGAAAACAATAACCATATAATGCAACAGATTATATTATCACACACGTGAGTGTATCTAAATTTTTTTCAAAATATAGAGGTAGTTTTAATTTTGTAAATAATTTATTAAATCCATTGACAATTTTGATGCAAAATTACAACTTTTTTCCCTGCACATATAATGATACTTCTCTCAATTTATGGTAAGGCTTTTTAACTTAGTAAATTTATTGATTTAAACGAAAAAATACCATTAACAAAAACATTTTTTCGCAATTTAACATTACATTACAATAACAAATCTACAAAATCGAATTCAATTCGAATTCGAACAAACTTGGCGTTTTAGCGTTTGGCACAGTTAAATTTCGGGAAATCGCCAAGACCGGTGACGAATTGAGATATTGAGCTTTGATTGGTTGGAGAAAGTGTCTACCGCCGCGAAATTAACAGCTCGTGTAAAAGCATAGTTGTCAATATTATAATTGCCAACAAAATATCCTTTGGCTACAGGAAAATTTTAATAAAATTTTTATTTTACTTTATCAGTGAAAACCGTTGTACTTCACTGATTAAGTAAAATAAATATCTCTATTAAATTTTTCCGGAAGACAAAAGGTGCTAAGATGGCAACTATGGCTAACATTTTAACACTTTTGCAACATCTGACGTAAATTCACGTCACTTGAAAATCTGTAATTTCTCCAGTGGGCGTTTTTTTTTTGCAATTTGTATGTTATTTATTTCTTAAGTATATACCCAATATTCATATTTTTACAATAAAGTATACTATGGATACAAATACTTTAATTACAAAGAGTTTAATTATAATGTATATCTATTATAAATATGAATACAGAATATCTAATATAAATATCTAAAATAAATATGAATACAGAATTTTTTTTTCTAAAATATTGTAACTTGGAAGAATAGCGTCCACAGGCGGAACTAACTGTTAAAAAGGCAAAAGCATGCGGTCGCAAAAGTGTCAAGAGTTCCAATGTTCATATTTGTAGAATCAGTATATTGTGGATACAAATACTTTGATTAGAAAGAGTATAATTATAATGTATATTCATTTGCAATATACATGTGAATACAGAAAATTTTGTTTTTAAATGTTGTAACTTGCGATAATAACGTCCACAGGCGGACTGTTAAAAGACAAAAGCATGCGGTCGCGAAAGTGTTAATTTATTCCGAAGCACTTTTGACTCCGCCTTTATTTCGCACCACTTTATTTTTTGAATATTTTTCTCAAATATATAATACGCAAGCGAAGTGATGACGTCACTGGCCGTCTGTGGTGCCAGGTAAAAGGTTTCCTATGTTAATCCTTAACGCTCGGCATATTTTCCTATTTTGAACAGTAAGACACGCCTTTTGGCGTTCCTTTAAAACGTCACACGTATAGTTTCCAACTTGCTTCCTTTTGGATACCGAAAAATTGTAATAATTTGTTTTATTTTACTTCATCATTAAATAAAATAAATCTTTCTGTTAAAATTTTCCGGTAGCCGAAAGGTAGCCTATAGTTACCAGAGACTCCAACATACTAATTAATATTCCGTAGTATTTTTAGTCCCACCTTTTTTTCACACCAGTATCATTTTAGAGTATTTTTCTTCTTATTTAATCGCAATTGAATTTGGAGACTATTACTCTAAAAATTTACTGGTGTGTAAAAAAGGGCGTGACTAACGACACTACGGAATATTAATTAGGATGTTGGAGTCTCTGAGTTACACGTTATAGAAAAATAACATTTCATTTGCAGAGGAACACCTTAAGGCGTGGCTCGAGTTTTTAATATCTCCTTAGAATGGGACATACAAGCGATAAGGGTTAATTGTCCATTGGGTTTTTTTTGTAAAAAAATATTAAAAATTAAGGGAAGTTATCTCCCGATATTAATCCTAATATTTGGGTATAGTTATAAATAAGATACCGTCTACATGTTTAGATTGAGTGATTTTTGCTGTAAAATTGATAAAGTTTAAATTTTAAATTTCAAAACTATATAAAAAATGGCTAACCTACACATTCGATTGAAAACATAAACATTTAATTTCAAAGAGCGATATGTACACAATAAATATTCAACTAATATAATAAATTTAAAGGAAAATGATCAACTTTTTATCGTATTTTGAAGTCAAATTTGTTTTCAAATGTCTAAATAAAGATTTGATAGAAAATACTAATATACTAGTAATATACTGCAGTGGAATAGATTTGATATCTGACATCCTTGGAGAAAAAAAAAAAAAGATCGCCAAATTACCTAGCGAACATATTTAATTCCTATTTAAAATCATGGTTATTTTAACAGCGTACCTAGCAAGAGAACCCAACCTCCCGCCAACCTGAAGGTTTTGGCGGCCGAAGTCTGGGAGGAGCTGGAGGAGAAGGAACCAACCACAAACCCGCCGAAACGGACCCGGAAAACAGCGAGCATTTAACAGAAACAAAACAATTACAAGGTCACAAACTAGCATATTACAAATAAAAATCTAGAAAATATAAAGAGAGCAATGAATAATATGAAACAATTATTTCGTACAATACATATTACGAAAATATACATCTGGCATGTATATTTTGGTATTATGTTTTTGATCGCATAATACAAAAAACGCCAAGGACGAAAAAGTTTTGATATTTAAAATTAATTTTTTTTTTCCATTTGACAGCAAGATAACTTAATCTAATACATGTCACGATAACTAATTTATAATTATATCCAAATATAGGGATTAAAATTGGGAAATAATATTCCTTAATTTTTAATATTTTTTCACAAAAAATTCAATGGATATTTAACATAGAAAATATTTTGCTTCGAATCAGCGATGGTCAGTGACGTCACTCTTCACTTGCATATTATGATAAAATAAGAAAAATTCAGTTTTGGAAAAAAGTGTTATGGAATAAAGACAGGGCTAAAAATGCTCGTGAATGAATTAAAACGTTTTCAACTCTGTAAAAGCTGGGCATTCAAAGCAGAGTGATACCAAATTTTATTTTCC
This sequence comes from Salticus scenicus, assembly GCA_963930645.1. Taxonomy (NCBI): domain Eukaryota; kingdom Metazoa; phylum Arthropoda; class Arachnida; order Araneae; family Salticidae; genus Salticus; species Salticus scenicus. Next base: position 103,274,607 of record OZ005657.1, read on the forward strand.
CATACATGGTAATATTTGTAATCTGATCTGGAAAACAGTTAGTACCCACCTTTCTTTCACATCACTTAGTTCGTGCTGAATTTTTGTCCTATATATAATTATGATGCAATAAGAACAAAATTATCTTTAAATTTAGTGATTTGGAAAAAAGGCGGGAATTAACTGTTTTCCGTAATAAATTGTAAATTTTACAATGTATGGTTTTTCCTAAAAGTTTCCTTTAAATAATATTTATTGTTTTTTTTTTCTTCAGTAAAGAGACTCTGTCACAGAACTCATATCCATATTATACATATATATATACATATATAAAAAAAAAAAACCTTTTCAGGAATAAATATTTTCTAATGCAAAAACTGAGAGAAGGATGCGTTTTCTGCGTGCACATTCACGGCAGTCGGAAGTAGAGAATATGTAACACGCTCTATAAAATATTTCTGGTGGTTGTAACTCTGTGGTACAGACACTTCACGGATTAGGCTTTGTGAGCTAACCTTTTTATTCCCAGGGGTAAAACTTTATTTGTAAAAATAAAGTCTGATTACTTGATTAACGATTATGTAGACATGCACCACAATTACGGACTAGCTGACTGATCAAGATGACTAGTACATAAAAATTCCGCTCCGTGATGTACAGTCGGGAAAAAAAAAAAAAAAAAAAAACGCAGCATTCGATGTAACTCCGTTGCTAATCAATGCACAAAAATGTAATAGGTATCATTCGACGGGGAATTGAGTGCAGATTCAGAAAATGAACGGAAATTTTAAATTGGGGGTCGTCTACATATTAAAACACGCACCAACTTTGATTTTTTCAATAGTAATGCCCCATTTTTATTTTATATTTGAATTCCTGGGATCGCGACAAAGCGAAAAAGTATATTGGTTGTATATTTTACTTATTTTTTCACAGAGTTATAAGCGTTCAAAGTTTGAAGGTGCTAATGTTAAATTCATATTTCAAACTTTTATTAATATCTTCACAAAAAATAACTTGATCGATAAAATTCCTTTTTTACGAGATACAGTGAAGAAACCCAAACATAATCTATCATTAATTTTTATTCTGAAAAATATTTTTAATTCTGAAAAATATTAATAAATTCATATTCATAAAAATTATGAATTATGACCTATATTAATTTTTACATAAAATGAATCCTAATGCTGAAAAATATGGGTGTGCAAATTTGCAGCTCATTCCACTTATTAGTTTTCGAGATATAAATAAATCTGTCTTTTGGAGTGGTTTAGGGGGCCGTCTCTTAAAATTTTTGAATCAGATAACGAAGCAAATTTTAAAAAAATGACGGAGAAAATTGAACAAAATATTTTTATTTTTATTTAAGGGTCAAATTAGATAACAACAACGTCAAATTCAAAGAAATGAAACAAAAATTTTGATTTTTAGACATTTGTGTTAGTATCAAGAATTCCTGTTTTCTAAAGCCCTGTCTTTTATCGTTCTTCAAAACAAAACAATACAGAAACGAAAAGTGAATGTGACTTTGAGTATTCGTGTTAAACCCCTTATTTTACATTGACAAAAATATACACAAGTGGCATTTACTTCATCGATTACTGGTGATAAATTTAGAATCCTTTAAACGAACACTAGAAGAAAACAATTAACTAAATAGGCGGGGTTTACTGTTTGAAATACTCTCAAAATAAAATATTTCAAAACAAATTTTCTGTACCACAATTATATTACTGATGGATATACATTATAACTATATTCTTTCTAATTAATATATTTCTATCCATAGTATATTTTATTGCAAAAATATGAACACTGGGTACATGCTTAAGAAATAAGTAACACACAAATTACGAAAGAAACGCCCACTGGCATTGTTACAGATTTTCAAATGATGTGAATCTACGTCAGCAGTCGCGAAAGCGTTAATTAAGAAATTATATTTTCATAGAAATTATAAAACAAATCGTACAGTTCCAAAGAGTTCAACTGACCCAAAACTGGTAAGTGCTATTAAAATTGTTTAATATTTACTTTATGAAACCTTACAATAATTTATCCGAAAAGATTTAGTTTATCCGTTGTTGTATATATATATATATATATATATATATATATATATATATATATATATATATATAGCTATATTATTTCAGTTTGTATATTATGTTACACGTACGAAAGAAAATTTAAGCTTTATTGGTGATCAGTATATCCATGATAGATACTTTTTAATTGAAAAATATTTCACTTTTACAAAAAGTATTGTCTGACCAATCGTAAGTGTAATGTATTTAAATATACCTAAAATTATCTAAAAAAGTACTAAAGTATATACATATCCAAAAAACTAAATTCATGATAATTAAGATACTGCAAAGGTGTTAATATTTTTGTTTCTTTTTACAATTTTTTGTTTCTTGAAATATTTCCGGTGTGAAACAGTATAATTTTGTCTAGTTCTTGTAGGATCTTAATTCTATTTTTCTATATTTAGAGATAGCCCCCTAACACATTTTTGATCATAACACTATGAATACTAAAGATAAAGTATACAAACAGTATACTTTTCCGCACTGCCAGACTCTCAGAAATTCGAATATAAACTGGATGCTACTATTGAAAAAAATCAAAGTTGGTGCTCATTTAAATATGTAGATGACCCCCAATTCAAAATTCGATGGCATTTTCAGAAAGTGCATTTCATTTCCTGTTGAATGGTGTCTATTACATTTTCCTGCGTCAATTAACCCATTCAGTACCGGTCATGGTTACAGTTATCCTATACGCATAAAAGTTGATTTGCTGTCTAATGAGACATAAAATAAGACAAAAATAAAGTTTCAGAAAATTAGCTTTAATACTTTAATACTTTTTAAAATACAGAATGTTGCGAAAACGCAACGTCAGTCCAAAGCAGTATATAAAGCATCATTTTTGGAAATCATGGAAATCTTCAAAACATTAAGCATGTACAGCAACATTACATTTTTTACACATTGTTACTGTCTGACTACTGCACATTTTACACCTCCTTCTTTTATTTTCGGGATTTTTTGTGATTATATGGCCTGTACGATCCTTTTTGTTTTTGCTGTAAAAAGTGGTTTTGCATTGCGGATGGCCGACCAGTACATGTGGTTTCAGGAATAGGGTTTATGTCATTTTTCATATCAAATGAATTTGATTTATTTGATGAAATATCTACTTCCGATTTTAATAAAGACACTGCAATTGCACTTTGAAAGTCTAGCAATGCTGTTTTGGAAGCCACAAATTCCCTATAAAGTTTCCAAGCATTTACTTTTGCAATATCAATGCAATTTACGAAAATAGGCCACCACCATTTTTTTCCTTTTATATTTATTCTGTAATTTGATATAAAATTATCTAATAAGTCCACCCCACCCATATGCTTGTTATAATCAGCAATGACTTTGGGTAGTTTTACTTGGACAGTTTTTTTTTCTGTTCTGGAGTAGCGTTTTGCATATGCTGCTGGCTCAGTATCATCTCAATTTGTCAGTACGGTGACAACAGCATTGCCGTTCCACCTAGCGACAGTAACATTATTCTTTGAATCGAATGCTACATCATATGTGCCACGAACTTCCTTCTTCATCTCTTTCTCTTCCTTCATCTTCCTTCTTCACCTTCTTCATCATCTATCCTTCTTCATCATCTATCCTTCTTCATCTCGAACTTCCTTCTTAAAATACATCTATAGGTTCTAAAGCTTGCAAATGATTTGATACTGACTCTTGCAGGTTTCAATGAATCATAGCAATGTTTATCTACATCTTGTGGTTGTTGATTATATGCGGAGGTTGTTGATTATATGCGGCCCAAGTAAAATTTTTTTCTTTTACCTGTATTATTTTTACTTTTCTTAACTTTAGAAGAAAAATTATCGATCTCACCTGTGATATCTTTAGGAAATGGAATATTTTCACCCACAGCATTATCGTCGATAGTTTCTTCATCAGTCAAAACATCCGGGTCAGGTGGAATTACGACAAATTCATAATTTTCTACTTTAGATTCGGAACTGGAATCGTCACTAAGAGCTTGAAGATATTCTAAAGCTCTATTTATCGTTAAACAACGTCGTACCTTTCATAAATTACGAGAATCGCCTGCAAAAAATAAAAAATCAATCATGGAATGAACGAAAACATCCTCTAAATCTTTTAACACACATTAGACTGACGTTGCGTTTTCGCAACATTATTTAAAAAATGAAATTTAGAGAATAGAAAATAAAATGTTTACTTACTTGTTGATGCCATTTTGTTTTTAAGAGTTCAAAGAAAGCAAAACAAACTTTAGCCTATAATTTTGACATGTGCTGCCATCTACCGCTGAAACTTGAAAGTAATCAATAAAAATAATGGAAAACATTGATTATTCATTATTTTATAACGAATATTAAAGGCAACTGTAGACCAATGATTTTTTTTTCTTTTATGCGTATTGAACACCACTTTAATAGGAAAATATTTTTATAGCAAAAAAATTTAAAGTTTTCTACAGAAAAAATAATAAAGAAAACGTTGCGTTTTCGCAACGTCAGTACGAAATGGGTTAATAACGAAATACCATCAAGTGCTGCGTTTTTTTTTTTTTTCCCGACTGTACATGGACAATTGCAGCTGAATTATCATTTAATCTCGCCAAAACTGAATTGTTTCACTTTCCTGCACAACGCTTTACTGGATTTTTAGCATACACCATACATAGTGTAGCCCATTAAGTAGTTCGTGTTCAATTACGTGCTAGAAGATTTGACAACAGCGGTATGTAAGTACTTCATTGTTACATTTCCAGGGAGCTTGATTTTATATGATAGAACATTTGCATGGCGTTCACGTTCTTCGAACCACATGCTATTGGACCGTATTTAAGAGAATTTTTTAATTAAATTTTTATGATAAACTAACCAAGAGACAAGAGGATCCCACAGCATGGAATAGCATCCCTACTAGTAATTATATTTATACGAACTGGCATATGCATCATTTGTTGCATACCAAGCGAGTCCATGAACTAGAATGCGGTAGCCATTGCTTCGGTCATCATATCTTAAACTTCAGATACTTTTAAAAGTGTTTCTCGACTTTTATTCGAAAAAACTGTTGTATGGTAAGTTTTTCAGCTATAAAGCATAGCTGCGAATATTTTATAATTTATTACGGAGTATTTTTAGTCCCGCCTTTATTTCGCACCACATTATTTATTGAAAAATTTCAATCACTGTTTTTTTTTTTTTTTCTTTTTCTTTTTTTTTTTTTTTTTTGTTACCAGCATTTTGAAATAGAAATATTTTATATGTTTTTGAAAGAGTTTTCAATAATTAAACAATGTAATATTTTTAATAGGCAATATTGCATTAAAAATATACTGTAACTGGCAGTTACAGAGATGAAAATGGCATTTGATTTCATCTTTTAACATTAAAAAAAAAAAAAAAAAAAAAAAAAAAAAAACTGTGTCACGTTAAATATACGGCCATACCATGCAAACACACGTATATTTCCGCTAAATATCTTATAATAATGTAAGTATGAAGTTATAAAATATTAAATGAAATACTTTTTTTATTTAGATTTAATTGCTATAACAAAATTATGTACAAAACTAACATATAACTTATAGGAAAGAAAACGGATTTTGATATTTATGAAGTATTTATTTACATTACCATAGTTTTTTTTTTCTTTGAAAAATACCATACTAAATCTCCATACTACACTTCAATCATACGCACCATTACCTTAATACCTGATATTTCAAAAATATTTACGTTTCTTTACTACTCGTATTGGTGAAATTCAACTTCCTTTTTCTTGAAGAATATAAGTTTGAATAACGTTTTATTGTATTGTTATTTTGTAGTAAAATATTAAATACTTTTAGATATTTTTTTCAGTTTTTCTGCATTAAAAGTTAGTACATGCTTTTTAAAATATTGCCTTAGCTCCCTTGTTAAAATACTTTTTATCTTACATTAAAAATCAATAGCAGGGATGAAACACGGGCGCAAAACTCATACCACTATCAATGTAAAAAAAAAAATTGTACTTTTTGAAACGATGATATTATAAGCAGATAAATTTCTTAAACAAATACCGGTATGAATTCTGCGCCCGTGTTCCATCCCTGCAATAGCTGTAAAATTTTAATGTCTATCACTGGCAAAAGTTAAAGATAGTAGAACCATAGCCTCCTAAACTAAATGCCTGTCGCGTAGCTCAGAAACTTCGCAACAGTTCAAGCGGTAGACAGCGCCACCTGGTACAGATTCCGCGACTGTTTTGTCAACTGTCACCAATAATTTTAAGAAGTCACATATGATATATATAATCGACATTCCTTCGATCCTATTCGCCTTTTATGTATACCAAATCCCACTTTAAAAAATTTTTGGTAGCTGTTGAATTAAAAAGTCGCAAAATGTAAATGTAGAAAAATAAAATTAAGATTCTATAAGAAATAGAATTATAATGTTTTACACAGGATATCTTTCAGGAAAAAAAGATTTATAAAAATTAATAAAAAGATTGACCTTTTTCCAGCTCCTCTTTTTTTTCCTGAATTCAGTATCTTAAATTTGTATATACTTCAGTACGTTTTAAAATAATTTTAGATCTATTTAAATACATTATATTTGGAATTTGTCCAGACTGTACTCTTTGAAAAAAGTGCAGTATTTTTCAAGTAAAAGTGTCTATTACGGTTGTACTAATCACCAATAAACCTTACATTTTCTTTCGTAGGTGTAACATAAAATAAGAAATGAAATAATATAGATATATATATACAACAACGCATAAACTAAATCTTTTCGGATAAATTATTGTAAGGTTTCATGAAGTAAAGATTAAACAATTTTAATCGCAATTACCATTTTTGGGTCAGTAGAACTCTTTGGAACTGTACGATTCGTTTTATAATTTCTATGAAGATATAATTTCTTAATTAACCCTTTCGCGACTCCTGACGTAGATTCACGTCATTTGAAAATCTGTAACTCTCTTAGTGGGCGTTTCTTTCGTTAGCTGTGTGTTACTTATTTCGTAAGTGTGATTCCAGTGTTCATATTTTTGCAATGAAATATACTATGGATAGAAATATATTGATTAGAAAGAATATAGTTATAATGTATATCCATTTGTAATATAACTGTGAATACAAAAAATTTGTTCTGAAATACTTTATTTTGAGAGAATAACGCCCTTAGGCGGATCTTACTGTCAAAATTACAAAATCCTGCGGTCGTAAAAAGTGTTAAAATATATTTTTAAAAGTAAAAGTATATTTTAAAAAATATAAAAAGTTAAAACGTATTATTAAAATTTTAAAAACTAAAGTAACCTTAAAATAATAATCATCCCCCCTACAAAAATAAAAATAAAGAAATAAAGCAATATATGAAGCAAAAGATTAAGCCTTTATCTATGACGGCAGCTAAGAAATGATTTTACAAGTCTGTCTTGCATTCTAATTCCATTCAATTAACAATAATTACATTCAACAGATTTTTCTATTTTAATCAGCAAAGCCCGCCTATTTAGTTAGTCATTTCTTCTTGTGTAGTTCGTTTAAAGGATTCAAAATTTATCACCAGTAATCGATGAAGTAAATACCACTTGTGTAAATTTTTGTCAACGTAAAATAAGGGGGTTACACGAATACTCAAAGTCTAATTTACTTTTCTTTTCTGTATTGTTTTGCTTTGAAGAACGGTGAATGGCGGGGCTTTAGAAAACAGGAATTCTTCATGCTAACATTAATGTCTAAAAATCATCATTTTTGTTTCATTTCTTTTCGTTTGATGTTGTTGTTATATAATTTGATCCATAAAAAAAACTTAAAATATTTTGTTCAATCTTCTCTGTTATTTTTTAAGATTTGCTTCGTATCTCATGCAAAACTTTATAAGTTTTGCATGAGTAAGGTTGCAACCCCACTCCAAAAGAAATATTTATTTATATCTCGAAAACTAATAACTGGAATGAGCTGCAAATTTGCACACCCATATTTTTCAACATTAGGAATTATTTTATGTAAAAATTAATATAGGTCATAATTCATAATTTTTATGAATATGAATTTATTAATATTTTTCAGAATTTTCTCAGAATCGTAAGAAATGATGGATTGTGTTTGGGTTTCTTCACTGTATCTTGTAAAAAGAATTATATCGATCAAGTTATTTTTTGTGAAGATATTAATAAAAGTTTGAAATATGAATTTAACATTAGCACCTTCAATCTTTGAACGCTTATAACTCTGTGAAAAAATAAGTAAAATTTACAACCAATATACTTTTTCGCGTTGTCGCGATCCCAGAAATTCAAATATAAAATGAAAATTGGGCATTACCATTGAAGAAGTCAAAGTTTGTGCGCGTTTTAATATGTAGACGACCCCCAATTCAAAAGTTCCGTTCATTTTCTGAAACTACTCACAATTCCCAGTTGAATGATACCTATTACATTTTTCTACATCTATTAGCAACGAAGTTACTTCGAGTGCTGCGTCTTTTTTTTTCCCCGACTCTACATTCATATTTGTACAAGAAGAAGAAAAAAAAAACGCCACCCTTTATCTAATTTCGCATTATATTGTCGTAGAAACATGCGGCTTGCCAATCGATTTGTAATAACGTCTAGTTTATAATGGTACAGTTAGATTTTGCTTAGGGGGTCGTCTACATATTAAAACTGGCATTAACTTTATTTTTTTCTTTCAATGGTAACCCCCATCTTTTATAATTTATTTGAATTCCTTGGATCAAATCATCGCGGAAAATAGTATAGTTTGTACATTTTGCTCAATTTTTCATAGAGTTATAAGCTGTCAAAGTATGAGGATGCTAATGTTAAATGTCTTATATATTACTTCTTTATTGAAGAGAAGCTGCAGTCTGACTGTTGCCACACATTGGCGGTTACATTTTATTATCTTATAGCTAAGTTTTACAGTTAAGCATACTTGATACAGTTATAATTACAGTTACATATAGATATGCAGTTAGAGTCATATTTACATATATAACATCTCCCTTTTTACAAAGAATGACACACAAAAATCTTATTAAAATATTTACAATATGCATGAAAGAACGAAGATACAAGTATAAACAAACTAACACACAGGAACAATTATTTTAAACTAGCACAAAAAACAATAATTTAGTTACTACCTCATACCTGTTAGGGGGCTTATTAATACGACCATATTTGGTAATGTATTGTTTAGAGTCCGACTTCTTTTTCGAACTATCATTGTTAGAACCATTACTATTCAATTTATTATTTACAGAGTCTGTTAGTAGAAGTAGAACCAGTCATTTCTAAATCCTGTTCAAAAATTGTCTCATTATAAGAAGGTTTTAAATCAATTCTGTTTCTTCTTAAAATGTTATTTTTCTCATTTCTTACCCAATAGCTTTTAGGGGTTTTATCTCTTTTAATAAATATGCCTTTTTCCCACTGATTTCCAGAACGAATCAAAACACTTTGATTATTTAGAATTTCCGATAAGGGTCTCTAGACGTTCTATCATACTAGAATTTACTTAAGTTTTGTTTATTTACAATTTTATTTCTTACGTTCGTTCTGAGTTCTGGCTTTAATAATTCTTTATTTATATTGGTAATTTAGTTTGTGTTCGTCTACTGATTAAGGCTTAAGCGGGAGAAAATTTAACCCTTTTATGGGCGTATTTATATATTCTAGGAGTGCACTTTTAATATCCTGATTAGACTCATAACATTCTTTCAGCATATTTTTGGCAATTTTTACATCGCTTTCTGCTTGACCGTTTGATTTCACGTACCTCGGACTACTATTTACAAATTCAAAATCCCACTTCGATGAAAAATTTCTAAATTGATATGAATTAAAGGGCATGTTATCTGCGACTAGAATTTTGGGAATTCCATGCGAACTAAATACTACTTTTAATTTCCTAATTATTTCATCTGATTCTTTATTATTTAAGGAAACAATTTCTAACCACTTAGTTAAATAATCTATTAAGACTAAGTAATTATTTTTCCTAAATTCACAAATGTCACACCCTATTTTTTTAAACGGTAATGACAAAATATCATCTGAAATGTGTGGTTATTTACAATTTTTTAGTCTGTACTTTTCACAGACAGAGCATTTAGAAATCAAATTTTCAATATCATTTCCCATATTAGGCCAGGAAAAAATTACTCTAGCTCCAGATTTATTTTTCTATTCCGAAAAGTCCATCATGAATTTTATTAAGCATTTCTTTTCTAATATAAACAGTAAGAAATATTCTACCATTATAAAAGTCTATTCCATCTTCCTCAAAAAGATCTTCTTTTAATTTGTAAAAAAATCTTACATTGTCTAGAACATCTTCTTTAATGTTAGGCCAAACATTTTTACAAAAAGTTACTAATTTATTAAATATTGGATCTTTTAAGGTATATTCCTTAAATTCGTTTAATTTTTGTTTTTTTGTTTTTTTAATCATTTACATGCATATGCCTTGTAGCTTTTACACAATGAACAATTTCTTTTAAAAACTCACCAGTATCATATTCATTAATATAAGACTTCGATAATAAATCTGCTACATACATTTGCTTACCTGGTACCTAAGATACATCAAGATCATTTTTAAGTAACTTTAATTTAATTCTTTGTAACATATTAGCTAAAACATTTACAACACTTTTATTATGAATTCAAACTTGATCGGTATGAACAATTATTGTATCATCTGTGAGTAAATATCTGTATATATTTTGAAAATAAAACTATTTTAATTTACCTTTATGTTATTATAATTGTTTTCTAAGCAACATTTCGATGTTTATTATACAAATTGGCATACTTTTTTATAAAATTATTGCAATGCAGGCGAGAGATTGGTAAAGAATTCCAAAAGAAATGAAGCCCGGCTCTATATCGCGGAAACAAAAAAAAAAAAAAAAAAAAAAAAAAAAAAACTAGTTTGCATATTCGAATATGACTCTAGATATGACGCTGGTATGAATAAATATCAATGGTATTTACTACATTGAATGAATTCAAAATTTAAATGATTAAACTGGAAGTATGTAAAATAATTTTGTTTTATAATGTAAAGTTTCAGAAAATTGTGTGTTCGTTGCAAAAAGGAATATAACTAATTCTGAAAGGTTAAGTCTTCGTTCTTCTGCTAAAATTATATTTTAACCGTTTTTTTTTTTAACTTCAATATTCTAGGATTTGTGCACCTCAAGTTAAATGTCATGATTTAAGAAACGTGTAAGACGAGGATTATTGTTTGCAAGAGCATTACGCCATGAACAATAATTTTTTCTTTGATTAAATTAATTTTATTAATATTTATTCATTTTTATAGGATTTTTTAAAACGAATATTCTGTTTTAAGCTTGTTGAGACATTTTTTCGTTCGTCTACTGTACCGTTTGTAAGCTAATGCTATTTAAATTTTATCGCATGACGTATCATAATAAAATATTAAATTTTTATTAAATGTTTTTTTAATACTGAATGAAATAGTAGAACATATATATTAGGTTTATAAAAACTGTTATTGAAACAAAGCGCAATATTATTTATTTTCGATTATTCTAATCACGGCGTAAAACTAGCGTCACATTTATTATGGACAAAAGAATTTAAAACAAAGTAATATGTCTTATTACTTTTAAACACATAGATCTTACGCATTTAAAATTAAGAATTCAAGTACAGTAGACGACTGTATAACGGGGAATATTCGTTTTGGACAATAGGAAACCGTTTTATGTGGGACATACTTTATCAGACCAATTTATGCAAATTCAGTCCAATACAGAAAGTTTTTATTTTATTTTATTTTGTTGTTTTTATTTATTTTTTTATTGTTTTCTAAGTAAAATTTCGATGTTTACTATACAAATTAAGCTATTTTCGTAAAATTAACACATTGCAGGTGGGAAAGTTTGATGGCATTCAAAAAGTATAATAAACTCCACACTTTGGCATTTTCTAAAATTATACTTTACCTTAACCCGGGGGTACGCGCGCATATTTTCTTACGCGGGGACGCGCGATGGGTCTCTCAGACCCGGCTAGCATTTTCCGTTAAATAATACTACTGAGAATGGCTTTTATCTCATCAAATGCATTTTCTAAGAAAGAACGGACTCTAAGCTTACAGAAAAAATTAATAATTAAAAATATACTTACAATTTATTCACATTCTTTACATATATAAGTAGTGTGTTCACTACAGATATTTTTATCACACTTAGCACAACAAAGTGCAGATTTTCTGTTTTTTTTACTCGGACAAATATGGCATCTTTTCCTCTGGCCACATGTCCTATATCGCTTCATTTTACTCTAAAAATATCGCCACCTCACTAAAAAAATTGGACTGAGATCGGAAAAAACGTGCACGCGCGTCGAGCCTGAAATACCCGAAAATCCAATATATCTACAAAAAAGACATTCAGGAAATTGTGGAAATTCCAACCATCAGAAAGATGATGACCTTGAATACAGCTAGAGGGGATCTGGACCAGATCCGAGAAAAAGGTGTGTTTGTACGAGGGGTTTTTGGATGCGCCTGCTCCCGGGTTAAAAAATGTTTTTTATTTCCTTAATTTTAGTTTTCTTGACTCTTTACAGAAGTCTAGCATGTATAAAGGAGTGAAATGTTTCGATAGTTGATGACAAATTTTTAGTTATTTAATCATGAATTTGTGAAATAATTTGATGTTTTAGAGAAACGTATAAAGTCGTAACAAATGATTCAAAATAGGAATGATTTTTAAGAGTATCTCACTTTTATTGAATATTAACACTTGTGCGACCGTATGTTTTTGTCTTTTTCGTAGCCTGTTCCGCCTGTGGGCGTTATTCTTTCAAACTACATTATGTCAGAACAAGGTTTTCTGAATCTATATTAAAATTACATATAAATATACATAATAATTATACTCTTTCGAGTGAAAGTATTTGTATTAATACTTTTTTGTTTCTATAAATATGAATATAAAGAATATTGTTAAGAAATATTGTAACATACAAATTGCGAAAGAAACGCCTACTGCAGGAGTTACAGATTTCCAAATGAAGTGAATCTACGTCAGCTGTAGCAAATATGTTAAATATCCTTTCTGAGACTTTAGCTTAAATCTTGTTATCTATATTTTTGTATATTGTATATTGTTGGTTTGTGCGCCTAAAATTAAATATTAAACTTTATAGTAAAACTTTCATGCGAAGATTACTGTATAAAATAAAAGTATACATAGACCTGCTAAGTATAATAGTTTACCCGTAATGGTATTAGGCCCCGCCTTTTTTCACACCAGAATAGTTGTAGAGTAATATTCAGCAATTTGTTTTTATGAATAAATAAGCAGACTATTGCGCTACAACTATTCTAGTGTGAAGAAAAGGCGTGGCTTAATACCATTAGGGATAAACTAGCATAGTCAGCAGGTCTATATACCCAACAGAATTAGATAATTTTCTTTCTTAAATGGTAAACACTTCTTCTTCTTTTTTTTTTTTTTTTTTTTTTTTTTTTTAAATTACTATTAATATTATTACTATTACTCTTTTATCTTGGTACCTAGATATTTGTAATTGAACATTAGAGGGTTCACATGACGCAAGCTATTTAAATTTTTTCGTATGAAGTTACGCATTTAGCTATTCCATTTTTCACAAACATAAACTACTTAAAGATTTTGAATTCTTAAACTAACATAGAGCGTAATGCAAAAAATTTTCGTTTTTAATATTATAATTAACATTTCTGTACTTTTATTCCGGTGTGAAACTTAATAAATAATGTCTATTCTGTGATAGATAATGATTCATTTTTCCTAAACGTATAGACGGACCCGTAGTACATTTTCACTTGTAAGTCTATTTAGAATTGATTTAAAGTATAAAAATGGGTATATTTTCCGAACTGCCTTGATCTCAGAAGTCTCAATATGTAAAAAAAATAGGGGTTGCTATTGGAAAAAATTAAGTTTTTGCCTATCTTAATATGTAGATGACACCTTAAGCAAAATCTAACTATACCATTTTAAACTAGACGTTATTACATATCGATCGGTACCAGCCGCTTGTTTCTATGATAATTTATGGCGAAATTATGTGAGGGGGGTGTGGCTTTTTCTTTTCTTTTTTTTTTTTTTTTTCTTTTTTTTTTTTTTTTTTTGACTGTACATTTAGTATACTATGGATATAAATGCTTTGATTTGAAAGAGTATAACTAATAACTATAATGTATATCCATTTATATTACAAATGTGAATACGGGGAATTTTGTTCTGAAATACTTTAACTTGGGAGAATAACGGCCACAGGCGGACCTTACTGTAAAAATACAAAAACATACGGTCGCGAAAGTGTTAATACTTCGTAGTTTGTTAGTCCCTCCTTTTTTTTATTATTTGTTCTACACCAGTAATATTCTTCAAATAAAATTACGATTAAATAAGAAGATAAATACTCTAAAATGATACTGGTGTGAAAAGAAGGTGGGGCTAATAATACTACGGAATATAAATTAGTCTGTTGGCAAGTATGTATAAGTTGATATCATATTTATGTTTATATAATATATATATATATATATATATATATATATGAAATCATTTTTTTTTTTCTTGTATGTGTAAATTAATTTTATGTGTCAATAAAATATTTTTTAGTATTTAAAAAGGAATGAAAATAATGAATGATAATTTTTATCATCACCAAATTAAAAATACAGTATATTAATTTGCGTCTAACGTAAAAAAAAAAAAAAAAAAAAAAAAAAATAGAATGAATATATTTCTATTTACGCACCTATTTATCCACATTAATGTAATTGAATCAGCAAATGTAATGCTGATTTGTTTTCTCATGAGACCAATATTAGCAAAAATATTTCTCTTAAAGATGAGTTATTTTACATCATATCTTTCGCTTTGTAAAAAAAATTGCGAGGTGCTAAATGTCTATCAATAAATCTTTGTTTCAAAGAACAAGATGAGTACAAGCATTTATTACGGTACAGTTAAATATATAAATGAACTAGTATAGGAAAAACATATTTATTTAAGAATATACAAAACGAAAAAATGGTATTTCTGTATAGCAAAACGCCTACCAGTGTTATCTTTTTTAAGATATATAATTATTCTTTTACAATATATTTTAATATTGAAACTTAAAATAAAATTAGAAGTCAAATGCTACTACACTTGCGTATTTTTTGACTATGTAACCCTAAAACCACTTGAAAGAAAGTACATTTAAATGCTAAAATATAGGTATAGTCTAACAAGAAACCGTGAAATATAATAGAAATTTTTCTGATTAGTTTTAAACCCCCAATTTGTACAAGCTAAACAAAATATTTCTTTCCACACCTGTGATATGCATTTTTTTTTTCTTTTTTTTCTTACATTTATTACTTTCACCATTTTAACTCTGTCAGTGGCAAGCAAATATTTTTCATTTAAAATCAACAGCCACCAGAAGTCACTAACAATATTAAACTAGTAGATATGCAGATCAGGAGCCTCAACGTCCTATTTATATCAGACATTATTCAATAGGTCATTTTTATTTATTCCTTATTATGTAATCGTATATATTGATTCTATCGACTTGTTACCATAATCAGATACATTCCTGAGGGGGGCTGCCGCCCCCCTCAACCCCCCGCTGTGTCTCCATTTGCATATCTTATAAAGTGTTACGGAATTGTAAATAATTGCGTTTATTTTTGTATCAATTCTTTCAAAGAGGTTTAGTAAAGTTAATAAAATGCTAACTTTGTGCATTTCTAGTCGTTTTAGCGTTAAAATAGCCTGATTTTCCCTTAAAAACACTTAAAAAAGCTCCAATAAGGGAAGAAATGGATTTGGCGACCTTAGCGAGAAAGTCTTTATTAGGGAAATAGCAAATATGGAAGCTCTAATCTCATTATGAGATACGAGAATTTTCCAGAACAGTCTGTATTCGATAGAAAAGTATAAAAGGAGCATTTTTTCGCCAAGGCGGTCAGTCTCAGATCTGGGTCAGTTTCGTCAAATGCTTGCTTTACTTTGAGCCTCTTTAGATGAGACTTTCTTTATGTGTTATTGCTAAACAGTTTGTACTGTTGTTTTGCTGTTAACGGCTGTTGTTTAAGCTGTGTTTACTGGTTGAATTGAAGCTGATACTTGGTTTATAGACCTGTATATTTCTGGAACTTTCTGTGAATACATCACTGAATTTTTGCAAGTTTTGCCTTTCATTCTCGGGCAACTTACGGACCCCCAAGTACGCAACAATATGTATTCTTAATAAACGATGGTCTTCTATTATTGCCCTGAAATTCATAAATACCAAATTTCATAACTACCAAATTTCATACAAAAAAATTACATAGCATATCGGAAATATTTTGCGTAACCTTTAAACTAATTTCCAATTCTATGCCCACAATTATCAACAGGAAAACATGCTTTTAAAATTCTAATAAAATTTCATTATATTTGATGGGGTGTAACCATGTTAAAATAAACTTTTAATAAATATCGACTATAGACCGTAATAGTACGAAATTATTTTATGTATCCCAGAAAAGTAGCCACAGTCATTATAAACGCCAATAAGAAGAATAAACCTAATTAATTATAACTCATTAATTTTTCAAACTAATTTGACATCATTTGGATGATTACAGTACATACTCGGAATTTTTTTGTGTGGTCCCATAAATTATTTAGTCTATACATAACCTTTTTTAAGAGTAAACATAATTTTAAGCATCTTTATAATGTATATTAATTTATTAAGTTCAATTCAGCATAAACGCATTAAAGTGTTCGCTTAAATAAAAGTTTGTCCATAGGCTCTAATGCTACGAAATTCTTTTGCGTGTCTCTGTAAACAAACCATAAACATTGTATACGCCAGTAAAAACTATTCAGCTTACTTTGCGTTTAAAATTAATAATTGTTCCAAATTTAACATCGTTTGGATGACTACGTGACATTGTCAGAACACTTTTGTAAGGTCCTGTACAGTAATTACAAAGCTTAAGAGCACATATTTTCTTCAAATAACATAAGTTTAAACATCTTACTGAGTTACGCTAGTTTAACTTTCTTGATTGCAAAGTAAAGATGTTAAAATGCGTTTAAACGCAATTCACCTCATACGCCGTAATGTGAAGTATTTTGGCGTGTCCCTGTATACAATCCATTAAAAGTATAGACCTAAAAAAATAAATAGCTATTTCAATATCGAGCGTGAATATATGCGTCAATTTGCAAGCTAATCGGAGAATGCTTGCGGCCGCTATTCCCATAGGCCGTAATGATAAAAAAAACTTTGGTGTGTCCCTGTACACGAACTACGAATGGAATGCACGCCCAAAACTATGCAGCTAATTTCGTGGGGATCATGAACATGTGTACCAAATTTCAAGTCAATAGCGTGATATTTGCGGCCGCTATCGCACGACAGACAGACAGACAGACAGACGGACAAACGGAACACAAAATCCTTTTGAGTCTCAACAGAGGGCCTCCAGTAACGTTTCGGCAAAAATTGGAAGTCAATAGCTTGATTTTTGCGGTGGCTATCGCGGTACATACAGATTCTTCCCATAGGCCGTAATGATAGAAAAACTTTGGCGTGTACCTGTATACGAACTACAAATGGAATACACACCTAAAACTATACAGATAATTCCGTTGAGCTCATGAATATGTGTACCAAATTGCAAGTCAATAGCGCTATTTTTGCGGCCGCTATCGCGATACATACAAATTCCTCCCATATACCGTAATGATAAGATAAACTTTGGCGTGTCATCCCTGTATACGAACTACAAATAAAATACATACCAAAAACTATACAGCTGATTTCGTAGGGCTCATGAACATGTGTACCAAATTTCAAGTCAATCGCGCTATTTTTGCGGCCGCTATCGCGCGACAGACAGACAGACACACAGACACAGTCCAAAACCGTTTTGAGTCTCAACAGAGGGCCTCCACTGACGTTTCGGCAATGACAAGAAATAACTGAAGTGTTCCGCCTAAGTTATAAAAGAAAAAAATTATAAAAAAATACCGGGGAGAGTTTTTGCAAATTTGAATTAAAATTCGTGGTTATATGTAACCACTTCCTTTAAAAGGGTTAACTTGTTACTACATTTTTTTATAATTTGCGATTTTAATCAGGGGTCGTACTCTCTGCCATTTTTTAGGACACTCTTAGGGATAAGAAATTTCTGTCTTTTTTTCATCCACTAATTTCATGCTGAATTACTTCCGGTATCTTTACAGATATGTGCTATGATTATACAGGATAGAAATTATTATATAAAAATAGTGAAAGCAAAAAATGTCGAAAATTTCTCATCCTTGAGAGTGTACTGAAAAAAGGGTGGAGAGTACGACGCCTGTTTTATTGCAAACAGGCATTGTAATTAGGGTTCTCACAGAGGAAAAATTGAATACCACTATTTTTATGCAGTAAATTTTGCTTGACTAATCATTCATATCTGTTGATATCTATTTAATACAATTATTATATAAAAGCTCTGGTATCCATACTTAAGTTTGTAAGAATCCCGGTTTTAATTCAATTTTCTGAAGCTTATATTCATAAGTATCGTAATTTTATGGAGAACTAAACAGTGCTGTTTACGAATAATAATATCTTTCTTTTGGAGTGGTTTAGGGGGCCGTCTCTTATAGAGTTATGCATGATATAACGAATCAAATCTTAAAAAATAACAAAGAAAATTAAACAAAATATTTTTATTTTTTATTTACGGGTCAAATTATATAACAACAACGTCAAACGCAAAGAAATGAAACAAAAATGATGATTTTTAGACATTAGAGTTAGCATCAAGAATTCCTGTTTTCTAAAGAAGACATGCCCCGCCTTCATCGTTCTTCAAAACAAAACAATACAGAAAAGTAAAGTAAATGTGACATTGAGTATTCGTGTTAAACCCCTTATTTTATGTTGACAAAAATATGCACATGTGAAATTTATTTCATCGATTAATTGGTGAAAAATTTTGAATCTTTTAAACGAACACTAGAAGAAAAAAAAAATAACTGAATAGGCGGGGTTCACTGTTTTAAATAGAAAATTGGTTTAATGTGAAATTGTCAAATATAAAAAACGAATGGAATTGAAATGCAAGACAGACTTGTAAAATCGTTTCTTAACTACCGTCATAGTTAAAAAAAGGCTTAATCATTTGCTTCATATATTGCTTTATTTTATTTATTTACTTATTTATTTATTTTGTAGACGGGAGGATTCTCATTTTAAGGACACTTTAGTCTTTAAGATTTTATTAATATATTTTAACTTTATACATTTTTAAAAACATACTTTAACCTTTATAAATATGTTTTAACACTTTTTGTAACCGCAGGATTTTGTCTTTTTGACAGTAAGATCCGCCTACGGGCGTTATACTCTCAAAATAAAATATTTCAGAACAAATTTTCTGTATTCACAATTATATTACAAATGGAGATATATTATAATTATATTCTTTCTAATCAATATATTTCTATCCATAGTATATTTTATTGCAAAAATATTAACACTGGGTACACACTTAAGAAATATGTAACACACAAATTACGAAAGAAACGCCCACTGACAGAGTTACAGATTTTCAAATGACGTGAATCCACGTCAGCAGTCGCGAAAAGGTTAATTAAGAAATTATATTTTCATAGAAATTATAAAACGAATCGTACAGTTCCAAAGAGTTCAACTGACCCAAAACTGGGAAGTGCGATTAAAATTGTTTAATATTTAGTTCATGAAACCTTACAATAATTTATCCGAAAAGATTTAGTTTATGCGTTTTTGTATATATATCTATATATATATATATATATTATTTCATTTCGTATATTATGTTACACCTACGAAAGAAAATTTAAACTTTATTGGTGATCAGTACAGCCATAATAGACACTTTTACTTGAAAAATATTGCACTTTTTTTAAAGAGTACTGTATGGACTAAACGCAGGTGTAATGTATTTAAATAGACCTAAAATTATCTAAAAAAGTACTGAAGTGTATACAATTCTAAAAAATGAAATTCTGGATAATTTAGGAACTGAAAAAATTAGCAACGTTTTATTAATTTGAAAAATGATTTTTTTCCTGAAAGATTTCCGGTGTGAAACATTAAAATTTTGTCCATTTTTTATAGATCTTAATTTTATTGTTCTACATTTACAGATAACCCCCTAATATATTTTTGATTATAACTCTATAAATACTAAGGATAAAGTATACAAACAGTATACTTTTCCGCACTTGCACACTCTCAGAAATTCGAAAATGAAGTCAGAATTGGGTGTTGCTATTGAAATAATCAAAGTTGGCACCCATTTCAATATGTAGATGACCCCTAATTCAAACTTTGACCACCTATTCAAAAAGTGATTTTAATTTCCTGTTGAATTATGTCTATTAAATGTTCCTGCGTTAATTAACAACGAAAATACAGCGGGTGTTGCCTTTTTTTCCCCCGACTGTATATATATATATATATATATATATATATATAACCTTACCTCTGCTCAAACTAAATTACAAAACTTTAACGTATATTACATATACATACTTGCCAACCATCTCATTACGAACCGTACAATTTTTAGTACCCGCCTTTTTTTTCACACCAATAATTTTTTAGAGTAGTTTTAGTATTATTTAATCGTAACAACATTTCCAGAGAATAACTCTAAAATTATAGTGGTGTAAGAAAAGGGGCGTTTTTTCAGGGGGTGTTAACAATTGTACGGTTATTAATGAGATGGTTGGCAAGTATGCATATATATAAATAAACTAGAATTTATTATTCACATTTTTTGTAAATATAATCATGATACACTTACGTAACAGTTAGTAAACGTATTTCAAGCTGCGAAAAAATAGCTAACTTCGAAGTCAGTACCATATTCAAAAGAAAGCGATACTAAAGACATAATGAAGTTTATAGAATCTCTAAGGCCTGACAGAATGAGTGTTAGTGTAATACGTAAAAGCACCCTTTTTCATTATTTCGATATTAAAGTTTACGAAAAATAAGTAACCTTATAAAGTATAATTACTTGTAAAATGTTTGCGAAATTTTCGCACATATTGTTATTTTTTTTTACAACAATATACATTTACAGCACATTTCTTTGAAGCAATCTCTGCTATAAAGAACAAATTTCCCTTAAAGAAATAATTTATGAACACATACATTTATGTACATCAGTTCTAAATATAGTTCGTTTTTAAAGCAGAATTTAACCATTATTTTTTTTGAACTTTTTATTTAAACTGTCTTTGAAAATTATGTAGATTTTCAGAAAATTTCTTTCAAACAAAACTTAAAAGATATTCTCCGACCATATTTTCTGAGACCATGGAAGCCTCTGCGCTGTATCTGACTTAACGAGTGTAGTGTTAAAACAGGGGATATAGTCAACTGATTCAGAGAAAATAAGCGATAAGAGAGCTCTGATTAACTGAATGCTTTACAAATCCCAAACTGTCGGTCAATTTTTCACTCCTCCAAGCTTTTGGACACGTTCTCACTGTCAGTTTTAGGAAAAGTGGTTACACTATATCTCAACGGCAATGCTTAAAACAGTTAAAATAATATAAAACGATTTCAGTACATTTTGTTGTTACCAGCATTTGTATACAAAAATATTTTCAATATATATATATATATATATATTGCAACAATGTAATTTTTTCTTCATGAAATGGAATATAAGTAATAGAGAAAGAATATAGTGAAAAAGATTAGCTATCTCCTCCTTAAAAATAAAAACTATAAGTGTTTTTTTTTTTTTTTTTTTTTTTTTTTTTTTTTTTTTGTACAATTTAACAGTGGCGGCTCGTGCGCCGAAAATAAGTGAAGAGGCGCACTGTATATTACACTGTATTCATTTATAGAATAAAAATTTACATTTAAATAAGTATTTTTAGTTAATTTTAGTTAAGAACCTGCTTAATAAAAATTATGCATTAAAAATACTTCAATACTATTTTTGAGCTCTTCACCTATTTTCGTTTCACGAGTCGTCACTGGAATTTAAATAATAAAGAAAATTAACCCCTTGCCGGCTGAATTTTTTCGAAGAGTGGCAAGAGTTTGTATTTCAAAAAAGAGAACTGACAACAGTGTTCCTTATCAATAATGTCGCACAATAAATTCCTGCATAAATATGATAGCACTTTTTAATAAAGATTACTGGTGTCAGTGTTCCGTTTTCGGACGGAAACTCTTGCACCCTTGTTTTTTCGCCTGCTCTTCGAAATAAATAAGCAACCGCTATAATTAAAATTTAGTGGTGGACAGAGCCTGATTAAGGGGGAAGCACACATTATTTATACTTACACCGTTATTTTTTAAGAAATACTTTCCTCTTACAATAAACAGAAAATTCTCATTAAGAATTATTTAAAAAGAGTTCTGGTGTCTAATAACGGTGAGTAAATTGGATTGTTTTACACCGTTCATTTTGTATAAAAAATATTTCTTCGTCAAAGCGTGGAATTTCTATGACATGAAGTAAAAAATAGTTGTAAAAATATTCCGGTGAGAGCGGAGATAATGTGTGCTTCCCCCTTAATCAGGCTCTGGTGGTGGATATTGATTAAAATTTCCCTCAATATGGCAGCACTAACTGCAATCATAAAAAAAAAAAAAAAAAAAAAAAAAAAAAAAAAAAAAAAATCCGAAAAAAAATATTTTTTAAAGCAGCAAACGTAAATCTACGTCGCCCGTCTTACTAATTCATAACGTAAAAACGTTGATTTACGTGGCCCGTCCGTTAAGTGTTAAGGACTCTTGACCAATGTTACCAGATCTGGCGGATTTTTCACTCGATTCTTTCCAATGCTTTTAAAAAGTGATATTTGACCATAGCCTCCTTAACTAGATGCCTGTCGCGTAGCTCGGAAACTAGGCAACAGTTGAAGCGGTAGAAAGCGCCACCTAGTACAGATTATGGAACTTGTGTATTGAACTGCCACCAATAATTTAAAGAAGTGATACATTATATATATAATCGACGTTTCTTTGATTCTAGTCGCCTTTTATCTATATTATATCCCACTTTTAAAATTTTTGGTAGCTGTTGAATAAAAACGTAGCGCAATATGTACCAGGTGGCGCTGTCTACCGCTGCAACTGTTGCTTAGTGTACGAGCTACGCGACAGGCATCTGGTTAAAGAGGGTATGATTTGACACATATACAGAATTGCCAACATTTTAATTTATTCTGGAGTATTTATTAAAGCTCCGCCTTTATTTCGTACCACATTTTCTTTAAGAAATATGTTTTCTTATATTATTGTAGCTATATCATAGCCTCCTAAACTAGATGCCTGTCGCGTTGCTCGTAAACTTGGCAAAAATTCAAGAGGTAGACAGCGCCACCTGGTACAGATTACGCGACTTTTTTTATACAAGAGTCAACAAAATTTTTTTAAAGTGGGATTTGATATACATAAAAGGCAAATAAAATCGAAGAAACGTCGATCACGTACATCATATATCACTTCTAAAAAATATTGGTGACAGTTGATTAAAAAAGTCTGTCAATCTGTACCACGTAGTGCTCTCTACCACTTGAACTGTTGCCAAGTTTACGAGCAACGCAACAGGCATCTAGTTTAGGAGGCTATGGTTATATATTCGAGAGATTTGTTCTATAAATAAAGTGATGCGAAATAAAGGTGGGGCTAAAAATAATCCAGAATAATCTTAAATGTTGCCAAATATTCATACATAACAGAAGATTAATTTTCGAAGTGATTAGGCAAAAGTTACAATTAAAAATTTTTGGTGTTTATTGAATAAAAAATTCCACTAGGCCCTGCAAAACACTGCTCTCGACCAGTGTCTTCAACTTGTAGGGATTAGTTATTTAACGATTAACACAGAATTTGATGAATGGCGTTAAATATATGTGTTAGTAATTAGACAAACACAAAATTAGATAAATATTGCTAAAAAAAAGTTATAATAAATAAATAATAATAATAAAAAAAAACGTATATTGATGGTCGTTGAATATAAAAGTCTCCCCACAAGTTTGAAACACTGCGTTTTTACCAACATTTTTTACCAATAAATTTTCCATGAAATTTGAAAGCTTTGTTTATAACAAAAATTCCTGTACAAAATGAGTGGTGAATGAAACACAAAAACCGTACGAACTCTGAGTAAATCACTCTGCATGTAATGCGAAAAAAGGCAGTGTACTAACAGTGCTCCAGAATAAATTAGTAATCATGGAATGCGTGATTACGATAACAAAAAATATAATAATTTAAAAAATGACACAGTTTTTTTCGTTTGCAATTTTTTTTGTGATTTTTATAAAGAGTACTTACATGGCATATTTTGTATTAGTCAGATGGAATTTCCGCTTACTTTTTTACCTCAATTTCATACATAAGTCATTGTCATATATTTGCCGAAGTTTCTTTCGATTAAATATGATAGTTAAAACTGTTAGAAAATAGTGATCCCATGTAGCATATAACGTTGTTATAGAATTCCGAATAAATCTGAACAGTGGAAAATTAATTATAACAACGGTATGTGCTACTGGTTGTAAGAAATTAAAATTGACCGTGTTTTCCTTTGTATAATCCGCAGATCCTATAAGTCGGTTTCACATTCAAAATTTTAATTAATAGACAAAGCTGTTTTTAAACAATGATTTGTTTTGATAAAATATATCCTTTTCTGTAAAATAAATTTTCTGGTTTTAAACACATTTATCTTACCTGCGGATTATACGCATGAAAATACGGCAAATAACCTCCTTCATGGTTCGTACGGGCATGCTTTTTTTAAAGACTCTTCCACCAGTAACTTTATACAATTTATTTCATTTTAAGCTTTAAGTTCTATAAAATATTATTGGTGCGGAAAATCAAGAGAATTCAAGAACTGTACGAACAATGCTCCCTGTGCCTGACTAATAAACGATTTATCATGCATTACCCAAATATTGTAAATTTTGTCTAAACAATAAGATCTTTTAACATTACCGTAACCGCTGACATGAATTTACGTTATATGGAAATCTGTAGTTGCGTCGGAAGGCGTTTCTTTTGCATTTTGTATGTGACACATTTTCTTAATAGTATTATCAATATATGTATATTGCACAATCAATTCATAATGAATACGGATCCTCTAACTATTTAACGGACCGTGGTAACGAGACTTATGACCAAAATCATCAATTTTTTTTTTTCGAAAAGGCGCGATAATAATCTGTACTACGCCTGCCGTTTTTAATCTAATAAAATTCATGGAAGAACAAGACAAAAGGAAAAAGTGTCACATTCTACGTTGATTCTTTTTCTTTTAATTATCTTTCAAATGTCGTGGAAAATAGTTTTTCAACAAAAACGGTTGCTTAGATTAAAAATAGTAATCGTTGACAAGTATCTTAACACGCTTTCCTCTTTTAAAGTATTAGTAATAAGAACAACAACAAAAAAATCTCACAAAGAAATGAAAATAATATATATAAATCTAAAGTGATTTTTCTTGCTCAAATTCGTGAGAAAAATTATCATCGCTAAACTTATGTTCACAATTTTAAAAATAAACGAAATTCGACTCAAAATTTGAGCGTGCCTGCATTACACTGCTATGGTTCCAGCACACGAATTAAGCCGGTGATTAAGAATTTTGTTTAAGCTGCAGGCTGACAGAATTTAAACTCAACAGATGTATCCCATATATATTTTAAATTATGCCCATCCATACACATTCTCTTATAAAACCACAGATTTTTCCTTATTCACATCACAACGCGGACTTGCAAGACAAGTCGCGCTGTATTTTTGATAACAAAGTATGCCTACTGGTACAGAGCAAGTTTCGCTAGAATTATATATAAAAAATTTACATTCCACGATTACTGGTGTTAGTAAATTAAAATATTTTTCTGTAAAATAACAGTTTATTATATTTGTAAAACTGTATCTTTAACCTACTGAAGTGCCGTAGTAAATATTTCATCAATTTTTAAATGTGGCCTCCCTTTTTTACTCTATTAAAATACGCGAAACAAAAAATATAAATGAAAAAATTGTCACAATCTGTCTTGCTTCTATTTTTCTGTTATTGTCTTTCTAAGGCCGTGGTAAGTAAATTTAACAAACAAAATGGATGCTTAGACAAAAAAATGTAAGTTTGGACAAGTAGGTTTTTCTCACTTTCATAAAAAAGAAAATTAGTTTTACATAATAAGCAAAATTAATTTCTTTTCTTAAATCAATCACAGTTTCAGAAATATTTTAACATGCAGTTACTAAAAGTAAATGGCATGTTAAAGAATAGTGGTAGGAAAGAATATAATTGTAATATTTATTTATTTGCATTAACCATTATTAATATCTATTTGTACTTTAAAAAATTCTATTAAGAATTAGTGGTACTCATAATTGTTAACTTTTTTGCATTTTGAATAACACTATTTCTACAGAAAAACATTTGCTTTATTTAAAGACTAAAATTCTTCAATTAAATAATATGAATAAATCCATTTTTAAATTGTGATATTCAAAATAGAATGGATTACAACTACAATGGAAATAAATCTACTGGTAAACATGGTGAACTTGGCGAGAATATAACACTTTTGCTTATCAGTTGATAGTTCTTATTTTATAAAGTGGTTATTTGCAATTCCATAATATCTTATTATATTGTTCCAAAAATCGGAAAAAAGTTTTCGATTTAAACAATCATTTCTTAGACACTACGTATTCTTGTGAACCTTTATCATGCATGTTGTGTGCAAAGGTGAAATGTCACATATTTGTTGTATCACAGTTACAAAACTTAAAATGCTACACTGTAACTGGCCAACAAATATGAAACGCTATTGACGTCTTACAACTATATGTTAATTAAAATTATTTAAATAAATACAGGGTTCGTACAGAGCAGTCCTTCTGTAAGCAGTTTTCCTTCACAAACTTTATACAAAAGAACGAAATTGAATTAAAAGAAATTTTAAGTAAAACAAAAGGCTTTTTCTGCTACATTGTAAATGTAAATTTTTGCTAAAAAATTTACAGGATGAGTTTTTGCATCTGGAGCTTAATAATTGCGTCCTCGCAGCGAGGACAGTGCGCCACAAAGGGTTAATTAAAAGGAGGTATAATATCTACGGTGTCCGTATATTTATTTTCTCTCTTTACTTATTTAAAATTTTTACCAAAAAAAATGGTTTTCGTGAAAGTTGTACTGGATTTATAAAAGGAAATTTAATCACAATAATTTAATATTATCAACACACACGCATGTATATACTGTAATTTTCTGCGTATAAACCGCAAGTAAGATATGGCATTTCTCCACCAGCTTTTTTTTTTCTTTTCCTTTACAGGAAGAAAAAAATGTATACAGTTTTTATATTTTTCGAAGAAACCACTCGAATAAATCTAACTTAAGCTCTCAAATAAAATTTCTGGTGCAAAACTGTATTATTTAACCTGCGGATTACACACTGAAAATTACGGTGAGCGTAACACAGAAAAATATAAAAGTGTTTGAATACAGAGATGTAAAAAATACCTTCTCTTTATCATATTGATTAATAGGAATACAAACTTTTATGACAAATAAAATTGACACAAATAGGTGATACATTGCATTAGGTAAAAAGAAAAAATAAGATTTTGTTAATTTGCTTTAAAAATCCTTAATATTTCTAAGATCTTGTTTCTTTCTTTCTTTCTTTTTTATTTTATTTTATTTATTTTTTCTTATTTCGATGCTGACTTAACATTAAAAATAAAATCACAGAAAATTTTGCAGAATATACGCATTAAATTAAGCAAAAGGAATACATGAAAATACCCAGAGTTAGTTTGCGTGGAAGCAGAGCCTGATTAAGGGGGAAGCACACATTATCTCCGCTCTCACCGGAATATTTTTACAATTATTCTTTACTTCATGTCATAGAAATTCCACGCTTTGACAAGGAAATATTTTTTATAAAAAATGAACGGTGTAAAACAATCTAATTTACTCACCGTTATTAGACACCAGAATTCTTTTAAAAAAATTTTTAATGAGAATTTTCTGTTTATTATAGAAGGAAAGTATTTGTTAAAAAATAACGGTGTAAGTATAAATAATGTGTGCTTCCCCCTTAATCAGGCTCTGCGTGGAAGCAAATGCTATGCTTTTATTCTTTGCTAATGAAACTTCATTATGTTTCTCACGCAATTAGCTGTCACGGCAAGAGAATTTATTTTTTCCAAACAAAACAGATATGGAGTTGCCTCAAATCTCTTTATATGTATACATATATATATATATATATATATATATATATATATTAAATACCAAAAGCCGCAAATTGTAAATTAAAGTAATTGTAAAAAAAAGTTATAAATTGTTACTGGTGCCGTAATATGAGGACAGTACGAGCCCTGTACATAATAGTAACAATGAATTAATTAAAAAAATAAAATAGATATTGCAATTATTAAAATTTCTAATAGAGTCAAAAGTCATCTTACACATACAGTAACGCATATCTGTTTAACCCTTTGCGACGCAAGAGAATTCTGATCATTTAAATTACACTGCCACCGGAAATCACGAACAAAATCAAATTAAAAGAAATTTTAAATTATATAAAAAAAAAAAAAAAAAAAAAAAAAAAAAAAAAAAAAAAAGGGCTTTTTCTGATGCATTATAAACGTAAATTTTTTCTAAAAAATTTCCGGGATGCGTTTTTGCTGCTGGAGTATAATAATTGCGTCCTTGCAGTGAGGGGAGCGCCACAAAGGGTTAATTAAAAGGAGATATTTGCATACTTATGAAAATAAATTTTAATCTAATGAAGATATTATAATTTACAGATATATTGATGATCTGATCGCTTTTACTAGTACTAATTATGACACTAAAATAAAAACAAATTTTTATCCTTCTTATTTAAATCTCATTAGTAGTAATTTTAATCCTTTAAAAGCAAATTCCTTGGACTTCGATACAAATATTGTAGATAATGAAATGATTACAACCATTTTTGATAAAAGAAATAATTTTATTTTTAATGTGATTAAATTGATTCATTATAGCTCTAACATAAGTAAACTTATCTACAGAAATATCATTTTAAACTATCTTAACGTAATGAAAGATTAATTTCTAATTATCATGACAAAATTAAGGATGTTCAAGATTTCTTTAATAAAGCTATTGAAAATGATTACCCTACAGATTTTTTACATAGTTATATTATAGAAAAATATTTAAAACTATTGAAATATAAATAATTTTTTGATTTTCTTTTTAAATATTTCTTATTTTTCGACTAACTTTAGCTATAATAACTTTATTTATTGTTTTAATTTCTTTAATTTAATATAGATGGCGTTGTAATATATTTGCGATTTTTTTCGTATTTTGACTAGTTTTCTCGCTGGAGAGCTTATGAAATACTTGCTGCTGTTATTGTAAATGTTTGATCAATTTTCTGCCTATTCCATTTAAGTTTTTTGTCTGCCTATTCCATATAAGTTTTTTGTCTGTTCTATATTATTTTATTCATTTTTCTTTAGCCATATTTGTGCTTTTTATTAAACTGTCTGCCTAGGGGGAGAGTTTGATCAATTAAAAGCATGCTTTAACCCCACACGTATGTCACAAGTGGGTAATTTCGACAGTTTAAATCATTTATTTTACGTTTTTGCAGTAAGTTTTATTTATGAATTGTTTCACTTTTATTAATTTTCTCGTAAGTTTTCCTTTAGTTATTTTTGTTACATATTTTCAACTTTTATATGACTGAAAACATATATTATAATTTCATATATATATATGTATATATATATATAAATGATAGATAACTTAATAAACATTAACCTTAATATTTTAGCATTTAATAGATACATTTCAATACCAACGCAGCAAAAATAAAACTAATAATAACACATTGATAAAACTATTACAAAAAGGTTGCAATACATGTTAAGATCAAATAAGAGACAAAAACAACTTAAGTTACTCACGCCCACTTGAAAAAAAAAAAAAAAAAAAAAAAAAAAAAAAAAAAAAAAGGACAATTAAACATAATGGCGTAGAAAGTAATTAAAGGACTTTAGAATAATAATTGGAATAAAAAGTGCTTAAAAGAAGAAGTATTAACTCATCAGGGGGCATGTATTTCATAAAGCTGTGAAAGCTGCAACGATTTCGTAAAACAATATAGCTAACAATAGTAAATTTATATTGTTCAGGAACCAATCGAGCAACTAAACCATTTTGAATGAGAAATTAAATAAAATATTAAATCAAATCATCAAGGAAACCAGTGAGTGAGAAAAATTGAAAGAAATCGGAGAAACCACATGTAAAGCTAAAGTAAAGCCACATGTAAAGCTCCAAGCCCAGCATGGAGAAAAGGATGTTGCCATCATATTAATGAAATTAAAAATAAATTCTTTGCAAGCTTCGATTAATCGATAAAGAATTAACAACTGAGCATTTTCATTAACGATAAAATTCACAGTGTAATTGTTGATTTAGTTAAGTTTTAATTTTTAATTTTAGTTGAATCAATGAACTTTAAAACCTTCATGGAAAAGAAAATTAATGACAGCTAATATTAATTCAGCAGGGAGCAAGCGCCATATTTCGTGTAGCTAGATAAACATTAATAAGTC
This sequence comes from Salticus scenicus, assembly GCA_963930645.1. Lineage (NCBI taxonomy): Eukaryota > Metazoa > Arthropoda > Arachnida > Araneae > Salticidae > Salticus > Salticus scenicus. The sequence goes on from OZ005657.1 coordinate 103,305,359, forward strand.
AGTTAAATTAATTCAGGTTTAATCAGACAATCGCTCAAAGGTGTATTATTTATAGAAGATTTTTAACTTAATGATTTAAGTGATTACGTAGCACCATATAATTAATTAATTAGTTTTGATGTTAGTAATGTTAAACCTAGATTAATAAAGCTTAGTCTTAAAGTTAATAATAAAAATTAAATGTTAAGCTTTATTAAAATACCTTCCCAGGCAATACACCCAAAAAGCACACACGTAAGGAAAAGCAGTACAAGGCAATCTTCAATGATAAAATTTCATTTTATTTGTTTTGATAATTTTAATTATTATTATTATTTTAGTTTTTTTTTTTAAATTTAATTGTTATTTTGTACAAATTAAACGTAGGAAGTCACTAATAGGCAAATGCACTCAATTAAATCTGACGAATAAAGAATTCATAATTCACACTATCAACCAGAAAAAAATAATAATGTAACTTGCAATTGCATTAATCCCTTCATTTTTTTAGTAATTTAATTCAACAACAAACCCTCCCAACCAACCAGACAAAAACCACCACCCATCCTCCTTAATTAAACATCTGCCCGCCCATCCACCACATATTTTTTTTTTTTTTATATATCTATTATTTTTTTATACCTTATTTTTTTATATTTATTTATTTATTTATTTATTTATTTATTTATTTATTTATTTTGTTAAACAGAGACATTTAATGATATACTATTGAGTATATAATTTTTTGTGGATAACCCATTTTTGTAGCACCATTAATCATGTGCGTGATATTTTTTTTTTTTTTTATACATAAATGAACAGAGATTATGTATGCCAAAGAAGTGATTGATTATGATATTTCTGTAAACAGAGATATGAAGACAAGAATGAAAATGCGTAAATAAATTTACTTTGAAACAAAAATCTTGTCTTTTGTCAAATAAATAACTACAAATTTTACTTCCTTCAATTTTAAGTTTTAAATCTAAGAAACTAATGCAGTTATTGTTAAGGAGAGTATGAGTTAAGGTAAGGTGAGGCGGATATTCTAATTTAATTGAATTAGGGGGAAAATTTTTGACATAAAAAATTATAATGTCATCAATGTACCGGTAAAAATAGACATTTTCATTACACAATCCCTGTTCATAATGGTAAAGGTATAAGTCAGCTAACAAACTCGAGCTAAAATCTCCTTGTGGAATACCGACCTTTTGAATATAAATCTTAATATTATGTAGAATGTAAGTATTATGAATAATAAATTTGAAAGTGTCTTAAATGATGTTACAGAAAAGTATTTTTGTAAAGATATTTGACTTTTAAAGCTTTCAAAAAAATTAAAGATGAATTAATGAAGATCTGTTAAACTAATATTATTAAACATGTCAGCAAAATCATATGTCATAATATCTGTGACATTGTTCATCGATAAGACTTTAGCTTTAAGTTGATAGCTATTTTTAAGGCAACAGAACATTGTAAGAATCATGTTGTAAACATAAATCAGATATGTATTTATAATGTAATAATCATATATATATATATATATATATATATATATATATATATATATATATATATTAAGACTTTTCTTTTTGTATAAGGAGTAATTTTACTTAACAAATTATATTAACATTTGCATGTCAAATAATTTTTCTTTCGTTAAACAATAAAATTAGATTTTTGGTGTTCCACTAAATTGTTATATTAAGAAACAAATTCATTTTACCTAACTTTAACTTATTTAAATTTTAACCACTCAAAAACTTTCTGTAAAAATAAAGCACTTTCTAAACATAAATACAGCATAGGTTGCTATATATTTTCCAGCTAGTTCTGTAAAAATAATGGAAGAGTGGTTACTTCACATTGTGCTGTAAATCGGTATCAAAATTTGTGCAGAACACTTTTGGTGCGTATGACATGATTTATAAACCATTCGGTGCTGATGTTGACCTTATCTGTTTTTGTTAAGAAAAATCACTCTGAACCCAACGGCGCGATTGGCAAAGTGCTGGCCATTAGAACAGGAGATTGTGAATATGGTTTCGGCACACGAATTAAGCCGGTGATTAAGAATTTTATTTAAGCCACAAGCTGACATTTATATTTGAAATTATGTCATGCATACACTTACTCTTATAAAACCACAGATTTTTCCTTTTTCACATCACAACGCTGACTTGCAAGGCAAATCGCGCTGTATTTTTTATCAACAAAGTAATCCTACTGGTACAGAGTGAGTTTCGCTAGAATTATATATAAAAAATTTACTTTCCACGATTACTGGTGTAAGTACATTAAAATATTTTGTCCGTAAAATAATAGTTTATTATATTTGTAAAACGCCTTTGAAGTGCCTTTTAAAATAAATAAACTTAGTTAAATTAGTACAGGGTTTGTACAGACCCGTCCTTCTTTAAGGGGATTTCCATCACAAACTTTATACAATAAAACTTAATTTGAAATTGTAAGCTCAATTTATTAAAAAAAAAAAGTTATAAATTGTTACTGGTGCCGTAATATGAGGACAGTACGAGCCCTGTACATAATAGTAACAATGAATTAATTAAAAAAATAAAATAGATATTGCAATTATTAAAATTTCTAATAGAGTCAAAAGTCATCTTACACATACAGTAACGCATATCTGTTTAACCCTTTGCGACGCAAGAGAATTCTGATCATTTAAATTACACTGCCACCGGAAATCACGAACAAAATCAAATTAAAAGAAATTTTAAATTATAAAAAAAAAAAAAAAAAAAAAAAAAAGGGCTTTTTCTGATGCATTATAAACGTAAATTTTTTCTAAAAAATTTCCGGGATGCGTTTTTGCTGCTGGAGTATAATAATTGCGTCCTTGCAGTGAGGGGAGCGCCACAAAGGGTTAATTAAAAGGAGATATTTGCATACTTATGAAAATAAATTTTAATCTAATGAAGATATTATAATTTACAGATATATTGATGATCTGATCGCTTTTACTAGTACTAATTATGACACTAAAATAAAAACAAATTTTTATCCTTCTTATTTAAATCTCATTAGTAGTAATTTTAATCCTTTAAAAGCAAATTCCTTGGACTTCGATACAAATATTGTAGATAATGAAATGATTACAACCATTTTTGATAAAAGAAATAATTTTATTTTTAATGTGATTAAATTGATTCATTATAGCTCTAACATAAGTAAACTTATCTACAGAAATATCATTTTAAACTATCTTAACGTAATGAAAGATTAATTTCTAATTATCATGACAAAATTAAGGATGTTCAAGATTTCTTTAATAAAGCTATTGAAAATGATTACCCTACAGATTTTTTACATAGTTATATTATAGAAAAATATTTAAAACTATTGAAATATAAATAATTTTTTGATTTTCTTTTTAAATATTTCTTATTTTTCGACTAACTTTAGCTATAATAACTTTATTTATTGTTTTAATTTCTTTAATTTAATATAGATGGCGTTGTAATATATTTGCGATTTTTTTCGTATTTTGACTAGTTTTCTCGCTGGAGAGCTTATGAAATACTTGCTGCTGTTATTGTAAATGTTTGATCAATTTTCTGCCTATTCCATTTAAGTTTTTTGTCTGCCTATTCCATATAAGTTTTTTGTCTGTTCTATATTATTTTATTCATTTTTCTTTAGCCATATTTGTGCTTTTTATTAAACTGTCTGCCTAGGGGGAGAGTTTGATCAATTAAAAGCATGCTTTAACCCCACACGTATGTCACAAGTGGGTAATTTCGACAGTTTAAATCATTTATTTTACGTTTTTGCAGTAAGTTTTATTTATGAATTGTTTCACTTTTATTAATTTTCTCGTAAGTTTTCCTTTAGTTATTTTTGTTACATATTTTCAACTTTTATATGACTGAAAACATATATTATAATTTCATATATATATATGTATATATATATATAAATGATAGATAACTTAATAAACATTAACCTTAATATTTTAGCATTTAATAGATACATTTCAATACCAACGCAGCAAAAATAAAACTAATAATAACACATTGATAAAACTATTACAAAAAGGTTGCAATACATGTTAAGATCAAATAAGAGACAAAAACAACTTAAGTTACTCACGCCCACTTGAAAAAAAAAAAAAAAAAAAAAAAAAAAAAAAAAAAAAAAAAGGACAATTAAACATAATGGCGTAGAAAGTAATTAAAGGACTTTAGAATAATAATTGGAATAAAAAGTGCTTAAAAGAAGAAGTATTAACTCATCAGGGGGCATGTATTTCATAAAGCTGTGAAAGCTGCAACGATTTCGTAAAACAATATAGCTAACAATAGTAAATTTATATTGTTCAGGAACCAATCGAGCAACTAAACCATTTTGAATGAGAAATTAAATAAAATATTAAATCAAATCATCAAGGAAACCAGTGAGTGAGAAAAATTGAAAGAAATCGGAGAAACCACATGTAAAGCTAAAGTAAAGCCACATGTAAAGCTCCAAGCCCAGCATGGAGAAAAGGATGTTGCCATCATATTAATGAAATTAAAAATAAATTCTTTGCAAGCTTCGATTAATCGATAAAGAATTAACAACTGAGCATTTTCATTAACGATAAAATTCACAGTGTAATTGTTGATTTAGTTAAGTTTTAATTTTTAATTTTAGTTGAATCAATGAACTTTAAAACCTTCATGGAAAAGAAAATTAATGACAGCTAATATTAATTCAGCAGGGAGCAAGCGCCATATTTCGTGTAGCTAGATAAACATTAATAAGTCAGTTAAATTAATTCAGGTTTAATCAGACAATCGCTCAAAGGTGTATTATTTATAGAAGATTTTTAACTTAATGATTTAAGTGATTACGTAGCACCATATAATTAATTAATTAGTTTTGATGTTAGTAATGTTAAACCTAGATTAATAAAGCTTAGTCTTAAAGTTAATAATAAAAATTAAATGTTAAGCTTTATTAAAATACCTTCCCAGGCAATACACCCAAAAAGCACACACGTAAGGAAAAGCAGTACAAGGCAATCTTCAATGATAAAATTTCATTTTATTTGTTTTGATAATTTTAATTATTATTATTATTTTAGTTTTTTTTTTTAAATTTAATTGTTATTTTGTACAAATTAAACGTAGGAAGTCACTAATAGGCAAATGCACTCAATTAAATCTGACGAATAAAGAATTCATAATTCACACTATCAACCAGAAAAAAATAATAATGTAACTTGCAATTGCATTAATCCCTTCATTTTTTTAGTAATTTAATTCAACAACAAACCCTCCCAACCAACCAGACAAAAACCACCACCCATCCTCCTTAATTAAACATCTGCCCGCCCATCCACCACATATTTTTTTTTTTTTATATATCTATTATTTTTTTATACCTTATTTTTTTATATTTATTTATTTATTTATTTATTTATTTATTTATTTATTTATTTTGTTAAACAGAGACATTTAATGATATACTATTGAGTATATAATTTTTTGTGGATAACCCATTTTTGTAGCACCATTAATCATGTGCGTGATATTTTTTTTTTTTTATACATAAATGAACAGAGATTATGTATGCCAAAGAAGTGATTGATTATGATATTTCTGTAAACAGAGATATGAAGACAAGAATGAAAATGCGTAAATAAATTTACTTTGAAACAAAAATCTTGTCTTTTGTCAAATAAATAACTACAAATTTTACTTCCTTCAATTTTAAGTTTTAAATCTAAGAAACTAATGCAGTTATTGTTAAGGAGAGTATGAGTTAAGGTAAGGTGAGGCGGATATTCTAATTTAATTGAATTAGGGGGAAAATTTTTGACATAAAAAATTATAATGTCATCAATGTACCGGTAAAAATAGACATTTTCATTACACAATCCCTGTTCATAATGGTAAAGGTATAAGTCAGCTAACAAACTCGAGCTAAAATCTCCTTGTGGAATACCGACCTTTTGAATATAAATCTTAATATTATGTAGAATGTAAGTATTATGAATAATAAATTTGAAAGTGTCTTAAATGATGTTACAGAAAAGTATTTTTGTAAAGATATTTGACTTTTAAAGCTTTCAAAAAAATTAAAGATGAATTAATGAAGATCTGTTAAACTAATATTATTAAACATGTCAGCAAAATCATATGTCATAATATCTGTGACATTGTTCATCGATAAGACTTTAGCTTTAAGTTGATAGCTATTTTTAAGGCAACAGAACATTGTAAGAATCATGTTGTAAACATAAATCAGATATGTATTTATAATGTAATAATCATATATATATATATATATATATATATATATATATATATATATATATATTAAGACTTTTCTTTTTGTATAAGGAGTAATTTTACTTAACAAATTATATTAACATTTGCATGTCAAATAATTTTTCTTTCGTTAAACAATAAAATTAGATTTTTGGTGTTCCACTAAATTGTTATATTAAGAAACAAATTCATTTTACCTAACTTTAACTTATTTAAATTTTAACCACTCAAAAACTTTCTGTAAAAATAAAGCACTTTCTAAACATAAATACTGCATAGGTTGCTATATATTTTCCAGCTAGTTCTGTAAAAATAATGGAAGAGTGGTTACTTCACATTGTGCTGTAAATCGGTATCAAAATTTGTGCAGAACACTTTTGGTGCGTATGACATGATTTATAAACCAATCGGTGCTGATGTTGACCTTATCTGTTTTTGTTAAGAAAAATCACTCTGAACCCAACGGCGCGATTGGCAAAGTGCTGGCCATTAGAACAGGAGATTGTGAATATGGTTTCGGCACACGAATTAAGCCGGTGATTAAGAATTTTATTTAAGCCACAAGCTGACATTTATATTTGAAATTATGTCATGCATACACTTACTCTTATAAAACCACAGATTTTTCCTTTTTCACATCACAACGCTGACTTGCAAGGCAAATCGCGCTGTATTTTTTATCAACAAAGTAATCCTACTGGTACAGAGTGAGTTTCGCTAGAATTATATATAAAAAATTTACTTTCCACGATTACTGGTGTAAGTACATTAAAATATTTTGTCCGTAAAATAATAGTTTATTATATTTGTAAAACGCCTTTGAAGTGCCTTTTAAAATAAATAAACTTAGTTAAATTAGTACAGGGTTTGTACAGACCCGTCCTTCTTTAAGGGGATTTCCATCACAAACTTTATACAATAAAACTTAATTTGAAATTGTAAGCTCAATTTATTAAAAAAAAAAAGTTATAAATTGTTACTGGTGCCGTAATATGAGGACAGTACGAGCCCTGTACATAATAGTAACAATGAATTAATTAAAAAAATAAAATAGATATTGCAATTATTAAAATTTCTAATAGAGTCAAAAGTCATCTTACACATACAGTAACGCATATCTGTTTAACCCTTTGCGACGCAAGAGAATTCTGATCATTTAAATTACACTGCCACCGGAAATCACGAACAAAATCAAATTAAAAGAAATTTTAAATTATATAAAAAAGGAAAAAAAAAAAAAAAAAAAAAAAGGGCTTTTTCTGATGCATTATAAACGTAAATTTTTTCTAAAAAATTTCCGGGATGCGTTTTTGCTGCTGGAGTATAATAATTGCGTCCTTGCAGTGAGGGGAGCGCCACAAAGGGTTAATTAAAAGGAGATATAATATCAACGGTGTCCGTATTTTTTTATTTTCTTGCTTTTCTTATTTAAAATTTTTACCAAAGGAATGAAGTGAAGTAATGCATATCTGTTTTAACCCTCTGCGGCGCTAGGTAATTCTGTTCATTTAAATTACACTGCCACCAGAAATCACGAACAAAATTGAATTAAAAGAAATTTTAAGCTAAAAAAAGTAAAAAAAAAAAAAAAAAAAAAAAAAAAAAAAAAAAAGGCTTTTTCTGACACGTAGTAAACGTAAATTTTTGCTAAAAAATTTCCAGGATGAGTGTTTGCAGCTTGAGCTTAATAATTGCGTCCTCGCAGCGAGCCATAAAGGGTAAATTAAAAGGAGACATAATATCTACGGTGTCCGTATTTTTTTTTATTTTCTCTCTTCACTTATTTAAAATTTTTACCAAAGAAATGGTTTTCATGAAGTTTGTATTGAATTTAATAAAACAAAATTTAATGAAATACAATAAAATATGAGCACACACACATGTATATATTGTAATTTTCAGCGTATGATTCGGAAGTAAGATATGGCATTTCTCCACCAGATTTTTATTTTATTTTATTTTATTTTATTTATTTATTTATTTATTTTTTTATTTTTTTACAGAAAAAAAATTGTATTTTTTTCCCGAAGAAACCACTCGAACAAATCTAACTTAAGCTGTCAAATAAAACTTCTAGTGCAAAACTGAATTATTCGACCTCTAGATTATACGCCGAAAATTACGGTTAGTGTAACTCAGAAAAATATATTAATGTTTTAATACAGAGCTGTAAAAATATGTCTTCTCTTTATCATATTGATTAATAGGAATACAAACTTTTATGACAAATAAAATTATGATACACATAGATGATACATTACATTAGATAAAAAGAAAAAAATAAGATTTTGTTAATTTGCTTTAAAAATCCTTAATTGTTCAAAGATGCTGTTTTCTTGTTTATTTTTTTTTCTCTTATTTTGATGCTGATTTAACATTAAAAATAAAATCACGGAAAATTTTGCATCAAATTAAGCAAAAGGAATACATGGAAATACCAAGTTAGTTTGCGTGGAAGCAAATGTTATGCTTTTATTCTTTGCTAATGGAACTTCATTATGTTTCTCACGCAATTAGCTGTCACGGCAAGAGAATTTATTTTTCCCAAACAAAACAGATATGGAGTTGCCTTAAATCTCTTTATATATATATATATATTCTTTAAATAGCAAAAGCCACAAATTGTAAATTAAAGTAATATAAAAGTACAGAAATTCAATTTTTACTCTTCGAATACATATACATTACATACAAATTATTATAAAAAAGGAAAAAAAAAATCCATACGTACATTATACAGATCAAGAATCAAAGCAGTGTCTTTATAAATATCACATAATGTATATATATATATATATATTATTTACCAAACGTTTTCATTGTTTTACTTCTTATGAATACTATGAAGATTGCTTCATACAAATATTAATATTGAAATTAGAGACTATATATATATATATATATAAGAATCATGCAGTAAACATAAATCAGATATGTATTTATAAGATAATAATTATATTTTTTTCTTAAACACATTTATTTTTCTGTACGGAGTAATTTTATTTAACAAATTATAATAACATTTACATGTCAAATAATTTTTCTTTCTTTGAACAGTAAAATTAGCCTTTTAGTGTTCCACTAAATTCTTATATTATGAAAAAAATTCGCTTTACCTAACTTTAACTCATTTAAATTTTATCTTTACCAATCGATATAAAAAATGCCACTAACTAGTAAATACATCGATGTCACCTATTGGTCAATCTAGACTAAAAAAAAAAAAAATTCTTTGATTTATTGTAATGTTTTGTTTTAATTGATCGTCTAAACACAGAGTTCAATTATTTTTAATATTAATATTTTTAAGCGAGAATTCTCGTTTGCAATTGTCATCGTGTTATATCTGTCTACACGCAATAATATTGTTATTAAAATAATATAATGTTTTTCTGTTATTAATCTACACATTTTTTCTTTGTGATGTTCTTTAAATCTAAATAATTGGATTATAACATGATTATATGACGAATAATCTAAAAGTTTAACATATTTTGATTTGCTTTGGATTAGGTGTTACCTTTAAATTTATGAATTATCTTTCCCTTTTTTTTTTTTTTTTTTTTTTTTATTTCTTCTTCTATTTTTATGCTCATATTTAATTGTATTATTCATCAAAAAGTCAATACATTAGTGATTTTTTTACTTTATCCTTTATGAGCAGTGTTGCCAGATCTGGCGGATTTTTTATTCAATAATCACCAATAATTTTTAATCGTATCGTTTGCCGAATTAATTCGAAGATTGGTAGTCTATTATGTATATCAAATACTACACCTCAGAATTATTGGTGATTATTGAATAAAAAATCTGGCAACGCTGTTTATGGGTCTCATAACAATTCTTAGATTTTGTGTGGGGGTGGCTATGGAATAACTTCCGTTACAAAGGAGTGTAACGGAAAACTAATAAATCAACGAAGCCAAATTTCACCTACAGACCGTAAAAGACATGGTAATATAATTTACAGAATGAATTAATTAAAAGAATTATATTACCGATAGGGGAGATTTTGGTGCTGTTGTCACGCATGAAATATAAAACCTGTACAGTCAGGGGGGGGAAAAAACGCCCCCACCCACCTAACTTCGCTGTAAATTATCGTAGATGCAGCTGGTACCTATCGAACTGTAGTAGCTTATACGTTTTAATGGTATTCTTAGATTTTGCTTAAGGGATCATCTACATATTAATACAGGCATAAACTTCATTTTTTTTTTCAGTAACGACCCGTATTCTTAATCTCATATTTAGATTTCTGAGATCAAGGCGGATCGGAAAACATACCTGGCTGAATATCACATAAGTGTGCATTTTGGATTTTTTTAAACTTTTTTTTCAAACTTTGTATTTTAATTTGAATTTTTGAAAATAAGTCCGTAAGTGCATCTTAAATAAATTCTGAGTTTGACAGAGATCGAACATAATTTTTTAAAATTTTATTGAAATTTTTCAATAAAAATTTATAATTTTAATTATCTTATAAAATCAAAATTACCATTTAAATTTTTTTTTGTGGTTCAGATTCATTAAAAAATACAAGACTTAGGCTTTTCTAAAAAGTTCTTCCCATTTTAAAAAATAAAATAAAATAAAAAACCCAAAAATTTTAAATTTAAAAAAATAAAAATATAAATAAATAAATTTAAATTTATTTTTTTATAAACATAAATTATATCAATGGGAAATATCATAGACTGCATACCTCTTGACTATAAACTGGAAATAATTAGTTTACTTGCATTAAATTTTTAATTATAGCCAGGGCCTGATTAAGGGGGAAGCTCGCTCTTCACACATTATTTATACTTACACCGTTATTTTTTAACAAATACTTTCCTGCTATAATAAACAGAAAATTTTCATTAAAAAATATTTTAAAAGATTTCTGGTGTCCAATACCGGTGAGTAAATTGGATTGTTTTACACCGTTCATTTTTTATAAAAAATATTTCCTCGTCAAAGCGTGGAATTTCTATGACATGAAGTAAAAAATAATTGTAAAAATATTCCGGTATGAGTGAGCTTCCCCCTTAATCAGGCTCTGATTATAGCATTTAAAGATGTCAAAAAATGATGTCACTGAAATGACTGGTTTGTCACTGAAATGACAATGTTTGTCACTGAAACTACTGTTTGTCACTGAAATGACAATATTTGTCAAAATGACTATTTTTCACTGAAATAACATTGTTTGTCAATGCAATAGGACCATATAATATTAAAAATGGAACATATTAGAACAATAGAGAAAATATTGTGAAGGGAAAAGAAAGAGCAATAATGAGAATATCAAGCAATTTTATTGTATTAAAATCCTTATAGTTACAAGTTTAATGATTAACTGAATTAAATTCAGAAAAAGCATTTTGAACATTATTAAAATCTTCATCCTGAAGTTTAAAATATCTATTTGAAGCAGGTTCAGGAGAATTCCTAATTTTGCACAGAATATGTGGCACTTGAATTTCATGGACATCCTCTTTGTCAAGCCATGCAAATTATTTTTTCTGCATCTTGCCATAAATAACACAAGTAAAATATTTTGAGTAACATTCTCAATGACACCTTAAAGGGGGCAAAAAAATAAATAAATAAATAAATAAATAAATAAAATTAAATAAATAAATAAAAGTTTGCTTTTTTAATTGTATCTTAATATTAATGTCGTATGTAATTTTTTTATATTTACCTGGATACCGGAAAGTACTTTAAATATTTAAATATAAAGCATATCCTACACCAACAAATCTTTTAATTCAAAATAAAAAATTATTTAAATCCAGGGCTTACAAAATAGTAAATCTGCAACAAATGTCATTTTCGAGACGTCACAAAAATGACCGTCACGAAAATGACAAATCGTCAATAATTCGTTCTGTACTGAAAAACATTCTTTCACTAAGCCAATATCGTCACATTTTCTTCTTCTGGTCGTCATTCTATATTAAAATAAAACTTTGTTCTAAATTTTATAATAATATTTTTTTATTTTTTATGCATCTCGAAAATGACAAGCAATAAAAGTACGCACAGCATGTAAACAATAAAAATAATGTTAACTCTTACCTGTTTTCAATTTTCTTGAGATTTTTTTTCCCCACATATCGTCAATGTTGATTTCTGATCTTAAACTTTAAAAAAAGTGAATGGTGGCAGCATCCTTTGATGATATATGAAGTTATTTTCATGTGTCACGAAAATGACGTGAAGACTTGCATACAAGCATTTTAATTACACATGCATGAAAATTAACGTAATTAAAAAGAAAAAAAATTCCTTTGAAAACAAATAGTTTTTTTTACAAGAATTAACAATTATTATAATTATCATTTTATTTTTTTTAGTAAAAAACATACTTTGTATGTAAACATTTGGTCTTGGAGACAGTCACGAAAATGACGGTTATAAGGTTTAAAATTTTCTAAAAAATACTGAAATTGCTATAAACTCACATTTTATGATTTGATGCTTTTTTAAAAAGGTACTTCTAAATAATAATAATAAAATTTTACAATTTATTTGCTTAAAATTAATAATAAAGACCTGAAACACTAAAATGCACATTTATGTGATATTCAGCCACCTATTTATATACTTTAAACCAATTCTAAATAGAGTTGCATGTGAAAATGTATTAGGGGTCCGACTATACATTTAGAAAAAAATAAATCGTGATCTACCACACAATAAACACTATTTATTAACTTTCACACCGGAAAAAAAGTACAGAAATGTTAATTATAAAATAAAAAACTATGATTATTCGCAGAACGCTTTGTTTTAGAGCGTTTGTTGTTATAAAATAAAAGATTTTTATTAGATCATATTTATTAAACATCGAAACCTGCAATGTTGAATTACAAAAATCTATATACCAAGATAAAAGAATAATATTAATAGCGGTTAAAAAACTAATAATAATAATAAAGTGTTTAATATTTAAGAAAAAGAATTATCTACTTCTGTTGGGTATATATATATATATATTATACAGTAAGCCCAGTTACTATGAAGTTTTAAATTTAATTTTAGGCGTGCAAACCAACTATACATAATATACAAAAACATAGATAAAAAGATCTAAGCTAAAATCTGAGAAAGGATATTTAAAACTTTCGCGACCGCTGACGTAGATCCACGTCATTGGAAATCTGTAACTCCTCCAGTGGGCGTTTCTTTCACAATTTGTGTGTTACTATATCTCTTAATAATATTCCTTATATTTTAATATTTACATAAACAAAATAGTATGAATACAAATACTTTCACTAGAAAGAGTATAAGTATTATGTATATTCATATGTAAAATAAATACTGATATAGAAAAAACGGTTTTTTATTGCCCAGAACGAATATTGCCTGTTCTGAAGTCGTCTACTGTACTTGAAATCGTATTTTTAAATGCGAAATCTATATCTTTAAAAGTAACAAGACATATTACTTTGTTTTACATTCATTTCTTTTTCCATAATAAATGTGACGCCAGTTTTACGCCGTGATTAAAATAATAAAATAATAATAATAATAATAATAATAATAATAATAATAATACGCTTTGTTTCAATAATAGATTAAAAAAAAAATATATCCACTATATTATACAGTATTAATATATATATATATATATATATATTAAAATTTTATATTTTATTATGTTACGTTACGCGATAAAATTTAAGTAGCATTAGCTTACAAACGGTACAGTAAACGAATGCGAAAATGTCACAACAAGATTAAAACAGAAAATTTGTTTTAAAAAATCTGATAAAAATTAATAAATATTTACATTAATTTAAAAATAGGGGAAAAAAAGTATTGTTCACTTCGTATTGTTCTTTCAAATAATAATCCTCGTCCTATCGCGTTTTATAAATTATAACATTTAACTTGAGGTGCACGAATCCTAGAATATTCAAGTTAAAAAAAAAAAAGAAAAAGAAAAAAAAAAAACGACAACAGGGATAAAACATAATTTTAGCAGTAAGAAACTAGGAAAAGTTATGTAATATGTAAGAACAAAGACTTAACATTTCAGAATCGAGTACAGAGTTCCCAACTTTTATAATTTATTCACGAGCATTTTTACCCCCGCCTCTTTTTCATACCGGAAATTTTGAAAAAAAAAATTCTTCTTATTAAAACGTTGTCACATATTAAAGAGAAATAATCAAAAAAATTTTTGGTGAGAAAAGAAGGCGGGGCTAAAAATTCTCGTGAATAAATTAAAAAAGTTGGGGACGCTGATCGAGTGTAGTCCTTTTTGCAACGGAAGCACGCATTCAAACAATATTTCTAAAGCTTCACATTATAAAACAAATTTATTTTACATACTTCCAATTAAATCATTTAAATTTTGCCTTCAGCATTCGATGTAGTAAATGCCATTGACATTTATGCATACCAGCGTCACATAGAGAGTCATATACGAATACGGAAACTATTTTTTTTTTAATATTGTTTCCGCAATATAGAGGCGGGGCTTCATTTCTTTTGGAATTCTTTCACAATCTCTCGCTTGCATTGCGATAAATTTATAAAAAATAATCTAATTTGTATCATAAACATCGAAATGTTGCTTAGAAAACAAATATAATAGCATAAAGGTAAATTAAAATAGTTTTTTGTCAAAATATATACAGATATTTAATCACAGAGGATACAAGTTATAATAAGTGACTGCCCCCTAACAACAGTAAAAAATGAAATATCACTTTAATTCAAAAAATAATGTTAGGAACGAGCTGTAAATTTGGAAACCCAAGTTTTTTTATGATGCCCGTTCTATTCATGCAAAAATTAACATAGTTCATGATTTATAATTTTTTGAAATATGAAAATTTGAATATGTTTGAGTCACTTCATTCTATCATATATATATATATATATTGTTGCGTACTTGGGGGTTCGTGAGTTGTCTGAGAATGAGAGGCCAAACGTACAGAAATTCAGCAATTTATTCACAGAAAATTCCAGAAAAATGCAGGTCTATAAACCAAGTATCAGCTTCAATTCAAACAGTAAACACAGCTTAAACAACAGCTGTCAATAGCAAATCCACAGTACAAACTGTATAGCAATAACACATAAAGCAAGTCTCTCCCAAAGAGGCTCAAGAGCAATGCAAGCACTAGCGAAGCTGACTCAAAGCTGAACTGAACTGACTCTGACTGGCCTTGGCTTATATACTGTTCCATGGAATCCAGATTTTTCGAGAAAACTCTAGAAAGTGGTCAACAAATCAACTTACAGCTTCCATATTTGGTATATCCCATATAAGGATTTTCTCGCCAAGGTCGCCAAAAAAATCGCCAAGGTGGGAAAAAGTCGCCAAATTTGGCGCCAAATCCATTACCTGCCTTATAGGGGCTTTTTAATGCGTTTTTAAGGGAAAATAAGGCTATTTCAACGCTAAAACGACTAGAAATGCACAAAATTAGCACTTTATCAAATTACTAAGTCTCTTTGAAAGAATTTATACAAAAATAAACACAATTATTTACAATTTTGTAAAACTGCCCCCCTCCCAAGGACTGCACGTCCCGGGCAGTGCAACCCTTGGTCAAGAGCCGAAACTAAACAAATTTACACAATCTAAAATACAAAATCTAAGTTGCACGTAAAGAAAACATAGAAATATAAATTAAGTGAGAAATATTTACAAAATTCACAAATATGTACAAATATTTATATACAAATATTTACAGTGCGCATGCGCAAATTTTACCAGTATTTACATTTTAAATTTTAATGTTACCGTTAATTGTGGTACTTGGCTAGCCGGTTATAGTGCACCACCTTCGGTTTTGATGAAGGTGTTTCAGTGATCCGCACTACAACATCATTCAGCCTTTTTAAGACTGTGTATGGTCCGTCCCAGTTGCACTGTAACTTGGGAGAATCCTTTGCGTCGAACAGGATTCCACAACCAGACCTTCTCTCCTTCCTGGAACTCATGTTGCGTAGCCTTTAGATCGTACCTTGTCTTCATTTTCTCCGTTGCCATGTTAATCCGCTCCCGAGCAAAGTTGTGTACGTCCTCAAATCGTGCCTGGAGATCTTGGATGTACTCCTCGGGCGATGAAGGCGCATCGGGTGGAATAACAAACAGGAGATCACAAGGGAGACGAAGTTCACGTCCGAACAGCATCTGGGCTGGAGTATATCCGGTGGTTTCATGGACGACACTTCGATATGCCAGCAGGAACAATGTCAACTTCAAGTCCCAATCTTGCTGGTTCCTTGATACTAGAAGAGAGAGGTTATTCAGGATGGTACGATTGAACCTCTCGACCATGCCGTCCGACTGGGGATGTAAGGGTGTTGTCCGGGTTTTGTCTATGCCGAGTAGTTGACACAGTCCTTTGAAAACATCAGAGGTAAAGTTCCTACCTTGGTCGGTATGAAGTTGTAGGGGCGTGCCGTACCTTGACACCCATTGCTGCACTAGGACTTCTGCAACTGTGCATGTCTCTTGATTGGGAATGGGATATGCCTCAGGCCACTTGGTGAAATAGTCCATCACGACGAGGATGTATTTATTTCCACTGGAGGTCCGTGGCAAAGGACCCAAGATGTCGATTGCAATCCGTTCAAATGGTGCTCCCACGTTATACCGTTGCAGTCTTCCTAGACTTCGTTTCTGCGGGCCTTTACGTGCCGCACAAGCATCACAGGATTTACACCATTTCTCCACATCCTCCTAGGCCTTGCACCAGTAGAAGCGTTCCCGAACTTTCTTCAGAGTCTTCATTACCCCAAAATGGCCTCCGTTAGAGCTACTATGCAGTTTTTCTAAAACAGCTGGAATTTTTGATCTTGGTAATAAAATCTGCCATCTGAAGCTTTTCCCATCATCAGATGACCACTTTCTGTGTAATACGCCGTTTCTGATATGAAGAGAGTCCCAAAGTGCCCAATAACTTTTCGTAATGGGACTGAATCTGGAAATATCCTGCCAGGTAGGTCTGTTGCTGATTGTCTCCTTCAGCTGTAATATTGGCTTTACGTCAGGATCTTCCAACTGGGCTTTTCTAAGTTCGTCACTCCATGGATCGGGATCTTGTTCTGATGGTGTCGAGGTAGTAACTTGGCACGCCACCGGATTTATCGGCAGGTATTTCTGTTCGGCTCTAGAGCAATACTTGCAGACTTCCGAGCAGGGCTTCCGGGACAAGGCATCTGCATTACCATGTAGAGTCCCTTTACGATGACGTATCTCGAAGTCATATTCCTGGAGGCGTTGTATCCATCTGGCAATCTGTCCTTCCGGGTTCTTGAACTGGAGCAACCACGTCAAAGATGCATGGTCAGTCCGCAGCAGCAATCTTCTGCCATAGAGGTAATGGTGGAAATGTTCTATGGCTTTTACGATGGCGAGTAGCTCTTTCCTGGTGGTACAGTAATTCCACTCTGGTTTAGACAGGCATTTACTCCAATAGGCAATGACATGTTCTTGACCATCAATTTTCTGCGACAAAACAGCACCGACACTTTCATGGCTGGCATCTGTATCAAGTATGAACTGTCTGTCGGGGTGTGGATACGTCAAGATAGGCTATGATGTTAAGGCCTCTTTAAGTCGCTTGAACGCTCTTTCGCATTCGTCTGTCCACAGGAACTTCTGTTTGACTTCCGTCAGCTTGTGGAGTGGTCTGGCAATATTTGAGAAACCCTTGACAAACTTCCTGTAGTAAGTGCATAACCCCAGGAAACTTCGTAGTTGGTGTATATTTTCAGGGCGACTCCAGTTCTCGACTGCAGAGATCTTCTCAGGATCAGTTCTCACACCTTCGGCAGAGATGATATGGCCGAGGTAGCTCACTTCACGACGGAACAAGTTACACTTGACTGGATTCAATTTGAGGTTAGCCATTCTGAGTTTCTCCAGCACCTTTCGGATGTTTCGTAGATGGTCTTCAAAGGTGCGCCCACAATGATAATATCATCCAAATACACCAGACAAGCCTCATAGGAAAGTCCTTTTAGCACTGTCTCCATCAGGCGTTCGAAGGTGGCAGGTGCATTACACAATCCAAATGGCATAACTTTAAATTGCCACAGTCCATGTCCCGTGGTGAATGCAGTCTTCTCGCGATCATCAGGATGTAATTCTACTTGCCAGTAACCGCTCTTCAGATCTAAAGTCGAGAACCATTCATTGCCAGCAAGTGTGTCTAAGGTGTCGTCAATTCTGGGAAGAGGGTAACTGTCTTTCTTCGTGACGTCATTCAAACGACGATAATCCACGCAAAATCTTGTTGAACCATCCTTTTTCCGCACCAGTACTATGGGAGAGGCCCAAGGACTCGTTGATGGCTCGATGACGTCATTGTGTTGCATTTCATTTAGAAGTTCAGTGACTTCTTCTTGTTTAGCAAATGGAAGTCTTCTTGGATGTTGTTTGATTGGAGGATGATTTCCTGTATCAATTCTGTGCTGCGTGATGTTCGTTCTTCCGACGTCTTCAGGTGTTCGAGAAAAAAGGTCTTTAAATTCTTGGAGTAGCTTCTCCGCAGCACATCTCTGTTCCTTTCCTAACTCTGCATTCTTGAGTAATTCCGTTATTAATTGTTCAGAAGACTTGGATTCGGTTGATTGCGTGGGGCGGTTGATGCATGTAACAGGAGTGCAGGTTGCTAACACCTCATCCTTCTTCACTGTCCGGACCTTATCGCTGATGTTTGCGACTCTCACAGGAATAGTACTCTTTGAGAGATCAACTAGAGATGAAGCTACCAGAACTCCTCTTGGGCTGTTGTCGGTATTCGGGTATTGAATCAGTCCATAGCGGAAGTATTGCTTTGTAGGTGGTGTTCCTGAAACTATTGTCTCTGTGTGTGGGGGGATGGAAATTTCAGACTTGGCTGTTATCTGGCAAATCTGCTGAATGTCCTGATTTTCAGTATTGAACACAGCTATGTCTTCCTAACTCGAATGCAGTTCATTATTCTTGAAGTCCAATTGAAAGTTAAATTTTCTCAGGAAATCAATTCCAATGATTAAAGGATCTCTTATATCTGCCACATATGCCATATGATGGTAACTGGCATTCCCAAAAGTGATAGTCAAGTTCATTTTCCCATATATTTTGATTTCGTCTCCGGTCACAGTCTGGAGTTTAACACAGGGCGGCGTCCAGATGATCTTCTCTTTTAGTTCTTGAGCCAAATCCGTTCTAATGATGGTCACGTTGGCTCCTGTGTCCAGAATCATCCGGCAGGTGGCGTTGTTGACTTGGCCATAGACGTGAAGTCCATTATCGCCGCCACTCGTCGATGAAACATGAAATACTGTAAATTGGGGCTCTTTAATTTTAGGCAACCTCCGCCCCGCGAGATAGCCTGTTCTTAGTTTCCCTGTAGTGATGGTGAAGACGGGTGATTTCCTATAGTTGGTCGTACAGGGCAGTTCCTCTTCACGTGACCATCCCCTCCACAGCTCCAGCACTTTATCTTCCGATCCTTTTTTTCTATATTATTTTCCAGGTTGCGCAATCTCTTTAAGATCTCTGCGAAACTTCTCTTCATTTCATTCTCATCAGCAGGCGTATCATTTAATGAGACTGCTCTTATGGTATGGCGGTCTTTACGGGAGGCTTGTTGGGCTGCCTCTATCCTAAGTGCATAGCCTAAAGCTCATTCTACGTCTCTGATGTTGGAGAGTCTCAGCGCTTTTTGAATTTCTGGATCCCGAACAGCATCGATAAAGTACTGAAGAGCTAAGTCGTTTCGAGTGTCAGCATGGCAGTCTGAGAATGCTAGGTGTGACAGTCTCTGAATGTCCGCTGCCAGCTCTTGCAAACTTTCGCCCGTTTTCTGGTAACGAGATTTTAGCTGAAGGCGACTATAGTCCTTAGAACACTTCTCTCCGAACCGTAGCTCCAGTGCTCTAGTCAGGGCCTCGAAGTCGTTCCTTTCTTCTTTAGAAACATTTCACAGTATCTCGGCTGCATCTCCCCGTAATGCTGCTGCTAAGTGGACTGACTTGGCGGTAGAGTCCCAGCCGTTAGCTTCAGCTACGATGGAAAACTGCGTTTTATATACATGCCACGAGGAACTGCCGTCGTAGGTGGAAAGCTTAATAAATTCCTGATTCTGGACTCTTCTCTCTTTCTTTTCAGTTTCCTGGGGCAGGGATTCTAACTTTTCTTCCACTTTTCTCTCCAGATCTTCTTCTATTCTCCTCAGTTTACCTTCTATCTCTGAAAACCTTCCTTTCAGTTCCTGATCAAAATTTTCTTTAATTTTCTCCTCGAAACTCCGTTCTATTTTCGTAACACTCTCTTCAACCTTCATAACATTTTCTTCTATCTTCATAGCTTTCTCTTCAAAACTTTCTTCTATTTTCAAAACTTTCCCTTCTATTCCATCTATTCTGCTTCCCATATCCGATAATTTACTTTCGATTGATTCTTTCACCGTTGAAAGCTCTCTCTTCATCTCATCTTGATTAGATTTAATTTCTTCCTGAACTTCACCTATAGTGTCTTTCATTTCATTCATTTCTTCAGTCAAGCCGTCTTTCAATTCTTTCTGTCCTTCTTTCATTTCTCTTTGTGATGTTTCCATTTTCTCTTGTGCTGCCTTCATTTCTTTCATCTCTTGGCTCAGGCTATCTTTCATCTCTCTTTGCGATGCTTCCATCTTTTCCTGTCCTGTTTCCATTTTCTCTATCAATCCTGATCTTAACTCATTCATCTGAGCAGTGAGACCTTAATTTCTTCATTTCTTGTTCCATAGCTCTCGTTATCACCATTCACAGACAATCCCACTTCTGACACCAGAAATGTTGCGTACTTGGGGGTTCGTGAGTTGTCTGAGAATGAGAGGCCAAACGTACAAAAATTCAGCAATTTATTCACAGAAAATTCCAGAAAAATGCAGGTCTATAAACCAAGTATCAGCTTCATTTTAAACAGTAAACACAGCTTAAACAACAGCTGTCAATAGCAAATCCACAGTACAAACTGTATAGCAATAACACATAAAGCAAGTCCTTCCCAAAGAGGCTCAAGAGCAATGCAAGCACTAGCGAAGCTGGCTCAAAGCTGAACTGAACTGACTCTGACTGGCCTTGGCGAAGAAAACAGGCTTATATACTGTTCCATGGAATCCAGATTTTTCGAGAAAACTCTAGAAAGTGGTCAACCAATCAACTTACAGCTTCCATATTTGGTATATCCCATATAAGGATTTTCTCGCCAAGGTCGCCAAAAAAAATCGCCAAGGTGGGAAAAAGTCACCAAATTTGGCGCCAAATCCATTACCTGCCTTATTGGAGCTTTTTAATGCGTTTTTAAGGGAAAATAAGGCTATTTCAACGCTAAAACGACTAGAAATGCACAAAATTAGCACTTTATCAAATTACTAAGCCTCTTTGAAAGAATTTATACAAAAATAAACACAATTATTTACAATTTTGTAACAATATATATATATATATATAAACAGAATTTGAATATCATAATTATTTTTGAAGATATGAATTAATATTTGTCACATTCATTTAACATTAGCATCCTCATATTTTGACAGCTTATAACTCTATGAAAAATTGACAAATTACATAAACTATACCATTTTCCGAGATGATTTCCGCCAAATAATTCAAATAAATTATAGAAAATGGGTGTTAACATTGAAAAAAACTGTAGTTGATGCCAGTTTTAATATGTAGACGACCTCGTAAGCAAAATCAAACTATACCATTATAGAAATTTTATTTATCCGACTGAGTGAAAATAATGCCTGGACCGGGAGTCGAACCCCGGATCTTTGATTTACAAGGTCAAGGCTCTACCATTTGATCTATTCAGGCCGACTCCCGGTCCAGGCATTATTTTCACTCAGTCGGAAAAATGAAATTTCAATAAATATGACTTTCTTCCAAGCAGGTGATTGTGTGATTTTAATAAAAATTGTATAGCATTATAATCTATATGTTATCACGAATCGATTGGTACCATCCCCACGTCTTTACGGCAACTTATGGCGAAATTAGGTGGGAGAGGGCGTTTTTTTTTACTGTACAATAGAAGTACATTAAGCAATTTCGTAGTGCATATGTGATTCTGACGCTGTTGCAATCGAACAAAGTCAATATTTAAAATAAATGCACAGAAAATGGTTTTTGTTAATGTTCTAAAAAATTGCTCATGTAGAAATGAATAAGTGCCATACTAATTGCATTTGTTGAAAATATTAACTTATTTCATTTGCAATGGTACCAAAAATCACATATTTCCTTGAAAAGTTGCAAAAGCCACCTCAATTATAGAAATACTTGAGTTCAGCGCCAAAATTTGTACTATCAGTGAGTTTTTACACTAAATTTTTCTTCGTGAAAATTATTATTATTTACCAAATCTACAAGAAAATATTTACAGACATATTTTTCACAGTCTGTAGATGAAATTCAGTTAAATTACGCCAATTAGGCTTTTGCTGAAGATGCTCCAAAACAGCGAGACTTATTTTATGGCTATCCTATATATCGAAGTTTATATAACCATAGCTTCCTAAACTAGGTGCCTGTCGCGTGGCTCGGAAATTTGGCAACAGTTCAAGCGGTAGATAGCGCGACCTGGTACAGATGGCGCGACATTTTTATTCAACTCTCACCAATAATTTTAAGAAGTGATACGTGATATATATAATCGACGTTTCTTCGATTCTATTCGCCTTTTATGTTTACCATATCCCCCAAAAATGTGTGGCTGTTGAATAAATAAGTCGAGTAATCTGTACCAGGTGGCGCTGTCCACAGCTTGAACTGTTGCCAAATTTCCGAGCCACGCGACAGGCATCTAGTTTAGAAGGCTATGATATAACTGTACCCCGTAGGAAAAAGTACACTACGTTCACTTTTTTGTGTGTGAAAAGAGTTAGCACCACATTCTTGATATTTACTTTTTATTTTATTACAGTAGTACAGTCGGTAGTATAAAAAAAAAAAAAAAAAAAAAAAAAAAAAGATCATCACAAGCATGCAGCTGGTATCGATGTAAACAGTAATAAATAATATTATAAATAAAGCAATGTTAAATAATGTTTTAAATAACATTTATAATAATGAATAGCGAACGTCATTGCTGATTCTCGAATGCGAATGCATATCCCGAATTTTATACCAGAAATTTACTTTTATTACTCAGCATAAAATAAATCTTTATTCATTTTTTTTTGTTTTTGTTTTTGTTTTGAGGAGGAAATAAAAAATAAAATAAAATAAAAAAGGGAACACGGCTGATTTCTCTGTAAATTGTCGTAGAGACATGAGGCTGGTGCCGATCGATTTGTAGTAACGTCTAGTTTATAGCTGTAAAGATAGATTTTTGTTAGGGAGTCGTCTAATCATTAACACTGGCATAAACTACTTTTTTTTTTTTTTTTTTTTTTTTTTTTTTTTTTTTGTTATTCCCATTTCTGATATATACTTTTTTTTATTATTTCGATCAAACCATTCCAGAAAATGATATGGTTTATATATTTCGTTAATTTTTTCACAGAGTTATAAGCTGTCTAAATGTGAAGACGCTAATGTGACGTAAAAGTGAGAATCATTAATCCATATCGTCCCGAAAAATTATTTTATTTATTTATTTATTTATTTATTTATTTATTTATTTATTATTATTATTATTATTATTATTTTATGCATTAGAATGAAGTGACCCAAACACATTCCATGCAAATTTTTCAATAAAAAACATATTTTGAATTATGAAAGTTATTAACAAACTCATATTTTAAAAAAAATTATGTTAATTTATGCAATTTTAATAATGTTAAACTATATTACTTTTTGCACTAATAGAATAGGCATCATAAAAATATGGGTCTCCAAATTTACAGCCAATTCTTATCATTATTTATCGAGCTACAGTGATATTTCATATTTATTGCGGTTAGGGGATCATCAAATGTTATCATTTGCATTCATCTATAATTAAATATTTAATAAAGAAGCATCACAAAACTGGCGTTGTAAAAATTATTACTTACAAACTTTGAATAAACACCATAAAATGCAATAAACTCGCAACAATTGTTTCGGGTCGAAAAAACACACGACCCTTCATCAGGCGAACAAAGTAAGCACGAGTGCTGCAGTCAAAGCGGCAACGCACATTTTGTGCGTTGCCGCTTTGACTGCAGCACTCGTGCTTACTTTGTTCGCCTGATGAAGGGTCGTGTGTTTTTTCGACCCGAAACAATTGTTGCGAGTTTATTGCATTTTATGGTGTTTATTCAAAGTTTGTAAGTAATATAAATAAATATCTCTATTTAATCTGACGGAAAACTATTTGAATTTATTTTTTATGTTATCCTTATTGTAAAGAAAAAAAAATAATCGATATTTACTAGAGAAATTAAGTTGTATTTGTAAAATTACCGCAATGCAAGAAGAGATTACGAAAGAATTCCAAGAGAAAAAAAGCCAGCCTTCTGTATAGGTGAAATAATATTAAAAGAAAATAAAAATGATTTTGTACATTCGTATTTGACTCTATATATGACGATGGTATGCATAAACGTCAATGACATTTACTACCTGGATTGTTGAAGATAAAATTTAAATGCTTTAATCACGATAATGTAAAATCATTTTGTTTTATAATGTAAAGTTTTAAAATAAGGTGCAAGGGCGGAGCATACTTTACAAGATAGGAACACATCCAGGGATGGAACACGGGCGCAGAATTCATACTGGAATCCATCTAAGAAATTTCTCTACTTATAATATCGTTGATTTAAGAAGTAGACAATTTTCTTACATTGATAGTGGTATGAATTCTGCGCCCGTGTTTCATCCCTGCACATCCGATCTTGATACGATGAGTTTTTATTATTAAATATTAAATAACTTTTTAACCGCTGGATTTTTGTTTTAACCCTGCTATTATTATTATTATTATTATTTAATTATTTAATTATTTATATTTTGAATGCTGTAGGTTCCGTACACCTGAAATTATGTAAATGTGATGTTTTGGAAAACGCGTAAGGCGTGGCTTTCAGTTTGAAATAGCCATATAATAGACGCCAAGTTTTTTAATTTATTCTGGAATGTTGTTAGCCCCGCCCTTTTCTCACACCGTAAACTTCGTAGAAAAATTTCTTCAATATATAATTACGATTAAATATTAAGAAAATTGCTGTAAAAATATTACGGTGTGAAAAAGGGGCGGGACTAACAAAATTCCGGGATAAATAAAAAAAACTTGGCAGCTATGAGAAATATATACAGTGCTGCCAGATTGAGGGAAATTTTTTTTCAAGATCCACCACTGAATTTTAATTGTAACGTTTGTCTAACCGCTTGAAGGCGTCTTACAGATTAGACTGCAAATTGATTAAACAACCGTTAGAATTAAAATATAGTGGTGTCTATTGAATAAAAAAATCTCTCAATCTGGCAGCACTGAGTATGCACTGGATAATCTTTATTTTAACACTTTCACACCGCGTGTTTCTGTCTTTTTCACAGTGAGGTACGCCTGTGCGCGATATTCTCCCCAGTTACAATATTTCAGAACAAAATTTACTATATTCGCATTTATTTAAAACCATATTCGCATTTATTACATGTATTCCAAAAGGATATACATTATAGTTATGCTCTTTCTGATCAAAGTTCTTATATTTATAGTATATTCAGGGCCTGATTAAGGGGGAAGCTCGCTCATACCGGAATATTTTTACAATTATTTTTTACTTCATGTCATAGAAATTCCACGCTTTGACGAGGAAATATTTTTTATAAAAAATGAACGGTGTAAAACAATCCAATTTACTCACCGTTATTAGACACCAGAAATGCTTTAAAAAAATTTTTAATGAAAATTTTCTGTTTATTATAGGGGGAAAGTATTTGTTAAAAAATAACGGTGTAAGCATAAATAATGTGTGAAGAGCGAGCTTCCCCCTTAATCAGGCCCTGAGTATATTGATAGTACAAATATGAATACTAGATATATTTAAAAAAAAACATACAAATTGCGAAAGAAACGCCCACTGGAGGATTTAGAGATTTTCAAATTATGTGAATCTACGTCAGCGGCTGTGAAAGTACTAATTAACAATTAACAACTTTTAAAAGAATTTTTAACGAGATAATTCTGTTTTAAACTTGTTGTCCATTTTTTATTTTTATTTATTTATTTATATATTTATCTATTTATTTATTGTCTATTGTACGGTTTGTATGCCTTTAGTTATTTAAATCTTACAGCATGATGTAAATTAATGAAACATTTAAATTTTATTAAATGTTTTTTGTACTAAATTAAATGCTGTGCAATTGTATTTTTTTTTTTTTTTTTTTTGAAATTTTTTAGCTTACGAAATCTACTATTTAAACAAAAACTCAATATTATTTTTATTCGATTAATTCTAGTCACGGCATAAATTTCACATTTACTATGGGAAAGTATTTTTAAAAAAAGTAATATATCTTATCAGATTTAAAATATAGATTCTGACAGGGGTCATAGCGGTACTAATTTTTAACATTCTTTTATTGAACTCAATCCACAATGCGATGATTTGATACAACTACTTAAAAAATATACATATATATAGAAAATGGGGTTACCTTTAAAAAATATTGATGATGCCAGTTTTATTATGTAGATTACCCACGAGCAAAATCTAACTATACCGTTATAAACTACACGTTATTACAAATCAATTGGTACCAACCACATGTTTCTACGGTAATTAACAAGGAAAGAGGTGGGGGTGGCCTGTTTTTTTTTTCTGACTGCATATGCAAAATCCCTACAAAAAGTTAACCTCATTTTATTTCATATTTAATATTTTTGTACTTCTTTCCGGTGTACTTCTTAATGAAAAATTCACTTTCTGTGCGAGATCATAATTCATTATTTCTAAATATATGGACGAACTACTAATACATTTTCGCTTGTAACTTTATCAAGAATTCATTCAAACTGTATAATTAGGACCTTTTTTCGAACCGCGTTAATCTCAGAAATTTCAATATGAAGTATAGAGTACTGGTTGTCACTGAAAAAGTGAAGTTAATGCCGGTTTTAGTATGAAGACGTCCGTTTAAGCAAACTCTAAGTACACTGTTATAAACCAGACTTTGCTACTAATCGATTGGCACCAGTCGCATACTTATAAGGCGATTTGCGATGAAATTAGTTATAAGTTCAGAGCCTGATTAAAGGGGGAAGCACACATTATCTCCGCTCTCACCGGAATACGTTTACAATTATTTTTTACTTTATGTCATAGAAATTCCATGCTTTGATGAGGAAATATTTTTTATAAAAAATAAACGGTGTAAAACAATCCAATTTACTCACCGTTATTAGACACCAGAATTCTTTTAAAATAATTTTTAATGAGAATTTTCTGTTTATTATAGGAGGAAAGTATTTGTTAAAAAATAATGGGTGTCAGTGTAAATAATGTGTGCTTCCCCCTTAATCAGGCTCTGTATAAGTTTCTTTTTTTCTTTATTTTTTTCCGGCTATACATTATTGAATAATAAAGTATTAAATTATAATTAAGGTAGGTGACTACATACGAAGCACTTTTTTAAAAAATACATAAAATTTTAATGAAACACACGTGTATTTAATTAAGAAGGGATACAAAACTTTGAAATTAAATGAAAATTTACAGAAATTTTCCTTAAGTTTTAAAATATAGGCAATATTTAGAAAAGGTTTAGTGAAAATTTTCATTTTCGCCACATCTTCTATACCACATTAATTTACGCCACATCTCTTATAACAGGTTCTTATGAATATATTTCAGTAATCTTTACACAGTATAGAAATGACATACTTACCTGTGCACTGTAGAAAGATATTTGCTATACTTATAAAATTTATTGAAATATTTCATACTTAGTACAAAAGCTCAAAATTAAAACAAAAAAAATCCTCATTTCTCAAAAAAAAAAAAATAATAATAATAATAAAAATAAAACTGTTTGTAAAATCAATAAATAAATACAAAAGAGTTAATAGACAATAAGTCTTCTTCACACACCATAAATTTTAAGCCAGCACAACCGGTTTCGAAAGGACGTAGCCTTCCTTCATCAGGTGCAAAAAAACACG
Source organism: Salticus scenicus (assembly GCA_963930645.1). Taxonomy (NCBI): domain Eukaryota; kingdom Metazoa; phylum Arthropoda; class Arachnida; order Araneae; family Salticidae; genus Salticus; species Salticus scenicus. Next base: position 103,333,724 of record OZ005657.1, read on the forward strand.
TGCTATTGCCTTGGAGGCAAAAGCAAGACTGTCAGTCTTGTTTTTTTTTTTAAATGTATTTTATTGTTAATCTTATTCATAGTATATCTAAAATTGTTGATATTAACAGAAGTATTTTTTTCATTTCAACACAAAATCACATTATAGGGGAGCGTGGGGCTAGTTGTCACAGGGGTAATAAGTAACACGCAATTTACGAAATAGTTTGTAATATTTGTAATTAAATATTTTTATAAACATAATCCTTATGACGCGCTTTAAAATATAAGCACAATCGGTGCTCCTCATGATGGTTAGTAAGAGGTTCTGTGAACACGTGCTTCATTTTAGCTAGTTAGTTGACAAAAAAAAAAAATTTCGTAAATTTTGATTAAAGGTGTGTTAATTTATAGTTTAAAGAAATGCTTATAGCTACTCATGTCCATAAATTAAGGATAATGCTAGCTGAGGCAAATAAAGGTTCAGAAGCAAAACAAACATGACTTATTTATTTAGTCCATTTATTAATCAAAAGATCAAGAACAAAAAAAGGTGGATTATGTAGGATACCATTTATAAAAACTACGATTTTTGCTCCCGGAAGCAATTACAAAAAATATCTCTCTTACAAAAATTTAACATTAAATGGTTGGTATGATGGTTAATACATTCTATGTCTCTCAGATGATGAAATACAGTCCTTACAACGCCTAGGAATGCTGTGTATTAAATCATTGATCTGATCTTGAGGAAGATTACTCTACTCAGTAAGCAATGCTCGCCAAAGTTCCGGTACACATGTAGGAGGTGGTTGACGGACTACAACTCGTTGGAAAAGCATGTCCTACACATGCTCTATCGGATTCTAGTCAGGTGAGAATGCTGGCCATTCCATGCGGGTGATAGCTTCAGATTGTAGGCATCCGTGTACAACGTTTGCACGGTGAGGACGCGCATTGTCATCCATAAACGCAAATTCTGGGCTCATGGCACCCCCAAACAAACGTACATGTTGTTCCCGAATGATGTCCCGTAAATTTGGCCTATCATTATTCCGATTTGAACATGCAGATCTGTTCTGGTGCCCAGTATGACCCCCCCCCTCCCCCAAACGCACACTCCTGCCCCACAGTAACGGTGTCGTTCAATGATGTTGTTTTGGTGGTAACGGGTACATATGAACGTCTGGCGTGAATCACACTGCAAGCTAAAACTGGACACGTCGGAAAACATCAGACAAGCTCACTGTCCCGCTGTCCACAAATCATGTTCTGTACTCCAAGTTAACCGCTGGCACACTACATTGCCTTGAGTGGAACACATTTAACAGGCCTGCGAGCATATATACTAATATCTCCCAAACGTCTATACACGGTTTGTCTTGAAACTGTGGCACTCGTGGCTTCAGACAGCTGACGAGACAGGTCTGATGCTGTACTTTATCTGCTTATTTTGGCAGTTACTGCCAAATACCGATGGTCATTCGGCATTGTACAGTCGGCTGCAAAATTATTTGAGCACTAGCCAATAATTCCTATATTTAAAAAGTACACTTAAGACTGTTTTGCTAAGTAAATCCTTGTCGAATCCTGTCCTTAGACTGATTAAGAACATGACTCGACAAGGATTTATTTAACAAAGCTGTATTAAGTGTCCTTTTTTTTTTTGACAAGGATTATTGCTAGTGCTCAAATAATTTTGCAGCCGACTGTAACTCGGGGCCGACTAGTTCTGTAACGTCCACTGGCATTTCCATCATTTTGGAATCGTTGCCAAAGCCTAGAGATGACATTTTGGGCGATTCTAAGTTCCCCCAATACTTCTATTTGAGTACGCCCACATTCTAGTCAGCCGATAATTCTACCCCGTAAAAAATTATCTGCATGCCTCCTCTGTGTCATAACCATTCGGTTGTGGCACTGAGCGTCGCACAGAACGCTTGGGAACAATTTTCCTTTTTTGCTCCCATTCCTTATCTACACCCTTCTTACGTTTTCGTCATTGTAACATCATATCGGCGTCATCTGATGGCTTCCTATAATTTGCATATTATTCTTAAAGATGTGTGTAGTATTTCTGCAGGTGAAATTTTTGCATTAAAGTTCGATTTCAGTGTGAATCTGAATTATCCTTAATTTATGGACATGAGTGTATTTAGACAGCGTTAAATTTAATTTTTTAAAAAACTATTCAAGATATGTTATCGATGTTGAAACTATTTAGAAATGTTTATGATGTTCATAATATATATTTTTTGCAGAATTTTCTCTCGATTTTAAACGGTAGAAAACGATAAGTATATTTTTGATAGGCGATTTTTTATACTATCCACCAAAGTGACTCATACAAAAAAAAACAGTTTATTTGTTTATTATTTAGCTATTACATATAAAAATTACAGAAGTGTAAAATCGCGGAAACGTAGAGAAAAAAATAATAATCACTTAATAATAATAATACCAATGATATAATATTTATCTTTAAAAACTACTTAATAAATAAACAATGCAAGGAAATATAAAAATGCTCTATTAACATTTTTATTAAAACGTAACAATTAGCAATAAAAAATATATATATATTCCGTTTGATTATTATCAGGGATCTAACAACTCGCCCCTTTTTTAAGACACATTTAGGGACGAGAAATTTCCGTAATTTTTGCTACCTTTATTTTTATATAATAGCCTCAACCTTGTTTAATCACGTCATAACATTCTAAAAATACTGATATAAAAATTTCTATATGTAAATAGCATAGATGGCAAAATTTAATTTATTCCGGAATATTTTTTGGCAACGCCTTTTATCCATACCACTTATTTTTTAAGGATAAACTTGTATGATTTTATCGAAGTTATATATTTGACAAAATATTTCTATAAATAAAGTGGTGCTAAATAAAAGCGTGGCTAAATGTACTCCGGAAAAAATCAAAATACTGGCATCTATAAAAATAGTAGTAGCAGAAAAAAAAAAAAAAAAAGAAAGAAAGAAAGGCGGAAGTTTCCCCCCCCCCATTTAGCAGCAATATTTTACTATTTGCATAGCTGCCAATATTTTAATTTATTCCGGAGTATTTTTAGCCCGCGCCTCTATTTCATACCACTTATTTTTTAGAAGTAATTTTGTCTTATTTTATCGAAGTTATATATTGGAGAAAATTTTTCTGCAAGTAAAGTGGTGCGAAATAAAGGCGGGGCTAAAAGTACTCCGGAAAAAATTAAAATATTGGCAGCTATGGTATTTGTCAAATGGTCGATGCAAATCAAAAATTGTAAAACCAGCTGAAATATTGACTTCAGTATTTGATAAAACTAGCGTAACTATCACTACTGAAGACAATAGTGTTAATGATTAAAGCTTGATTGAAAATTATTCTTTTTTCTAATTTATCTTTGCTTTTTATAATTGATTCTATAAACATAAATTACTTTATACGGATTTCTGTATTGGATTTCATTTTTTAAACTATGGTCTGCTTATTTGATACTTTTGTTATTTTTGTATGTAATAGCAATCTAATAAACAAGCAAAGTTTATTTTTTGGTAGGTGTCACTTCGGTGGATATATACCTTAAAACATCGTCCACCAAAATATACGCCATTTTTCTCAGATTTAAATCGAGCACAAATTTTGAAAATATATATATAATATATAATTCACAAACATTCATAAACAGTTTCAAACTCGATAAGATATCCTATTTCGAAAAATTTTATTTACAGAAAAATTTTCTCCAATATATAACTTCCATTTCATCCTTTCAAAAAAAAAAAAAAATGCTATGGAAAAAAGGCTGGACCAAAAATACCCCGGAATAAATTAAAAAGTTAGCATCTATAATATTTTCATACAGAAGTCTTTCTTTATGTCAGTACTTTCACAGTAATATGTCGTGATTAAACAGGATACAGGCTAGTGTAAAAAAAATAAAGTAGAAAAAAATAGGGAAATTTCTCATCCCTAAAAGTATCTTGAAAAAAAAAAAAAAAAAAAAAAAAAAAAAAAAAAACCAAGGCGAGATCTAAAATCCCTGATAATATTTAAATAGAATATTTTTTTTTATTAATAACAAATGTTAATAGAGCATTTTTATATTTGCTTGCATTGTTTATTTATTAATATTGAGTGGTTTTTAAAAATAAATATTATATCATTGGTATTACAGGGATGCATGAGCTTCCGTCTCAAGACGGTTACACCAGCGTATTTTTATCAATAATTTATATCATATTTATGGTTTATTTATTGCGATCGACCATAATAGAAATTATTGATAACGAATGCTAGTGTGAGTCTTTAATTTTGAGAGTGAAAACTTTTGCACCCCTGTATTATCAATAAATAGATAGTATTTTTTTCACTATTTCCCGCAATTTGACATTTCTGTAATTTTTATATGTAACAGGTAACTAATAAACAAATAAACTGTACTTTTTTTCTTTCTTTTTTTTTTTTTGTAGGTGTCACTTTGGTGGATAGTATAAAAAATCGCCCATCAAAAATATACTTATCCTTTTTTACCGTTTAAAATCGAGACAAAATTCTGAAAAAAAATCTATATTATGTACTTCATGAACATTTATAAATAGTTTCAACCTCGATAACATATCTTGAATAATAACAGGAGACTTGGTGTTGGAATAAAAAAACCCGAATAAAAAACTACGTCAGAAACGCCAAAGGAAAATATTTGCGATGCATACAGCTGTTTCGGTAGCCTTAAGCATACCGTCTTCAGTGCAAAAAGAATTCTGAATCTGGATAATTTCTCGTATAGATAGGAGAGGGACCGAATTTAGTTCAAAAAATAGGATTACGGGAAAGGTGGAGTGTGTGGCCAACAGGAATTTAGGAAAGTTAGCTGTGTAAACAGTAGAAAAATTAAGAAAATGTGGACTGAATGTAAAATTTCCAACAATCAGACAAATAGGGAACAGTGAAATCACAATTTACAAGGTTTTTAAATTTTTTATAAATATGAAGAGCTTCAAAGAAATCAAGTTCATGAATGGATTTAGGTCTGCAAATTATTTTAGCTGAATTAAATTTAAAATTATGATTTTCCTCCGAGCAATGTTTAGAAATAGCCGATTTATTGGTTTCTTGTTTGCGGACGTAATTCATATGTTCTTTTAGACGAAATTTAAGACTACGTTTAGTTTGGCCAATGTATGATAAACCATACTGACAGGAAATAAGAATTATGCATATGAATGGGATCTTTTAACTGAGAAAAGGTAAGTTTATTGGAAGGCGAAAATATTATTTTAAAATCATATTGTTTGAGAATTTTAGCTATGTTTGACTGGTTTTAGGAAAATAGGGTAAAACAATATTGATATTAGAAGAGACTGATTTAGTAGACGAAATACGAGGGAGTTGTAATTTTTGGATAGCTTTGTCTATAATGGAAGGGCCATAACCTCTGTCAATTGCAATGGCTTTCAGTTATTTAATTTCAGATTTTAATAAAATAGGATTTGAACAAATAGTAAGGGCACGGTTTACAAAAGTATAGAAAGCAGCCATTTTTTGGTTCGGTGGGTGACATGAACAGCATGGGGAGGAAGAGAGACTGCAAAATTTTTACGATAGGCGGTGGTTGAAAATCCATTTACAGTGCGAGAGACGAGGGTATCAAGAAATGGAAGGGAGCCATTATTTTCTATTTCATATGTAAACTGGATATTACTGTCAATTGAATTTAAAGTTTCTAAGACATGGTCAATATTGTGACGAGATTTATCGATAAGCGTGAAGGTGTCGTCAACGTAACGGGTCCAATAAGAAAAAGATATTTTCTTTAAAAGCTTGCTTTCGAAATAGTGCATGTAAATATCTGCGAGAATTGGGGAGAGAGGGAAACCTATGGCTAAACCTTCAGACTGACGATAGAACTTATTTTGTAAAGAAAAAGTGGTTTGTGATAAACAAATGCTGGTAAGAGAAATTAATTCTTGTATTTTAAAAGGTGTGAAATGAAACAATTTTAATCTATTTTCGAGACAGCAGAGGGTGCCACTTATTGAAACATTAGTGAAAAGGGATTTTACATCAAAAGAAACCGTAGTGAGATTAGTGTGAGGGCAGTTTTGAATATTTTTTGCAAATTTTAAGGAATTCTTAACAGTATAACTATTAGCAGGAAGAAGAAGAGCAAAAATTGTGGTGAGAAATTTAGCAAAATTATAGGAAGCAGTACTGATATTAGAGACTATGGGACGAAATGGATTATTGGGTTTGTGAACTTTCGGTAAAGCATAAAATCTAGCACAATTAGCAATAGAAGGGATAAGTTGAGCAGGGATAAGCAGATTTAATTTTATTTAATTCTTGAGGAGAGGTGTCACGGGGCAGAGGAATATATGAGCCACCATTAATTAGTTCGGTAACACTTTCGATGTATTGTTTTTTATCCAAATTTACAATATGACTACCTTTATCAGCTTTAGTAATGATGATACTTTCATTAGATTTTAATTCCTTCAAGGCGTTTTTTCAGATTTGATTTAAAATATTTAGACTTGAAATTGACATTATTAAGGATTAAATGACGAAAATTAAATCTGCTATAAAATCTTGCCCTTTGTTATTGGACTCGACTAAATCTCACCTTATCCGTTCTATTGCTAATTGTGCGAGATTTTATGCTTTACCGAAAGTTCAACCCAATATTCCATTTCGTACCATAGTCTCTAATGTCGGTACTGCTTCCTATAATTTAGTTAAATTTCTCACCACATTTTTTGCTACCCTTCTTGCTGCTAATAGTTATACTGTTAAGAATTCTATAAAATTTGCAAAAAATATTCAAAACTGCCCTCACACTAATCTCACTATGGTTTCTTTTGATGTAAAATCTCTTTTCACTAATGTTCCAATAAGGGGCGCCCTCTGCTGTCTCGAAAATAGACTAAAATAGTTTCATTTCACATCTTTTGAAATAGAAGAATTAATTTATCTTACCCGCATTTGTTTATGACAAACCACATTTTCTTTCCAAAATAAATTCTATTGTCAGTCTGAAGTTACACTCTCTCCCCAATTCTCGCAGATATTTACATGCTCTATTTCGAAAGCAAGCTTCTTCAGATAATATCTTATCCTTTTTGGACCCGTTACGTTGACGACGCCTTCACGCTTATGAACATGTCTCGTCACAATATTGACTATGTCTTAGAAACTTTAAATTCAATTGACAGCAATATCCAGTTTACATATGAAATAGAAAATAATGGCTCCCTTCCATTTCTTGATACCATCGTATCTCGCAATGTAAATGGATTTTCAACCACCGTCTATCGTAAAAATTTTGCAGTCTCTCTATGCTGTTCATGTCACCCACCGAACCAAAAAATCGCTACTTTCTATACTTTTGTAAACCGTACCTTTAATATTTGTTCAAATCCTATTTTATTAAAATCTGAAATTAAATAACTGAATGCCATTGCAATTGACAGAGGTTATGACCCTTCCATTATAGACAAAGCTATCCAAAAATTGCAGCTCTCTCGTATTTCGTCTGCTAAATCAGTCTCTTCTAATATCAGTATTGTTTTACCCTATTTTCCTAAATCCAGTCAAACCATAGCTAAAATTCTCAAACAATATGATTTTAAAATAATATTTTCGCCTTCCAATAAACTTACCTTTTCTCAGTTAAAAGATCCCATTGATATGCATAATTCTTGGGGTATTTATAGTATTTCCTGTCAGTGTGGTTTATCATATATTGGCCAAACTAAATGCAGTCTTAAATTTCGTCTAAAAGAACATATGAATTACGTCCGCAATCAAGAAACCAATAAATCGGCTATTTCTAAACATTGCTGGGAGGAAAATTATAATTTTAAATTTAGTTCAGCTAAAATAATTTGCAGACCTAAATCCATTCATGAGCTCGATTTCTTTGAAACTTTTCATATTTATATATTTTTAAAAACCTTGTAAATTGTGATTTCGCTGTTCCCTATTTGTCTCATTGTTGGAAATTTTACATTCAGTCCACATTTTTTTAATTTTTCTTCTGTTTACGCAGCTAACTTTCCTAAATTCCTATTGGCCACACACTCCACCTTTTCCGTTATCCTATTTGTCGAACTAAATTCGGTCCCTCTCCTATATATACGAGCACTTCGTCAGATTCAGAATTTTTTTTGCACTGAGGACGATTTGCTTAAGGCTACCGAAACAGCTGTATGCATCGCAAATATTTTTCTTTTGGCGTTTCTGACGTAGTAGTTAATTCGTGTTTTAATATCTTGAATAGTTAAAAAAAAAAAAAAATAACATTTTAGGTTGTCACCCCCATTACTCCCTAATTGTTGAAGGTAGAAGTCTAAAATTGCGTGCAAAAGATGTTTCAGATAACGAACAATAAATAAAAGGCAAGAACTCTTCATTCGACGCTGGTGCAGTTTTCATATGCTTAACCTGTAATACCCTTTGCACTTTGCTTGAATAAATTTAGTACAAATTTATGTTATGTAAATTGTGTTACGAAAGTAATAAAAAAAAAGTCTTCTGCAGAAGCCTTGTTATTTCCGAATAGACATTTCTTTATAATAAAAAATAATTGCATATAAAAAATTAATTCATAATTAGATATATTTTAAAGCATACTATTTAATCTGTTATTTGTTTCAAACAGTACATATAGTGCAAAGAGTAGTTTCAATTAAGAAAATCTTTTCAAAATGATTTTCATTTAAGAGTAAAAGCAAATGAAAATATTACGTATATGTAATCATCAGTTTTTTTATTTTGTAAATATATCATATGTATCACTAAATTATTTTGTAGCACTTAAAAATAAAATATAAAAAGTTAAATTTTGTAATTGACAAATTAATAATACATTATTTTTTTATGTCTCTAACATAAGTTTAAAAAAAAAAAAAAATTAGACCAAACATCTAACTGTTTATGTACCTATTTATCAACATTAATGTAAGTGAATCAGCAAATATAATGCTGATTTGTTTTCCCATGAGATCAATAATAGCTAAAACAATTTTTCTAAAACATTAGTTGTTATGCAGCGTGATAAAAATTTCAGGATGCTGTGGTTCGGAAGAACAAAATAATTATACGCATTTATTTAGTTAAAAATATAAATGAATAATTGTGAGATAAACGCATTTATTTAAAAGAAAATATTCAAAACGAATAAATCATATAACTGTACATGAAATTCCTTGTTTATGTTACTATACACTGATCAGTACAATTAAAGTAAATTGTAAATCATATATAAAATAACGAAATTAGCGTTTTTTTTTTTTTTTTTTTTTTTGTTTTTTTTTTTTCAGAAGACGGAAGAAGAGAGTTACATTTGCAGAATTTTCTCATATTGAAACTTTGGAGTAAGCAAATTTTAAGTTTGACGTCTAAAACGACACTCTAGATAAAAATTTGGCGTTCAACTGAATGAAAGATAAAGCGGAAAATAATGATCGATGATCAGAAAGTGCGTTAATTGGATGAGTGCTATGTCTCAACGAAGTTATTAAACCGATTCAGAAACTTCTAAAGTTATTGGTTGGTTAAAAGGGGGAGGGGGACACACGTCGAAGTAGCAGAAGCCACTGGAATTCCACAAACTGTGATGTACAGGATCTGGCACCAACTTTTGGAGACTGGAAATGCAAGCCGAAGACCAAAGCTAGGTTAACCCTTTACGGCGCAAGACAATTCGGATAATTTAAATTATACTGCCACCGGAGTTCATGAACTAAATTAAACTAAAAGAAATTTTTAATTTTAAGGTTAAAAAAGCCGGACTTTTCTGATATGTTATAAACGTAAATTTTTGATAAAAAATTTCCGGGATGAATTTTTGCAGCTGGATTTTAAATTTTGCGTCCTTGCAGCGAGGACACTGCGCGTTAAGGGGTTAAAGAAGTGTAACAACGCCCAATGATGATCGATGCTTAAAGCTAACGGATCGTAGAAACCAAAATATAAATGCTACTGTTCTTCAACAACACCTTCGCTCGGCTACCGGCAACTCAGAGCCTGATTAAGGGGGAAGCACACATTATTTATACTTACACCGTTATTTTTTAACAAATACTTTCCTCCTATAATAAACAGAAAATTCTCATTAAAAATTATTTTAAAAGAATTCTGGTGTCTAATAACGGTGAGTAAATTGGATTGTTTTACACCGTCCATTTTTTATAAAAAATATTTCCTCGTCAAAGCGTGGAATTTCTATGACATGAAGTAAAAAATAATTGTAAAAATATTCCGGTGAGAGCGGAGATAATGTGTGCTTCCCCCTTAATCAGGCTCTGCGGCAACTCAGTTTCGACTCAAACTGTTCAAAACCAGTTCCACGCTATAGAAATAGGTCTGAGAATCTCATCACTAAATCGACGACCGGACAAAGTCCGTTTCTAATGACGTGGAGATCGATGCGCCCATAAATGGCGATAGCAAAACTGACCACTCCCCTACTCCCATCACCGAATTTGACACTTGTGTACATGAACGTAGGGAGTTTCCAGTGGTACGTTCTCTCCAGATGAAAATACATTTGTTTACAGGATCGACAGAAAAACGAGAACCCTTTAAAAAAGGAATATTCCGACCTTCGTTTCTCCTTCAATTTACATATTCTGTTGTCGAATCCCTGTGAGCGCGATGGTTCCTTGTTGTTAACGTAATATAATTGGTCGGTTAGCATTGAGAACTACAGCGGGGAGCAGGTTGTCTGACAGTTTGAGTCGAAACTGGGGTGCCAGTAGCCGAGCGAAGCAGTTGATGAAGGAAAGTGGCAATCATATTTCGGTGTCTCCGAGCCATTAGCTTTAAATATCGATCTTCATTGGGGTTATCGTACTTCTTGTTGTACCCCCTTTACATAGGATTCAATTTCAAATAAAACCATTCCTAAAACAATTTTAGATTATTTTCAAAATACATTAAAGTTTATCATCTTCCGTTACTGATCTCAAGACTTATGCAAAATACCTTTGCAGTATTAAAATGCAGGGTACGAGAAAGTCGTGTGAAGGACACACCAAATTATTTCATATATGTGAATATAACTTTTTTAAAAAATGCACATGCAAACAGGAAAATTGGGTAAGATGTTCATTATAAAATTATTTATAGACATTTTTAACGCTTTCCAACAAGGTTGAAGAGTTATAATGACTTCGGTTTATCTGTCTGTCAATCTGCCTTTCTGCGCTCTAACTCCTGTAGATATTCATGGAATTTCTTGAAACTGATATATGTCATTAAAGTTCACTATCGGATGTTCCCTAATCAAAATGGAGTGAATATATCTAATGGTTTGTGTACAGGGACACCTGAAAATATTTCAAAACACTACGTTCTATGAGAAGTATTGCTATATACGAAATTTTAATTTCTTTACCTTGCACAAATCTAAATGAAATTAAAATATGTTATTCATATGTACAAAAGAAGGTCATTCTATAGAATAAAGTATGGTTTACATGGCCATACAAAAATAATAAGTTACATTGAATGATATCATTGGAAATTTGCTGGAATAGTATTTTCCTTTGCATTAGGAGTTTTTATCACTTTCTAGCAATTTTTAAGTGTGAATATGATTTGAATTTGTGTGTCTGTCTGTCCAACTGTCCACTCGCCTATCTGTCCGGCTGCTCGCCTTTAACGTCTGTAAATATTTTCAGAAAATTTAAAAAATGATATGTATTCAAGTTCACCATTGAATGTTTCCTGTTTAAAATGGAATTAACAGGTCCATTATAACTGTCTTATGTACAGGGACATTTAAAAAATGCCAATGACTTGTGTTTTTTGATAGACATTTAAATAAATTACATTTAAATATCTTTATTTACTATCGAATGTTCCGCATTGAAAATGGAGTAAACACAATCACTAGTTTGTGTACAGGGACGTCCGAAATAATTCCAAAGGACTGTGTTCAATGAAGGACGTGTTGACCAATTATCAAGTATTGACTGTTTTTGGGCTTGCCCCTTCAAAATATTTAATGCTAGATTTTTTTTATTTCTAATACTGTAACAATCGTCTAATTTTTTTTTTTTTGAGATTTATATCTGCCGTGCATCTGATCATAATATCTGTTAATTTCTGTCACGATAATTTCCATAAAGTTATCACCAATAAATAGTTCAGTAATTTCATTTATATCTCGTGAGTCATTTGGAAATACCTTTACATCTGATTCGCCATTAAACATCTCTAAGTTTCTTTTATGATCTTGTTAATTCCATTCTCTACTCGGTTCTTCCTCAAGAGAGCTACATTCACTGTCAGATATTTCGTGTATTCTTTTTTTTTTTTTTTTTTTTTTATGTTGTATCAAAACATCACCATAGGTGCCAAGTCTATTGTGTTTGGCGGAACACTTCAAACCGGAAAACAGTTTATAGCTGTTTTCGGTAATACTAATCGTCGAAAAACTATATAACATATTTCATTTAAAAATACAGGTGTCAATTCTAATTAAAAGTTAAAATGTTGGTAGCTCTGCATCACCATCCATATCACTATCACTGTTCATGTCACAATAATCAGATTCATCTTTATTCTGGGACATTTCAACAGCATATACTTCACTTTCCACAACCGCAGTAAATTTTTTTTATGATTAATATTAACCCATTAATGCTCGCCTTTTTAAGTATTGTTCAACGAAAACTCCGCCTATGGGCGTTTCATTTAAATGTTTCATTATTTTACTAAAAATTTTTATGCTTTAATTTCTATTTCACAAAATGATGATGCATGTAATAATACTGTTATTAACCGATGCATTTAAATATATAGCACATATCATACATATATGCAAATATTGTTTTTGTTTCTCAAAAACAATATAACACACTAATTTTCAAAGTTACGCCTGTAGGAGGAGTTACAAATACACTAGCGATCTATAACTAGATCACTGGGCAGTAACGGGTTAAGGTATATCTGCATTAACCCTTTCAGTCGCAGTGTTCCCGCTGATGGAACACCTAATTTTAATTCTCAAGTGCAAAATCTCATCCCGGAAATTTTGTAGCAAAAACTTACATTCATACCATAGCAGAAAAGGCCCTTTTTTAACTTTAAAATTTAAAATTTCTTCTATTTTAATTACGTTCGCAAATTCCGGTGGCATTATAATTTAAATGATCCGAATTACCTTGCATTGCAAAGGGTTAAAATACTCCGGAATAAATTGAAATGTTGGGATCTATGCAACTTTTACGAGTTTTTGTTGTCGATAATGTTTACATATAAAGTGATTTATTTATTATATTAAATATTATTTAAATTTAATAAGGTTTACTTACAGATATTTCAAACCGAAAATTTCTCGAAAAGGAACAATGCTAATTTTTTATTTTAAAAATATTTATGATCAGCTATGTGTCTAAAAGCCATTTTTAAAATTAGTTTAATAATTTTTAAAATAAATTAAGTAGTGTACATTAAAGGGTTAAAATACAAGCGCAAAGGAATATAATCATAATAAATTACTGCCAAACACTAATTTTATTTAATAGCATAAAACTGCACAATAATTCCGGTGTCAAAGTATTAATTTGATTTAAAAAATTAATAAATGACGTGAAGTCACGTCAGCGGTAACCAGGAACGGAATCTGAAGAGACATTCTACTCTTCATAAAACACCAGAAAATGAAAAAAAATATCTGCTGAAATTAATTACAGCGACCACGAAAAATTATCAAAATTAAGCATATTTGGCGATTTAGCGCTGCTAGGCGATACGTTTGCTAGCACTGAGATTGCCGTGTTACGAACAGAACCGTGTTTTGCTTTTCCGCCAAGTACTCAAAATCAATCTCCTAGCAGTGTGAAATTGCCAAATATGATTAATTTTGATAATTTTTTGTGGTCGCTGTAATTAATTTCAGCCGATAATTTTTTCATTTTCTGGTGTTTTATGAAGAGTAGAATCAAATATAGTTTTTTCAATACTTTTTGAAGATGACACTTTTTTAATGTTTCCTTGTTAGTACTTTTAGAAAATAAAATTGGGGGTCGTCTGCATATTAAAACGCGCACCAGATTTGATTTTTTCAATAGTAATACCCTATTTTTACTTTATATTTGAATTCCTGTGGTCGGGACGATGCAAAAAATTATATTGGTTGTATATTTTACTTTTTGTTTTTATAGAGTTATAAGCGTTCAAAGTTTGAGGGTGCTAATGTTAAATTCATATTTCAAACTTTTATTATTATCGTTACAAAAAATAATTTGATTGATATAATTTTTTATTTACGATATACTGTGAAGAAACATAAAAATAAATCAAGAAAAGGAAATGATATTTGATGCTACTAAAAATCGCTTGGTATGCTTAACGTCTTATTTTAACATATTTAGCTGATTTTTACTAATTGCTGTAGATATTTCTTTTCAGAGTGTACATTATAATTTATGTGGTAAATTTTGCATTATTTCAAACAATAATTAGGATTTTTAGTTTTTTAATCTTAAACAAAATATTTTCAAGCATGTTTGCGCTTTTTTGGATAACAGAAAATTTTAATAACAGTTTTACTTTATTTAATAATTGAAAACTCTTACAGAAATACGTAAATAATTTCTATTAACTTTTTTCTGGTAGCCAAATTAGGCTATGATACTTATTTAATACTGGTTCTTGAGCTTCCAATATTCCTAATCTAACCAGTAATATTGTTAGTATCAGCGTATTTTGCTTAAGTGAATTTTTGTGCACAAAATGTCTCTAGTATATAACTTCTATTAAATAAAAAAGGAAATTTCTGTTCCAAAAATGTGGTGCGGAAGTGAAGGCAGGTACCAGCAATGCTATGAAATAAATTGAAAAATTTAGCAGCTCTTTTATACCCATGAAATTAAATTTCTCAAAGAGAGTATCACAGTAAATTATTTGAATTTTTAACCTTTTAAATGTTTAGCCAGAACAATTTCGAGCACTCATTCTGGTGCTATATATATTTATTAGCACCAATATTTTTCAAAAGTGCTTCTTTTTAATATTATCAGATTACATCTTAATGTCACAACTAATAAATAACACGAATGTTGCCCTGGAGTAATACACTGGGTTTCAAAATGATGTGAACATTAAGTTTTTAAAGTATAAAATCGAAAACAATCCTAAAAAATGAACTTAAAACTTATAAACGTTAGAAATAGAACAAATATTTTTATTTTATAACAAAATATAATTAAAACAGTAATTTTTCTGTAAAGAAAACTGAATTTTTCATTTTTGAGGTGTTTCATGACGATACGAACATGGTTCAAACATACGGATTAGTATTCAGTGTATGAACTAGATTTCCTAAGTAATATAAAAACGCAGTAAGGAACGGAGCTAATCAAGCCTTTTAATGTATTTCGGTTGATTTTTTTTTTCCAGTGGAGATTATATAAGCCAAGGAACCATTCAAAAGGTGTGATCTTCCAAATGTATTGAAAAAAATATATGTGATTCTACTCTCAGGGATGGAACACGGGCGCAGGATTCACACCGGAATCTGTTGAAGAAATTTCCCTGCCTATAATATCGTTGATTTAAGAAGTAGAAAATTTTCTTACATCGATAGTGGTATGAATTCTGCTCCCGTGTTCCATCCCTGTACTCTTCATAAAACACCAGAAAATGAAAAAATTATCGACTGAAATTAATTACCGCGACCACAAAAAATTATCAAAATTAAGCATATTTAGCGATTTCACACTTTGTCGGCGATTGATTTTGAGTACTTGGCGGAGAAGCAAAGCATGGATCTGTTCGTACACGGCTATCTCAGTGCTAGCGAACGTATCGCCTAACAGCGCTAAATCGTCAAAAATGCTTAGTTTGATAATTTTTTGTGTTCGCTTTTATTCATTTTAGCCGATAATATTTTCACTTTCTGGTGTTTTATGAAGAGTACAATCACATATATTATTTTCCAATTTTTTAAAAAATGAGACCTTTTGAATGTTTCCTTGTAAGTACTTTTTTGCTGTGTTGATGGATGCATTGTCCTGTTGGAACATCAAGAAAGGTCCACCAATTTTTTCGTCAACAAGCAATAAATTTTCTTCGAGTAGATCTCGGTAGGTTATTGCATACTTGCCATCCAAACCCTGAAGGTTGTTAGTTCTGCCACTTTCCGCGAATTTTTTCACACTAGTCTTTTTCTAGAGTACTTTTCTTCTCATTTAAAACTTTCGCGACCGTATGTTTTGATCTTTTTGACGGCCTGTGGGCGTTCTTTTTCCAAGTTACAATATTTAAAAAACCTATTTTCTGTATTCGCATTTATATTACAAATTGAAAAATTTTATAATTATATTCTTTCTAATCAAAGTATTCGTATCCATAGTATATTTAATTGTACAAATATGTATACAGGGTATATGCTTAAGAAAGAAATGACATACAAATTGCGAAAGAAACGCCCACTGGAGGAGTTACAGATTTTCAAATGACGTGAATCTTCGTCAGCGGTCGCGGAAGTGTTAATCGTAAATATATTTTAAAAGAATTATTGTAGAAGTTAAATGGCGTAGAAAAAGGGATAGGAATTATCAATCTTCCGGGTTAGGTTAGCAAGATGTTATTGCATTCACTCTGGCAGAGGGAAACGCAATGTCGACTTTACCATGCAGTTCAAACGCAGCCCACAACATAAGTGAACCTCCATCTTTTTGTCATTTTGAAAATATTTTAGGTTCTTTGGACACATCCAGAGCCTGATTAAGGGGGAAGCACACATTATTTATACTTACACCGTTATTTTTTAACAAATATTTTCCTCCTATAATAAACAGAACATTCTTATTAAAAATTATTTTAAAAGAATTCTGGTGTCTAATAACGGTGAGTAAATTGGATTGTTTTACACCGTTCATTTTTTATAAAAAATATTTCCTCGTCAAAGCGTGGAATTTCTAAGACATGAAGTAAAAAATAATTGTAAAAATATTCCGGGGACAGCGGAGATAATGTGTGCTTCCCCCTTAATCAGGCTCTGGACACATCGTGTCAATAATTAAAAAATCAGTCAGGATCATCAAAATTGAATTTTTTTTTTCATCCCAAAGTATTATTCTGACGTATTCTAATTTCCAGAGCACGTGTCTTTTCGCCCAATGCAGTTGATTCTAATGATTCGTTTTAATCATACGTTGTTGAGATTTTCTTTTCTTGCACTTCAGCACCTTAGAGCTATTGAGTATTTTGGACAAAGTACTTTTTGATACCACTATCGCTGGATCTTTCGTAACTTCACAGGAACTTATTTTCCATTCCTTATTCTTTTTTTAATGGCTCTATTTTCCTTCTCGATAGCTTTAGCGGATGTCCTGGAGAATTATTTCCTCCATATTCCTCTTGTTATCGAAAAAAATTCAATATTACACATGAGGATTTCATGAATTCTTTTGAAATAGCTCTTGCAGAAATTCCTCGAGCATGAAAAGCTATAATTTTGCCTTTTTCAAAATTGCTTAAAGCGCTTTTACGACCTATCCTCCTAGTATTTAATTTGCGTACTCGTTTGAAAGTTTCCAAGCTTGCGAAGCTCATTTAAATACTATACTAATTTGTATATTTCGTTTTTTTCTTCTCTAAATCGTATTCAGTATTCCTTATCAAATTATATTCTCGTTTAGTAGAAATTTCGATCAGTTTTCATATAACTTTGCAATACTTTTTTCATTTTATTATATAATTTATATTTTTAATAAAATTAAAGTTTTATATTCATTTTTTTCACAATGTATTAAAAGAGATTATCACACTTGTCCACAGAATAGCCTTTTTTGATAATTAGTCATAAATTTTTGCTGGATATCACAAAATTAATATGTGTTGATATCATTTTGAATCTCAGTGTAATGTTTTGAATTGAAATATATATATATATATACATACATATTTTAACCCTTTGCGGCGCAAGACAATTCGGATCATTTAAATTATACATTTTCCCGCCGAAATTTATGAACTAAATTAATTTAAAAGAAATTTTAAATTTTAAGGTTAAAAAAACCGGCTTTTTGGAATATGTTATAAACGTAATTTTTTGCTAAAAATTTTCCGGGATGAATTTTTGCAGCTGGATCTTAAATTTTGCGTCCTCGCAGCGAGGACGCCGCGCGTTAAGGGTTTAAACAAGAATGAAAAATCATGCAGTACTCATAGATTATTAACACTTTCCAATTGAACGTACTTGTTCTCTCATAAAAATTTCAATATTCTTTGCCTACGTTAACATACAACAGTTAGAAGACCTGGAATGTATACAGATAAACTAATTGAAATTAAAAGCACTCCGAGACATTGTTCGAAAGTGTTAAAAAGGCTCAATACAAAATAAAATGCAGCCTTTAGATTATAATTGCAGCCCTGTAAATGTGAAGGTTAATAATATAATATTCTGTACCAAACATTGTGTTAGACTATTAACAATATATGTAATTGTTTTTATAATTTTTACAGTAGAAAGTTATTTAAATGTGATTCTTAAAAATAACTGTTCTAAAACGCAATGTATTCGCATTTTTTGGTTGTCCTGTACACAAACTAGATGTACAGGACCTATTAATGCCATTTGTAATAGAGAAAATTCTGTAGTAAATTTCACTAATATGTAATTTTTTTTTTTTTTTATTCTGAAAATATTTATGGATGCTGGCGACTAGAGACAGACAGAATGATGGACAAAAAGACAAACAGATACACAAATTTAAATCATATTCACATTTAAAAAATGTTAGAAAGTGTTGAAAACGCTTAATGTTAACAAAAGTACAATTCCACAAAAAATTTTATTAACAGCTCTTAATGTAACTGAATATGTTTGTGCGGCCCTGTGAATCAATTGATAATTATACTATATTCTATAGAAAGCATTCATTGTGCAAAGTAAAGTTAATAAAATTTGGTTTATAGAAATACAGGCTTCGCAGCGTTCCTAAAATTTTACTCGTGTTTTATTATACTGACACCACTATCGTTAAAAACTTTTTTCTTGAAGGTTTTAATGTTAAAATATTAAGTAAATAAATGTTTTTTTAAAATAGTGGTGACAATGTAACGAAATGACAATGTAACGCCGCGAGGTTTGGAAATACCTTTCATAGATCGCAATGCTTTGGAATATTTTAGAGTGTCCCTGTACACAAACCAGTGCTGGTATTTACTCCATTTTACATAGGAAACATCCGATATCGAATTTGAATAACACATTTCAATTTCTTTAAGATTTGCGTACAGTAAAAGTATTAAAATATGGTTTATAGAAATACCTCCAATAGGACACAGTGCTTTTGAATACTTTCGGCTGTCCCTGTACACAAACCAGCAGAGGTACTCACTGCATTTTCAATAAAAAACATCCGATAGTAAATTTGAATAACATATATCAGTTTCAAGAAATTCCATAAATATTAGTTGGAGTTATTTCCATAAATATTATTGGAGTTAGACATAGCTGCCAATATTTTAATTTATTCCGGAGTAATTTTAGCCCCGCCTCTATTTCGTACCACTTATTTTTTAAAAGTACTTTTTTTTTCTTATTTTATCGAAGTTATGTATTGAAGAAAATTTTAATGTGGTACGAAATAAAGGCGGGGCTAAAAGAACTCTGGAATAAATTAAAATTTTGGCAGCTATGGTTAGAGCACGGACAGACTGATAGACAAACCGAAGTCATTAGCACTTTTCAACATTGTTGGAAAGTGTTAAAAAGATGATAAGGATTTAATACATTACTGTAAAATATCAGTAACACAAAATAAGGATACAACAATACGACATGAAAAATGTATAAAAACAAACTGAGAAATTTCTTCTCTTGTCAAAATGACTGATAAGAGAAAATTATTTTATGAAAAATACAATTACAGCACGCATCACTGCATTTTATATATTAAGTATAAAGAAAAAAAAACATATTTTTTAATTTGTTTTAAAAGTGCTCACTGATGCACACTCTCTTGTTTACATTTTAAGTTGCAGATTTAAGCGTAAAATTAGTATGTGTGAAAATCTTTCAGTATAAATGCTTCAGAGTAAGCAAAGGGAATGCATTGAAACACTAAATTTACTTGCACGGAAGAAAAAAAATGCTTATATTTTTCTAACAAAACTTCATTTAATTAACTGCAGGGATGGAACACGGGCGCAGAATTCATACCGGAATCTGTTTAAGAAATTTCCATACCTATAATATTGTTGATCTAAGAGGTAGAAAATTTTCTTACATTCATAGTGGTATGAATTCTGCGCCCGTGTTCCATCCCTGTAACTGTCACGACAAGAGTATTTATTTTTCCCAAAAAAGGAAAATTAGCAGTCATAACTTTTCTTTTTAAAACTATTTGCACACAAACTATAAACTAAAGCAATGCAAAAGTAAGCCGTAAATTTCTTCTTCAAATAAGTTAATCAAAAATTATTGAAAGAATACAACTTTTTCAAAATAATATTCTAATTGACGTTTACAAAGTAATATTAGTATACGTTTACAGTATTTTACATCCAGACATTACAATGAAGATTACTTTATAGAAATAGTGGTATTAAAAAAAAGGCTGCTCCAAACTCTGATATATATATATATATGCATATTTATATATATATATTGGTAACTATTGTAACGAATTTATGAGTTTAAAGATAAGTAAAACAAAAAAGGAGATATCCTATATATATATATATATATATATATATATATATATACATATGTAGCGTGTCCCAGCAAGACTATTCAAATTCTGCACAACTAGTGTCCCCAAATGGAGTACATAAAAATTTTAGAGAAGAAAACGTATGAAGTCATAATCGATATAATATAGAAGCTACTGGAAACATGAACATCTTTATTTGCATAGCTGCCAATATTTAATTTATTCCGGAGTAATTTGAGCCCCGCCTCTATTTCGTACCACTTATTTTTTAAAAGTAATTTTTTCTTATTTTATCGAAGTTATATATTGCAGAAAATTATTCCATAAGGAAAGTGGTGCGAAATAAAGACAGGGCTAAAAGTACTCCGGAATAAATTGAATTATTGGCAGCTATGTAAATACCGAGGTTTCTATGCAAATGCACTGTGCAGATTCACGATATCTAGCCATGTTTTGTATCGTATATAAATGGCTTCATGTAGCATCTACTTAATAATCTACTTAAGGTACTTTATACATTTTCTTGATAAACTTTGTATGTTAATGTACTCCGTTCGTTAACATTGCAGCATTTACTTAACCCTTTAACGTTCACTACTTAATTTATTTTAAAAATTACTAAACTAATTAAAAAAATGGCTTTTAGACACATAGCTGATCATAAATATTTAAAAAATAAAAAAAATTAGCATTGTTCCTTTTCCAGAAATTTTCAGTTTGGAACATCTGTAAGTAAACCTTATTAAATTCAAATAATATTTAATTTAATAAATAAATCACTTTATAAGTAAACATTATCGACAACAAAAACTCGTAAAAGTTGCATAGATCAGGGATGGAACACGGGCGCAGGATTTACACCGGAATCTGTTGAAGAAATTTCTCTATCTATAATATCGTTGATTTAAGAAGTAGAAAATTTTCTTACATTGATAGTGGTATGAATTCTGCACCCGTGTTCCATCCCTGATAGATCCCAACATTTATATTTATTCCGGAGTATTTTAACCCTTTGCGGTGCAAGGTAATTCAGATCATTTAAATTACACGACCACCGGAATTTACGAACATAATTAAAATGGAAGAAATTTTAAATTTTCACGTTAAAAAAGGGGAAATTTCTGCTATGTTATAAATGTAAATTTTTGCTAAAAAATTTCCGGGGTGAGTTTTTGCACTTGAGAATTAAAATTAGGTGTTCCATCAGCGGGAACACTGCGACTGAAAGGGTTAATCTTACTAAGTATGTAATAATCTTACTAAGTTAATCTTACTAAGTATGTGTATGTATGCAATCATCCATTCAACAGCACTCGCATGCGTTTCTTGATATGCAAGGGGAATATTTTAAAAAACTTCCTATGTAAACATATGTAGATACCGATGTTAATGTTTCCGGAAAAGTTCTTTTCATACACCACATTTCTCTTGCACAGGTCAAACTAAAGGAAGTCTTGTATGTCGTTTACTTGAGCATTCTAGTTATGTCACTAAACAAGAAGTTTCTAAATCTTCTATTACTAAGCATAATTGGGAATCTGACTATAATTTTCATTTTTACAAAGCCAAAATTATCTTTAATGACAAACGCGTTTCTGAGTTAGATTTCCGGGAATATTAACCCTTAACGCTCAGCATATTTTCCTATTTTGAACAGTAAGACACGCCTTTTGGCGTTCCTTTAAAACGTCACACGTATAGTTTTCAACTTAATATCTTTTGGCTACCGAAAAATTGTAAGAATTTGTTTTATTTTACTTCATCATTAAATAAAATAAATCTTTCTGTTAAAATTTTCCAGTAGCCGAAAAGTAGCCTATAATTACACGTTTTAGAAAAATAGCATTTCATTTGCAGAGGAACACCTTAAGGCGTGGCTCGTAATGTCCTCTCAGAAGGGACATACGAGCGATAAGGGTTAATTGCCTATATTAATCGTGATAAAATTGTTAATGAAAAGCCTGATTTCACTCTGCTGTCTACAGCTCGGAAAAACTTGTTTAGTTCCATTGAATATTTTTTTTCTTTCAATAAAAAATAAATTAATTAATAAATTAATTGAATAACAAGTAAAAATTTAATTTAATTAAAAAAAAATTCTTATCCTTTTTTTGATTGTCTTGTCTCCTTACCATTCTATTTGGTTATTGCATGCTACTGTCCTACTGGCTGCTTGTATGGCTATTTCTCCTTTGTGTTTCCCCTACTTTCAGTCTTGCTTTTGCCTCCAAGATTCTTTGCACATGTTTTTTGTACATGAAGAAGAAAGGTCACGTACTTTCTAAACTGGTAGTGTTTGCTGTCATTTTTATGGTGCTTGACGAAATTTTGATGTTTTATCAGTAGTAAATCATTTTCGATTTAAAAAAAAAAAAAAAATCGAAAATCTTTTTTGGTTTCCTCAAGATTTTTTTTTTAAATCTAAAGCAGGTGGAAATAAAATAAATGACTCTCTTGGTCCCTGGCTCTCGCTATTATATTTTTTGATGTTAAATTAAATTAGTTTGTAATAAAGGTTATTGCAGTATATTAATTTGTTATGTGTTAGCTGTAAGATTGCAGTTTGACCGAATTTTACCTTTATTTGCATGTAATATTTTAATATGTTCTCCTACAGAAGAGATGTTTATTGTTATACTTTCATTCACATAAGCTGCCAAGTCTCCCATTTTTTACATACTACTATTTCTTAATAATGATTATTAGTTTTTTAAAGCTTAATTTCTGGAAATATATAACATGTAGACAACTCTAAAAATGGTATTAAAAAAAAGGAGGTTTAGCCATAGCTTCGTAAATTAGATGCCTGTCGCGTGGCTCGGAAACTTGGAAACAGTTCAAGCGGTAGAGAACGCCAACTGGCACATATTGCGCCACTCTTTTATTCAACAATCACCAAAAATTTTTAAAAGGAGAATTTGATATATAAAAAGTCGAATAGAATCGAAGAATCGTCCATTATACATATCATATGTCACTTCTTAAAACTATTGGTGACAGTTGAATAAAAAAGTCCTGTAATCTGTACCAGGTGGCGCTATCTACCACTTGAACTGTTACCAAGTTTCCGAGCTACTTAACAGGCATCTAGTTTAGGAGGCTATGGTTTAGCAGATATGCATTATTTATTTATTTTTTTTTTATTGTCTTTCTTTTCTTAATAAGACTCATTCATCTTACTACATAACGTTCTGTATAATTTTTATATATACAGGATCCAATAAAAGTCCTATCCTACCCCATTGATCTCGTGAAAGTGTCCCAATTTCTAAAAACTATGAAACATGTGTCTAATCAATTTCAGGAGGGTCTTCGTTTAACTAAAAATATTTGAATATGAAGAAGGGCAAGGATGTTTACAGGGAACAAACTTTAAATTTCAAGTGGAAAGATGGTCTTTTAATTGATCGAAGTAAAGGTATCTTCAAGACAAACATTTTAGCAAAACTTTTGTCCTACTATTCTTTCTTTGGAAATTAAGACGAATCAAAGGTTTGTTTAAAATTCTTCCTTCCTTCCCACTGAATCTGAGAATACTTTGGAAATTCTAAAGACTGTGCAAAAAATGCTAAATTAGCTTGATTTTATTTGATTAAAAAATATAGCTGATGAGAAATAGGGAGCATTCAGGCGATCAACATTAAAATTTAAATCAGGGAGGAGTTTTTTCTTAATTATTTGAAGAGTTTTCTCAAAATAAACATTTTTTTAAATATATATTCTTGCAGTTTTCTATATCTGATTTAATATACGGCAAATAGTCCCCACTCTCATGTCCGTATTTAGGACATACATCAGAATTTCCAAGAATTCCAAGAAAAGTAAGTTCTATGAATTTTAGGGCAACCTCATTTGATTTTATAAAATTGAGGTGAGGAGTATTGGGTACAACTTAGAAGGCTAATTTTGAAATTTTAAATGCTAGGGGTTTTAGGCTCTTTGAGAGGTCTTCTAAAGACAATCCTTTAAAAAAGTCTTATGATAATTTTTAAGAAGCTTATGACTGCTAATTTGTTTCGTGAAAAAAACTTGGAATTTTTGAAAAATGTAAAAGTCGTGAAAATTTAATTTGAACCTCTAAAAAGATCGTTCAACAAGATAAGAATTTCTTTCCTATTTGAGATTTCGAAGTTTGTCCCCTTAGATTTCTCCTTTTAAAAATTTCCTTTTAAACTGAAAAAAGTGTATTTTTCTCCTTCTTCTTTTTTTTTTATTATTTAATAATATTAAGAAATTCCTCTGTGTTTCTGAAATCAGGGAGTCGAAATTCATTCCCTGTTATCAGTCTCTTTTCAGAAAGAAGAAATTTTCGCCTCTTTTACTACAACAACTATTTTTGTACGATAATACCTATCCCATTTAATCACAACTCTATTGTATAAAAATACAATAAATATTTCTGTATGAATAGCAGGAAATTTCTCATTTCTGAAATTATTTTTAAAAATAACCCCTGCTGAAATATACGGCAGTGTGTGGGACCTTTTTGCGAAATATTCAGTCAGACATAATCTCCCCAAAAATTTATAAAAACATATTTATAAATATGTTTGTGTTAAAAAGAAATTTCTAATGAGTTAAAAAAGATCTTGCGTTTGAAATTTTAAAGGGATCTCCTTCCCCTTGATTTCCCATTTTTCCTCCAGCTTCATTTTATTAAATTAAAATGTCTCTCAAACTTATTAAGCGGTTTTTTACAGTTTTCAGAATAAATCAAGACTTTTCCAAGACTCAATATGGAGTGTGGGGGGGGGGACTTTACACAAAAACTAAAAAAACACAAATTAAAAAAAAAAAAAAATGCGACAAAACTTTTTGTTAAGATGTTTATCTTAAAATAGTCTTTCCAAAGAGCTATTAAAAGACCCCTTAACATTCTAATTTTAAAGATTATCTTCTATCATCAACTTTTTTGCTCCCAGACCTAATGTGATTTGTTAAACGAAATATCGCTGAAATTGAGTGCGAGCGTGTGTTGTGAAGTTTTCAGAAATTCTGATGTTTTCGCAAGATGAAGGGTGTACGGTAAGACTTTTGGCCTACCCTGTGTCTATAGACTGTGTTTCAAATATCTTATGAATGTAATTTTGTAATTCAATTTATTTTCACCTATCTATTTTGTGTAAATAAACATTATTTGTTTTCTTTATAACAGTAATTATAAGGTTTTCATTTCATATGCAACAATTATTTAACTTACGTGCAATCATTATTTTTTTAATAACTCTTGCAATTTTTCTAGATTGTCTGGCATTTATAACTGCTGATATATGAGGATTTATAACAAATGATTATACTTTGAATTTTATATTGCAACATAATTTCATTTTCCAGAAATATCACAAGCATTTAAATCTCTCTTAACTAGGTAAAGACAACGCACAGAAAAGAATAATGTTTTTTATTCATTTATTTATTCAAATTCTTGTGTATTTGCATGAATATTTATTACTCGTACTTCGTTTAAAATGTTTTATGCCATTTATTTTGTGACGATCTTTATGGCATATTTATACATAATTAACAGTGCAAAAATTCAATGAGAAAAGCAATATATATCTTATGATTATATTTTGCTTGCATCTATTTTTCGAATTTTTTTAATAAATAAAATCTTGAAAAAAAAAAAAGTCTATTATTGACTTATCCGTGAAGAAAGAATTTTTGTACAAAAGTGTAATTAAAGAAAAACTTTTGTTCAATGAACTTTATTTTAAGTCTAACATCAAAGAAAACAATTCTTTTGAAATTCCTTTTATGAATCATCTGAAATTGAAGAGAAAATAAAAGAAGTTTTCTATAAAAACTTAATTTAGATCAGCATAGAAATAACTACTCGCAAAAAAAGGACGATGTACAGAATTTACAATTAAAACTTTTGTCATATGTATAGCGAATATGTTCCGATGTTTGTTCTATTTGAAAAAAAAAAAAAAAAGACATGTAATTTAAAATTAACGCTTTGTGTTGATTTCTTGTGCATACAGTTTATTTTGTGAAGAATTAATTTTTAACGTATAGTTTTTAATGTATTTATTTTATTTTATTTTGTTTAATTATGTCGAAACAAAACGTCACCTTTAATATCATGAAATGTACAGAGTGTCCAATAATCGGTCCCCGATTTCAAAATTAAATTACCCCTAAAATAAGCTACGTAACCAAATGGTAGGTTTATTAAGAAAGCTGTAAAAATCTTTTACATGAGAACTGAAATTTCTTACAAATATTGCCAACAGGTGGACACCAGTGTTGCCAGATCTGGCGGATTTTTTATTCAATAATCACCAATAATTTTGAAATATATATTTGATATACATAACAGACAATTAATCTCCGAAGTGACTAGGCAAATGCTACAAATAAAAAATAACGGTGATTATTGAATAAAAATTCCTCCAGATCTGGCAACACTGCTGGATATCCTGTAGGTATTATCAGGTATCGCAGTTCCTAAAATTTTACTTCCTTTTCATTTTATAGACACCGGTATCAATACTAACAATTTTTTCCTAAATATTTTATTTTTAATACATTTCTAAATTTTATGCGAGAAAATTCTATTGGTGACAGCATAATAAAAAAATAAGTGTACAATTTTAGGAACGCTCCGAGGCGTGGTATCACTGTTGTCAGATTTTGCGACTTTTTAATCAATAGTCACTAATAATTTTAAAGAGTGATTTTTGATATACATAATAGACGAATGGAATCGTAAAACCATCGATTATGTGTATAAAATATCACTGGCAACACTGCCTGGTATTATATACAATTTAACAAACAAAAATATGCTTATCATATAGCGATTTATATATATATATATATATATATATCATATCTAACACAAAATATATAGTATGCTTAAATTTGCAGACGAATTACTTTATACAGAATTTGTTTTTCATGAAAGTTTTATAAATTTAAAAATAATTTTTTGGTTAGAGAATAATGGCGGAAGAGGCGTTGAAAAGAAGTGGGTAAAAGTACCTGTAATAAAAGTTATGCACAGTCCATAGTTTTGTGTACCAGTAAATTTTAATCGCTATTTTGGTAACAAAAATAATTGTATAAAATAAAAAATAAAAAATTTCTTTTCAGAATAATGGAAGAATCTTCATAAAAAGGCGTGCAAAAATTGCAAAAATTTTGTCCAGATTTTTTTTTTATTATTGCAAGCATAATAAAGAAGGAAATCTTTGATTATGAGTACTGTCTATGGTTATAACGAATCCCCATAATTTATTAAATATTTAAAATTTTAATTTTTAATATATTTTTAACCACGTGATAAACAGTGTCAAATTGCAGACCATTTGGTATGCAATGTCTCATATAAATATTCAATTACGTATTTATGATATAATATTAATAAATAAATATCAATGTATAAAAACACATATCCCTTTTAAATACTTTACAGTTTACTTTAAGAACATATATTATATGTAAAGAAAGTATTGTGATCATGAAAAAATTCGATTTTGAGATTGTTGTGTATCTATACGTTTTGAGGTCTCCCTAATTCAGTTTTGCTTTTTTAACGATGAGGCATGTATGAAATTGAACCTAATAACTTACAAATGCTCTAAAATATTGACTTGAAAGGTTCTAGGCATATTATAGGTCATCATAGCACGAACTGCAGACAGGGCCTGATTAAGGGGGAAGCTCGCTCTTCACACATTATTTATACTTACACCGTTATTTTTTAACAAATACTTTTCTCCTATAATAAACAGAAAATTTTCATTAAAAATTATTTTAAAAGAATTCTGGTGTCTAATAACGGTGAGTAAATTGGATTGTTTTACACCGTTCATTTTTTATAAAAAATATTTCCTCGTCAAAGCGTGGATTTTCTATGACATGAAGTAAAAAATAATTGTAAAAATATTCCGGTATGAGCGAGCTTCCCCCTTAATCAGGCCCTGACTGCAGAGCTGCCAACCTAATCCGGCAAATTGTTTGTACCGCCCCTTTTTCTACACCAATATATTTTTAGAGTATTTGTTTTCTTAATTCATCGAAAATATATTTGAAGAGAATTACTCTAAAAATTAAGTGGTGTAGAAAAAGGGGCGTTACTAACAATTTGCCGGATTAGGTTGGCAGCTCTGGAACTGTATAGATTTTGATGAGTCAAACACTTATAGTTTTTTTCCAGGTACATAAAGAAATATTGTTTATCATTATTGTCTATGGATTGAAATTATTTAAAGTGAGATAGCTTCTAAACGCCTTATTCAATTAAGCTAAAAGTTTACAGATATGATATGAGTCATTGTTGCATGAAGTTTGTAGATTTTTATGAGCCAAGCACTTAAAGTTTTTCTACGCGAACACAAAGAACAACTCTTTATAGTTATGTACTATGGACTGAAACTATTTGAAGTGCGACAGTTTCTAAAAGATTTATTTAATTGTGCTGAAAGTTGGTAGTTATATTATAAGTCATTTTCTCATGATTTGTAAAAAGTTTTAATAAGTGTGGAACTTAGTCTTTTTACAGGGACACAAAAAATGGTTTGTTATTATTATGGTCAACAAACTCAAACATTTTAAAGTGCGATAGCACTTAAATATATTATCTAACTAAGATAAAAATTGGTTTGCAATTATAAAGTCATCATTCTGAAATTTCTATAGATTTTTTATGAGGGCAGTGCTCATAACTCTATAACAGTATAAATATGCAAATAAATTCATAATCCTCACAAAGGAAAATTTGGATTCAAGAATTTTTCTACGGGGATTTTTGTAAGTAGATACTAAAAGCATAGTTGCCAAACATCTCATTATGAACCTTACAATTTTTAGTACCCGCCTTTTTTTTCACACCAATAAATTTTTAGAGTAATTTTAGACTTATTTAACCGTAACAACATTTGGAGATAATTACTCAAAAAATATAGTGGTGTGAGAAAAAGGGCGTTTTTTTCCGGGGGCGTTAACAATTGTACGGTTATTAATAAGATGGTTGGCATGTATGTAAAAGGTATCAGCGCTTAGTTAAGTCTAAAATTAGTATATAAAAGTAGAGGTATACAAATTCCCCTTTCTATTAACTCTCAAAACATAATTACTTGAAAAAAGTATGTTTTTCTTAAATTTATTCCCTTAAAATGACACATAGTGCCTTTCATTTAAAAGTATATGATATATGTTTGCCTTTTTGCTCTTAAAAAAATATCCTTTCTTGAAGAAAATATACTAATGAGTTTTTCTTGGAAAGATTTTCCCATGTAGGATATAATAAAAAAAATCTATAGCTTTATGAATTTAATTTTAAATCTGACTTCAAAAGAAACATCTTTTGAAAATTCAGAATTTTGAATACCTCCGCAAAATAGAAGAAACAGAGCAGGAATAATCCAAAAAAGTGAAGTTAATGAAATTCCAGACGTATCGTTGACGTGTAGTTAGGAAACTTTTTCTTCTCCTTTATGTTTTTTATAAGATATGATTTTCTTCAGGATCTTATTATACATGGAAAATATTTTAACTATATGGAGGTTTTGAATTTAGATATTTTAATTTAGGTAATAACATTTCACTACTTCTAAACAACAGTTTCCATATACTTATTATAAAAGAAAATTGTGTAATGCTATTAAAAGTTTAGCAAAACATATTTACAGGTATGCAGAAGTGCTGCTGTACGTAGCGTTTATCAGCACTATTCTTAATTAAAAATTTATATATTATGTTTATACAATTCAGTAAAGTTTCTGAAAAGTAAACATATATTTACAAAAATAGTGGTGGAAAATATTACGGGCAACGGCAAATCTCGGTACATATAACAATGTATTTTATAGAACCGCAAAATTTAAAAATGTAGTAATTTTCTTTTTGATGATTCAAATACACACATACAGTATATTTACATCTTACTTTTGATAACACACTTTCTTTAACATATCTATTTCTGAATAAGGTTTAAACATTCAAGTTCCGACATGATTTTTATGTGCAATTTGACTAAAACGTGTATAAAAGCGAGTTATTGAAAGGAATAACGATAATATTTATAAGAAGATAAGAAAATATCTTCTTATAATAAGATGTATTCTAATCTTCTCATATATACTGTTGAATTTACTTTCACATTATACATAGTTGCCAAGTTTTTTAATTTATTCCGGAATGTTGTTAGTTCCGCCCTTTTTTCATACCGTAATCTTTTTAAAATAACTTTCTTCATATTTAATCATAATTATATATTGAACAAATATTTTCTATAAATATTACGGTGTGAAAAAAGGGCGGGCTAACAACATTCCTGAATAAATTAATCAACTTGTGAGCTATACATTATACGAAATACCTTTTTGATTTTATAAAAGAATCAAAAGTATACTTTAGGCATCTATGCTTTACTGATGGTAGCTTTGCAATCAAAGGATTTTCTTGACGACAATTTAAAGACTATACCTTGCATCATATGAAATAGATCTACGTAATTAATCCATTGTGCGCATGGTTGAACACATTGGGGACTTCTCACTTTCTCTTTGTCCTGGTTCTCTTTTTATCCCCTGGAAATAGTCAAGGAGTGTACTGATAGCTATTAACTTCTAACTTTCTTTCTGAGATATTTCATACTAGAAGTTTTATGTAACAAATCATAATTTATTGAATCGCATAGAATATATCAGGGATGGAACACGGGCGCAGAATTCATAACGGAATCTGTTTAAGAAATTTCTCCACCTATAATATCGTTGATTCAAGAGGTAGAAAATTTTCTTATATTGATAGTGGTATGAATTCTGCGCCCGTGTTCCATCCCTGATATATTCATATTAAGAGAATAGAATAGTTGTCAGCATAGTTGTCAACTTGTTCTAACTCATAGAATAGTTGTCAGCATTTTAAATTATTCCGGAACATTTTTAGACCCGGCTTTATTTCGCATTACTTTATTTGTAGTATAATTTTTCACAATATATAACTACGATAAAATAAGAAAGAATTACTCTTAACACTTACGCGACCGCTAATGTAGATGCACGTAATTTGAAAATCAATAACTCCGCCCGTGGGCGTTTCTTTCAGAATTTATATGTTATTTATTTCTTAAGAATTCTCCTAATATTCATATTTGCACAATCAATATACTATCGGTACAAAAACTTTTAAGCGAAAAAGTATGATTGCATACTTGCCAATCATCTCATTAACAGCCGTACAATTGTTAACGCCCCCTGAAAAAACGCCCCTTTTCTCACACCACTATATTTTTAGAGTTATTCTCTTCAAATATTGTTACGATTACAAAAGACTAAAGTTACTCTAAAAAATTATTGGTGAGAAAAAAAAAAGGTACTAAAAATTGTACGGTTCATAATGAGATGGTTGGCAAGTATGTGATGATAATGTATATCCATTTGTAATATAAATGGATATTTAGTTGCAGAAAATTTTGTTCTGAAATAATGTAACTTGGAAGAATAAGGCCCATCAGCGGATCTTACTGACAAAAAGACAAAAACATGAGGTCACGAAAGTGTTAAGAAATAAAGTGGTATGAAATAAAAGCGAGGCTAAAAATGCTCCGGAATAAATTAAAATATTGGCAACCATTCTCATAGAGATATGTTTATTTCATATTCACCACTAATTCTAATAAATGAGGTTAGACATAACTGCCAAGATTGTATTAATGTAACGTGAAATTTTTAGTAACCACTTTTTCCTCACCACCAGATTTTTTTTTTTTAAATAGTATTCTTCTTATTTAATTGTAATTACATTTGGAGAAATCTACTTAAAAATAAACTGGTGTGATAAATGTGTCGGTACTAATATTTTTATACATTGCTGCCAACATTTTTGTTTATTCCTGTGTACTTTTTATCCCGTCTTTATTTCGTACCACTATTTTTTAAAGTAGTTTTTCTTACTTTATCGTAGTTATATCAGGGGTCATTCTCTCCTCTCTCTTTTCAGAACAATCTCAGGAAGAAGAAATTTAAAAAAATGTTTCCTACCACTATTTTTATACATTAAACTTTACTTTATATAATTATCACACATTGCTATAAATATTCCAGAAGTATTTCTGCTTAAAATTAGTGGTGACAAAAAAGCTAAATTTCTTACCTTTGAGAGTGTCTTGAAAAAAGGGCGGGGAGTACGACCCTTATTATATATTGGAGAGAACTTTTCTATAAATCAACTGGAGCGAAAAAGAAGGAGGGGCTAAAAACACTTTAGAATAAATGAAAATGTTGGCAACTATGGATTTACGAAATAATAATTAGTATGTTGGCAGGTATGCGATAGTACATTCGACATGCAGAAATTCGTCAAACATTACAAATATGTACATAGGGTTGGATATTGAGAAAAAAAGCCTCTACAAATTAGCAATGCTGTTTATTTTAAAATTATTTTTCAACACCACTTTATTTATAAACTGCCAATCTATTGGCTTAACCCTTTCAGGGGCGGTGGATGCATAGTGCAACTACAAATTTTAATTCAAAATTGCACCCGGAAATTTTTAATAAAATGTTTCTTTTATAACTTAGACGAATAACTTCTTTTACTCCTTGTCATTTAATGTTGTTGTTGATTTTAAATGAAGAAAATTTGCTTGCACCTGAAAGGGATAAAATTTTGTTTTTTATTTCAAGCGATTGTTTCAATATAAAAATAGTGGTGTGCAAAAACAAAAAATGTAGTATTTATCTGGCAACCTTGTATATAATATATACCGCTGTGATTGAAGGAGTTGTCCGTTCAACGGACCATACGTTTGTATTAATGATATATTGAAATATTTTTGAATATAAATAAGAAAAGAGTTAAGAAAAGCTATTTATTTATCGTATTAGATAAAATTAATTTTAATTTTAATTTATTATAAGGCTATGGGAATTATAATTACCTCCCAGTTCATTATTTGTTAATGAGAAAGTTAGTAAGTTAGTTGTTATGTAGGAATGGTTATTATGTGAAAAAATAAAAAAAAGAGTTTAAAAAAACATTTTGATTGAGATAAATTTAAAACAAAATATAAATTTGATTCACATTTTAAGATCTAAAAATTACAATTACGAGTTATTTATCAAAATGTTTTATTTATTTATGCGAATTCTGAAGGAAAAAATTCCAAACTAAAAACCTCTAACATAACATACAAACAATGAGTTTTTTTTTTACAAACAAAATAGTATCTTTCAGAAGAAACTATAGTAACTGAAAACAATATTTTTTTCCCCTTAGAAACAAGAAATAGTTTTGCACGAAATGAGAAATCACATTTATAAATTGAATTGCATGTATGTGGAAATATTTTCATTGAATTGCATGTATGATAAAATATTTTCATTGAATTGCATGCATATGAAACTATTTTCATAAAATGGTCACAATTTTAATTATGTGTTTCTTAATTGTGACTTTTAAAAAGACTACATACTGGAAGATTTTTATTATATTCAACTGATCATAATTCTCTCTAACGTATGGTATTTTAAAAGTATTAAATGTATATTATTTATTAGTAAAAATATTTTAAAAGATAAAAACTTAAATGTTATTAAACAAGTGAAATCTTTCCAACACATTAGGTGTACTAAACGTTTAGACAATAATCCTACAGGGCTGCCACAGGCGAATTTTTTTATTTTCTGTTCGTACTACTAATCCCTTAAAATAAAAATTATAATGCATTGACGTAGACATAATGCAGGTTTAGCTGTTTAAATATATTATAAATTGTTTTGTCTTGAAATAGTGGTACGACAAGAATAAAAAATTAAGTCGCTTGTTGCAACTCTTATCTTATACCTTTACCCAATATATGTTTTAGATAGCGGCTAGATATTATCTTTTTTAGCATCAGTGTTTATAAAGAAAATTTTTTGCTTCATTCAATGTCTAATTCCTGCAATTAAAGAGGTCAAAACTAATTAAATAATTCCTAAATTGCGGTTTTTAAAAGACTATATATTGGGAGATTTTATTTTATCTCAGCCATCATAATTCTCCTGAAAATATCGTACGTTAATAGAGATGTCAACGTTTTAATTTATTCCTGAGTATTTTCAGCCCCGCCTTTAATACATGCAACTTATATTTTTAACCCTTTAACGGGCCGTTTTGTTATAGTAGTAATATATTAAAATATTTTTGGTATTGAGAGTGATAATAAGAAAAGAATTCCATTTAGCGTATTACGTAAAATTAATTTGATTTTTATTGTTTTAAAAGGCCATGAGAAGTATATTTACCGCCCAATAAATTAATTTTAAACGAAAAAGGCATAGTAAGCTACATTTCCACGCCTACTGTTTACTGTAAGAACCTATTTTTCTGGTAAAATTTCTTACTACGGCCTTATAAACAGAATTTCAGAAAAATAAATAAATAAATAAATAAAAATAGAAGGAATATACACGGAGTGTGACCCTTGTTCTTTTATTTTGTTCCTTCGTGTATTTTGGCAGAGTAAAAGTGGCAGGCGTAGTAAAATTAGATTACCACGTTTTCCCCATTTTAAAATTGATTACTTTGTGGTAGAATATTTACCACAACCCGTTAAATGGTTACAGTAATTTTTTCTTATTTTATCAAAGTTATATATAGGAGATTCATATATATATATATATATATTATGGTGCGAAATAAAGGCAGGGATAAAAGTACTCCGAAATAAATTAAAATGTTAGCATCTATGCGTTAAAATTATTAATATAAAATTTTAAAAATATAATATTTAGAATATTTAGAAGTAAAAGTATTCATTAATAAATATTTCTTCGCAAAAAAATAAAATATTTTTTTAATAAAATATGATATTTTAAACGATAAAATTTAAATGTTGAACGAGGGAAATATATCTCTCTCTCCATTACTTTAAATATAATAAATATTTAAACAATAGTCTTTTTCCTTTCTTGAAAATCAGTTTTAAAATAAATTTTGTAGAATATGTTAGATAACATTATCCTGAATATATTAGCTAACATAATAACAAATTTTCCTTTAGTACTCTCTGATAAATTCTTATTCAGTTCAACCTCTATTACATTTCATAATGACTTGTTCTCTTAATCAGACATAACATTTTCCTGGAAAATCCATTACAAAGAAGTCTTTTACCTTAGAAACCACATCTCCGACTCTTCTAGATTAAGTTATGTGCATGGTATGGTACTCTATTACCCGCAGGTCAGTTTTAAAGATTTCGCCTACAAATTAAATCACTTAATAAACTTGGAAAATGTTAATGAGAATTAACTGGTAACAAAAATAGCAAATAATAATTCTAAGTTAAATTTAGCATTGTGATAAATTTACAGTTGTAGAGAAGATACGGAAATGCATTATTTCAATTAAGTGTACAAAAATTTATTTGATATTTCAATACTATTCCAGAAATTAAATAAAGAATCGTTTTAAATTAAATTAAGAAGATAGATTATGATTTATATGTTGTAATTCTTAAAGAGTTCAAAAAAAAAAAAAAAAAAAAAATAGTAATGCTCTTAGGGAAATATTTAATTATATTTATTTTATTTAAATATAAATCTAAAAAAGGTAAAATCTTTTAAACGGGAAATTGTTTGTGCTGTAATTTTATCTTTATATTAACACATTAGCGACAGTATGTTTTTGTCCTTTTGGCAGTAAGGTCTGCCTGTGGGCGTTATTCTCACAAGTTACAATTTTTCAGAAGCAGGTTTATTGAATTCACGTTTATATTACAAATGGATATATATTATAATCATACTATCTCTAATGAAAGTATTTGTGTCCGTAGTATATTGATTGTACAAATATGAATTTTGTGTACATTTTTAAGAAACAAATAACATACAAATTGCGAAAGAAACGTTCACTGGTGGAATTTCAGATTTTCAAATGACGTGAATCTACGTCAGTGGTCGCAAAAGTGTTAACTTTACACACTTACAAAACAGCAATATTTTATAATTTTCAGCAATTAATAAAAAATACGCTTAATTTCGGAAATTGCATACTTGTCAACATCCTAATTAATATTCCGCAGTTTTGTTATTCCCACCCTTCTTTCACACCAGTAAATGTTTTGAGTAATATTCTCCAAATGCAATGATTAAATAAATGAAAAATACTATAAAACACACTTGCAGAGTTCCCAACTTTTATAATTTATTCACGAGCATTTTTCGCCCCGCTTCTTTTTCATACTGGAAATTTTGAAAAATGATTTTCTTCTTATTTAATCGTTGCCACATATTAAAGAGAAATACATACTTGCCAACCATCTCATTAATAACCGTACAATTATTAACGCCCCTTTTCTCACACCGTTTTATTTTTAAAGTAATTCTCTCCAAATGTTGTTACGATTAATTGAGAATAAAATTACTCTAAAAAATGACTGGTGTGAAAAAAAAGGCGAGTACTAAAAATCGTGCGGTTCATAATGAGATGGTTGGCAAGTATGGAAATAATCTACAAAATTTCTAGTGCGAAAATAAGGCGGGACTAAAAATGCTCGTGAATAAATTATAAAAGTTGGGAACGCTGCACACTTGCCAACATACTAATTAATATTCCGTAGTATTGCTAGCTCCACCTTCTTTTCCACACCAGTGTCTTTTTAAATTATTTTTCTTCTTATTTAAACGTAATTGAATTTGGAGAATATTACTCTAAAAGTTTTTCGGTGTATAAAAGAGGGCGGGACTAACAACACTACGGAATATTAATTAGGATGTTGGCAAGTATGTCTAAAAGATACTGGTGTGAAAAAGAAGGTGGGGCTATCAATACTATGGTATATTAATTAGTATGTTAGCAAGTATGATTAAATGCAAAAAAATAATGTCGAAGAATTTCAATTTTTAATTTAAATCAAAAACAGATATGAACATCGATGAGCAATATTGCTCTAATCAGAACCTGATTAAGTTTGACGCGCACCACCGTCTTCATATTTTCTATAATGTTTCATTTATTTATAACAGAAATACTTTGAATTAATTTGGAAATGATTATCATTAACACTGAAAAGATTAGTGTTTATTTTAAATTTTGGTTACATAAAATGAAACAGAAATCACTATTTTCAAAATGTAATTTTTGCTTTTTTTTTTCACGGTGAAATTAATTTATATTCAGAATAGTTGTTAAGAAAACAGCGGTTGGAAATCAATAAGAGCGGATAAAACCTAATCTCGCCGACAGCCGTGGCCCATGTTATTCAATGGGAATTTTGTTTTTTCATAATTACTCATTACCAAATGAATATTTTTGAATTCTGTTTTCACTTTGAGAAAATTCATAAGCGTTAAATTAGTACTTATTTTCCAAACATTGATTATTTATTTATTTATTTATTTACTTATTTTATTTTATTTATTTATTCCTTCGTTTTGGTACTTAAAAATGAGAAAAATGCACTCTTCGAAAAATTGCATTTTTGACCTTAAAATTAAAATATAAAATGATCGATTTTCAAAAATGGTTACTAATTTAACGTTTATGAATTTTCGGACTGTAAAACCGAACTTAAAAATAAAATAATAAATAAATACATTAGGTAATGAGTAACTCTGGGAACAAATTTTCTCATAGAATAACATTAGCAACGGCTGTCTGTGGGATTAGGTATTGTCCCCTCTTAAATAGGCATTGATCCAAATTATTTATTCCGGTATTACTAAAAGATCTAAAATCACGCATCGACAAAAAATTAATGTTTTTTTTTTAATAATCAGATGCAATTTTTAGATAAAATTTATGATTTACAGTTGTTTATTAGACGAAAAAAGAAAAACTTTCAAGACAATCAAATAGATTCAATAATTACAGTTTTCGAAATGAAATACTTGTTCAAACATTTAACATTTTATATCATAAAAACAGGGTTCTTAGTAGTTACTATTTTGAATAGTGAATTTCATTCATCCTTCGAAGTAAGAATAGGTGTATTCGAAAGAATAATACAAAGTTTTCTTTTTATGAAAGGTGTTTTTTTAAATAGTGACTGTTGAGAACCCTGTAAAAAATGAAAGAATGGCTTTAACTTAATTTATAATGAAGTAATGCCTCAAACAGTGCTATGATAAAAGCATTATAATGTCATAGCTGCCAACCCTCCGGATTAGTGCATATCACTATTATTTTAAACTTTTCTCCGGCGAAGAGTTTCCGTCTCATGACGGAAAACGTACACCAATACATTTTTATCAATAATTTGTATTATATTTGTGCAGTATTTTATTGCGGTTGAGCATAATAGCAATTATTGATAAAGAGTTCTGGTCAAAGTCTTAGCTTGAGACTGAAACTCTTGCACCCCTGTCCCCGGCATATTTAGGGGAGACCTAGGCTAGTAGTGACATTTTCGCCATTTTTGGTATTAGCTGTAAGATTTGAACTGAACTCAAGAATTTAGTCTATCGTAAAATAGAGTAAACTATGTGTAATACATTTATAAAACTATTATTCATAATATTAACGTTTTTAATACCATAAAATGAAATCTGCGTAAACTCGATATTTGTCACAACTTGCCCAATAGGGGGCTAGTAGTGACACATTGTAACATATACAAATTATGAGAGAAAGGTAATTAAATGCAATATTTTAAATCCACTATGACAAATTTATTCATTTATATCATTCTTAATACAATAACAACACTCTCACTTTTTAATAACACTGTAAACCAAATTAAAATAATAATAATAATTAAATTACTAATACTTGTAAAAGCTACATTTAGGAACGCAACAATAGAATTAATGAAAAAAAAAACTCTGTTAAACAGGAAAGAAATAAAACGTAGGCCAACACAAATCGTTGGCCGTATTGATCTTTGAATCGGTAGCTTACTAAAAAGTGTAGGTCTATAACCTATAGGCCTACCTATATTTTTAATCATTTATTGTCATCGCTTGTTTCAGCGTCTGAATTGCAATTAATATAAATATAATCAGGTTCATTTTTGTTACATTTGACATGAGCCTATCTTTTTCGTATCATGCATTACACCCAGTTTTCTTCGGGTTTAGAAATTTTGTATTGTTGCATACCAACTAGACATAAACAATTTTCATCATATTCAGAGTTAGACGATTCTTGCTACTTCATTTTCTTCAATAACGTATGTTTTTTCTTTTTCTTTTGGTAATGAACAGTTTGGCCTTTTCCTATAGTGTGAGTATTATACGTGGTTTTTTATATCCCATTTCATTATTTTCTTTCATATTAGCCTTTTCGCGATCGCATGCTTTTAACTTTTTGGCAGTAAGGTCCGCCTCTCAGCATTATCAGAGCCTGATTAAGGGGGAAGTATACTTAAACCGTTATTTTTTAACAAATACTTTCCTTCTATAATAAACAGAAAATTCTCATTAAAAATTATTTGAAAAGAATTCTGGTGTCTAATAACGGTGAGTGAATTGTATTGTTTTACACCGTTCATTTTTTATAAAAAATATTTCCTCGTCAAAGCGTGGAATTTCTATGACATGAAGTAAAAAATAATTGTAAAAATATTCCGGTGAGAGCGGAGATAATGTGTGCTTCCCCCTTCATCAGGCTCTGAGACAACCTTTCGCCCAAATTACAATATTTCAGAACAAAATTTTCTGTATTCACATTTATATTACAAATGGATATACATTATAATTATATTCTTTCTAATCAAAGTATTTGTATCCATAGAATATTTGATTGTGCAAATGTGGATATTAGGTATATTCTTAAGAAATAAATAACATACAAATTGCGAACGAAACGCCCACTGGCGGAGTTACAGATTTTCAAATGACGTGAATCTACGTCAGCGGTCGCGAAAGTGTTTGTACTCTTCTTTTCATTCATACATCAAAGAAGTGACGGGTTTACACTAAACGGTTCTTTGGCTTCCCTTAAACAGTACCTTCCGGAATTTACTTCGATTGCAGCGCTCTCACAATCTTCTGAAGACAGATTAAGCTTTATCTGTGTGCCTTTTGTGATTTCGCACGATTTTTTTTTCTGAAATACAAAACCTGCATTAAAAATCATTCTGGGGCAAGTAGTGACACTGTCACAACGTGACTCTTACACTTCGTCCCAACTAGCCCCGCGTTACGCCGTTTTGAACTTCATTCATTAGTTTCTGAAAGGTTGTCATGATTAACAAATGAAATACATAGAATAATAGCTCTAAATATAAATATTCAAATAATGTTAGGTAAGTTTACATACCTCACTATCCCTCGTAGCAATGACGATTCCAACGAATGTCACAAAATTTACCTTTGCAATAGAAAACACGATAAATAATTCTATCACAAAAACAACACAACGCTATACATCCAAACTTACACAGCACACTCAGGGCCTGATTAAGGGAGAAGCTCGCTCATACCGGAATATTTTTACAATTATTTTTTACTTCATGTCATAGAAAATCCACGCTTTGACGAGGAAATATTTTTTATAAAAAATGAACGGTGTAAAACAATCCAATTTACTCACCGTTATTAGACACCAGAATTCTTTTAAAATAATTTTTAATGAAAATTTTCTGTTTATTATAGGAGAAAAGTATTTGTTAAAAAATAACGGTGTAAGTATAAATAATGTGTGAAGAGCGAGCTTCCCCCTTAATCAGGCCCTGAGCACACTACAAACATCAACCTTGTCACTCATATGACGTGACTGGTTCTGCAACCTGTCAGCTCATGCAGGAAGCTCTGTTGCTTCTTTTTTTTTTTTCCTTCTGCGAAAATTATTGCATCAGATATAACGCCTGATGTCCAATGATAGTATTACACAACAACCTTTAAAAAAAAAATTACACGTATAAACGTTGAACAATTACTATCATGAAATGAAATATATTAGTAACATTATGTACAAAGCAATAATCCTGCAAAAAAGTGTTATGAAAACAGTTCTAGAACATTTGAATTATAAAATAATTTTTTTTTTTTTTTTTTTTTTTTTAAGATAATAAAAGTTCTATTAACTCTTTGGCACACAGATTTTTGTTTTACTCGAAACACAAAATTACTTGTAATTACAAAGTGAAGAATGCCATTAAACCTGACAATATATATATATATATTTTTTTTTTTTAAATATAAGTAAAATAAGGGGAGTCTGCGAGGAATTCCACAGAACAATACTTAATATGAGAAAAAATACAAATACATACCTTCCAATATTGCCAAACTTCGCCGATTTCCCAGAAGACTTTACAACATAATTTTATGACAGTGAACTCAAATCTCCGAATATAAGAAAATTCTTCAAAAATATAGTGGTGATTATCCTTATTTTAAAAGTTGGCAAATATGAGAATGTATTCCATAAAATTGATAGTAGTGTCTTTTCTTTCCACACCAATCATTTTAAAAAGAATTTTCTCCAAAAGTAATTACGATTAAAAAAGAAGAGAAATCCTCTAAAAACAGACTGGGAGGAAATAGACGATACTAACAATTTTATGGGATTATAAATTATTCTTGAAAAAGGGGCTTAAACTGAACACGTGTCATTTGTTAATTATATTAAAAACACGTAAAATTAAATTTTATTCAAAAGATGTTAATAATTTTATCGGAAGCTTTTCGCTTTTAAATAATAAAGCATCATCAAGGATTTTTGTTGAAAAGAGTAACAAAAATTCCTGATGATGGGGGACTTTTGTTACTCTTTTCAACAAAAATCTCTGATGATGCTTTATTATTTAAAAGCGAAAAGCTTCGGATAAAATTTTTAACATCTTTTAAATACAACATATTTTTACGTGTTTTTAAAGTGTTTTTAATGTTATTAATTTTATGGAGTATTAATTGTAATGTTGGGAGGTATGCAACCATCATTTTTGCTAAAATAGCATTATTTAAATTTAGTTGTTTTATTTGCAGTTTCATTGCTAATTTATTTTTAATATTTAATTTAATTCAACAATTGTAACTAAACCAACAAACTCTTTTGAGCAATTACTTCTTACAGGGTGAATACACAGAAGAATAGGAGAGGTCGTTATTAATAAGAAATACAATTAAACTGTAAA
The DNA here is from genome assembly GCA_963930645.1 of Salticus scenicus. Taxonomy (NCBI): domain Eukaryota; kingdom Metazoa; phylum Arthropoda; class Arachnida; order Araneae; family Salticidae; genus Salticus; species Salticus scenicus. The sequence goes on from OZ005657.1 coordinate 103,376,406, forward strand.
CATTAATAATTGCACTTAAATGAACAGGGGTGAAAACTTTCGCTTTTTCCCCCTATCAGTATTTTCCTCAAAAGATTTCTAACCTATAAAATCACAAAAATAACTATGAAAGTATGATAAAAAGTTCTTCATGAAAATACTGGTGTCAGAAAAAGTGGAACTCTTTCATCCATGAATGAACTTGTTAAAAGGATTTCTATTGACGTTTTAGGAGTAGATATTTCAGCTTAATAATTAAAAAATCAGAAGAAAAAAAATAATAATAATAATAAAAATTGCAAAAATATATTAAATATCAGAAAAGATACAAGGCTATGTAAGATAGCATAATAATATTAAAATACTAGATAACAGGTTTAACTTAGAATTAGTACATCTCTTTTGAATTTGAATGTTTCCTTTGTTTGATAACCTAATCAGTCGTATCCACAGTTTTTTTATTTATTGTCGTAAATAGGGCAGTGTTCATGCAACAACCTACCACACATTGAACCCCTTAATGATCTCATAATTTTCAAGAAAACGGTATAAAAGTGTTTAATTTTTTATTCAAGAAAATATTATAAAATAAAGCGGAAAAGGACAATTCCGCCAAGAATTTTAATCCCTATTACCCACATAGGACAACTCTGCCGAGAATTTTGACCCCCCTTTTCCCACACAGGGCAACTCTGCCGCGACATTTTCCAGAGTGGAGAAGAAGGGGTCTGCAATAGTATTTGAGTTTTTGGCGACACATCTCACTTTGCAGACACCTCGTGCATTATAAGAGCCCTTCCTCCTCGCTTTGGAAAGTTAATTAAAAGTGAAGTAGACTTTAACCAAAATATGAATAAAAAATTGTACTCATAAACATGGATTTAATTTTATTTATTTATTATTATTATATGATATTTTATTTAATAAATATTTAATCGTAATAATAAAATCTGCTGTTATTAAATTTATTTCTATTTTTCATGTACCACTTAAATATAAAATACAAGTAACAATAAACTTAAGAAAAATTACTCATCTTAGTTTAAATTGTTTCGATTACATTTACAAAATTATTAAAGGGTAAATGAGAACTTATTTATTTATTTATTTTTACTTAACGTATATTCAAATATGTATTACTTAACTTATATTATCTTATATTAAAACTTCTCTACTTAACTTATATTTGCTTTATTTTACTTTCTTTAATATTTTATTCAACAGTGATAAATAACAGTAATAACAACAGTAATAATTCTCTGCAATGAAAATCATCCCCATCTGCATTTATCGTGGAAAATAGTTTTAATAAACAATAATTTCATTGAATAATTTGTAATACTTGAATTTGTATAATATATATATATATATATATATATATATATATATATATATATATATACATACATATATATATATATATATATATATATATATATATATATATATATATATACATATATATTATACAAATATATAGACGAAAGTTCCGTGGTGGTTACAACATACTAGTTGTTTTTGGAGAGACACCCAGAAGATAGTTTTAGTAACATAGTTGATTTTGTTGGGGAACTGGGGAAGATCACTCTGGGGAAAAAGAAAAGTTATTTTAAAAGCATATACTATTTACTACATGGTTATGAGGAATTATATTCAATTTCTGATTAGTTTTCCTGGACATTGTGAAATATTATAGAAAGGCGCTTCCACTTACAACATTCAATGAAAAAAGAATGTTCAAACCTAAATAGTAGCAGCCCTGTATATTTTTCTAAAAACTATATACACACAGCATGATGCATACAAGTATAATTATACAATAATAACACATAGCGCAACCTGAAATACACTTCTATCAATTTTCAAGTACTGTCACACTTTGTGGCGGAGTCTGATAATTGATTCTGGGAACCACAGATATTCTAAAGCCGACTATGAAAAAAGCATTACTTCATAAATCGTTATTGTTTCATATTTAACAAGTAAATTACCAGTCTTAAAATTAAAAATATAAGTTTGTATGCATATTTCTTTCGCATATATCTTAAAATAAATATATACATATATCTAAATTTATTTGTAAAAATAAAAAGGTTACAACCATTATTATAATAAAAGAGACAAAGCCAAGAAAACGTATTAAAATCTTTTGAGCTTGTTAACAATGCAGGAAAACTAAATTAGAAATAGATGGATTGTTTCAACTTTTTTTTGTGTGTGTGTGTGTGTGTGTGTTTGTGTATGAATGGCTGAGGGCAGTCTGATTTAAATGTAAAGTGAAAATAAACAACGAGAAAAAGAACATAAGCTAGAGAATTTCAAATTTAGCAAACAGCCGTTTCGAAACTTACAAAATGCCATCAGCGTTTTTTTTTTTTGTTTGTTTCTTTTAAATATCAAAACTTGAAAAAATGAAAGAAACAGAAAAAAAAAAAAAAAAAAAAAAAAACAGAACCTCCTAAACAAGCGTGGTCGAAAGGAGTGAAGCAACCTTAAAATTAAGGAAGGTCAAGAAAAAAAATATAGTCAAAAATTTTGAGCTATTAAAAAAAAAAATATATATATATATATATAGGTCAAAGTTAATAAGAATAGTTAAATTGTAGTTAACCGTATTCTGTTTCGGTTGTTTTAGTTTTCTTTTTCTAATTCTTATTTTTTTTCATATTTTAACATTGTTTAAAATTTTAAAAACAATGATGATGGTATATTAAAATATCCGTTTACTAATTCTTGAATTTCTCAAATTTGTGCTAGTTTTAACGTTGTATTATTCTCCTTTATATAAACAGAACGAAGTATCTTCTCTTCTCTTAAATTATTTTTTTTAAACCACTATTTTTCTAAAACTTTTTTTTTTTTATTATTATTACTCAATCGACAAAAAATATTGCAAACAATTACAATTTTTTTCTATTAAAAAAGAATAAATAAAAATAAAATAAAAGTGAAGTGTATTAAAAAATAATAATAATAATAATGCGCTGAACCCTATGACGAGTTTGGCTAGTCGGAATGTTTTACGGGTAATATGAAATTTTAAATTATCGGAATGATAAAATTTTGTAAAAGGATTTTTCATCTTCTTCTTTGGTTTTTCAAAAGAACAAATAAATCAAGTACAAATCAATAGCTAAAAGTATGAGAATCATAACTCAGAAACCATTCTTCTAACTGTGCAACAGTTTCTACAGAAGCTAAGAAAATCACTAATGCTTTAACAATCTCCAAACCTCAAACACATGCTGTCTGTGGATAACATGAGTTGGGCGCTTTAAATGACGAAAACCCCTTCACCTTTAAGCGAGAGAAAATTTAAGGGAGCATTACTATAGGGGATATTCCCTTAAATAGCTGAAATCCCCCCTACGGAGGGTAACCTTTATAAGATTAGCACGATCCACGGAGCATCGGTCAGTAACGAAACATCCTGCTCAATAGAGCTGTAGAGGACGATGAAAGGACAAGTATAAAAAAGTATACTATCATTTCCAGAAATTACCTCGTGTAACAATAGAATAGATCTTTTCATTTAATATAGTTACCGAAATCCGAATGATGGATAATGAAAATACCCGAGCAACTGATCAATACTTTTTAGCAATATAGTTTTGAAGTCTAAATAACATTTCGCAGGTATGCGGCGCCGGCCTATCATACCCAAACGATCCGCCACTTTATGCATACATTTAAATCCTTTGTTTACATTTAGGTCTTTATTTACATTAATATTAGATTTTGTTTATATTTAGGGTTTGTTTATATTTAGGGTCTGTTTATATTTATAGTCTTTGATTACATTTACGGTCTTTCTTTACATTTATAGTCTGTTTAGATTTATGTCTTTGTTTACATTTAGGTCTATGCTTACCTTTAGAGCCTCTGTTTACATTTATAAGCTTTTTTACATATATGTCAGTTTACGCATATTTCTTTATTTACATTTAGGTCTGTTTGCATTTAGGTACTTTGTTACATTTAGGCATTTGTTTATATTTAAGTCTTTGTTTAGTCTTAGGGTCTTTCTTTAGTCTTTGTTTATATTTAGAGTCTTTGTTTACATTTTGATCGGTTTGAGTTTAGAGACTTTGTTTACATTTATAGACTTTATTTGTAGGTAGGTCTCTGTTTACATTCATAGTCTGTTAACATTTAGATCTTTGTTTGCATTTATAATCTTTGTTTATATTTATAGCCTTCCTTTAATATTAGTTCTTTGTTTACATTTATAGACTTTGTTTATATATGTCTTTATTTATATTTACAGTCATTGTTTATATTTATACAAAATGTAACATACTATATGCTCTTTGTTTACATTTAGGGTGTTTGTTTAGATTTAGGTCTTTGATTAAATGTCTAGTTTTTGTTTACACTTATGGTATTTGTTTAAATTTATAATCTTTGTTTAAATGTAGGGTGTCTGTTTACATTTATAGTCTGTTTACAGTTATGTCTTTCTTTACATTTAGTTCTTTGCTTAAATTTAGGGTCTTTGTTTACACTTTTAGTTTGTTTACATTTAGAGACTTTGTTTACATTTTGCCTTTTTTATATTTCGAGACTTTGCTTAGATTTTCGTTCATTTTTATATTTATAGTCTTTATTTACATTTATGTTATAGTTTACATTTGTATTCTTTGTTTATATTTGTAATCTTTGTTTATATTTTATGACTTTATTTACATTTAGGGCCTTTGTTTACATTTATAGTCTTTATTTGCATTTAGGGTCTTTGTTTACATTTATATTCTATAAATATATTTGAGGTCTTCATTTTGTGCTTGGTTTATATTTAGGTCGTTCTGTATATTTACATCTTCGTATACAATTACGTTCTTTGTTTATATTTATTGTCTTTATTTATATTGATACTGTTTATTTAGAGTTAGGTCTTTGTTTGCATGAAAATCTTTGTTTACATTCACAGTCTGTTTACATTTAGGAACTCTGTTTACATATAGGTTCTTTGTTTACATTTATAATCTTTGTTTACATTTACGTTCTTTGTTTCTGTTTATAGTTTGTTTATATTTATAGGCATAGTTTACTTTAGGTCATAGCTTACATTTATAGTCTTTGTTTACATTTATAGTATTTATTTACATTTACAATCTTTAAATATATTCAGGGTCTTTGTTTGGTGCTTGGTTTAGATTTAGGTCGTTCTTTACATTTAGCCCTTTATTTACATTTAGGTTTTTATTTATATTTAAGGTCTTTGTTTACCTTTATAGTCTTTGTTTGCATTTAGGGGCATTGTTTACATTTAGTGTCTTTGTTCATATTTATAGTTTTCTTTACATTTTTGGTCTTCGTTTACATTGATATTCTTTGTTTAGAGTTAGGTCTTTGTTTGCATTAAAATGTTTGTTTACATTTAGATTCTTTGTTTACATTTACATTCTTTGTTTATATTTATAGTCTTTTTACATTTATAGCCTTTATTTACTTTTAGGTCTTTGTTTACATTTATAGTCTTTGCTTGCATTTAGGCCTTTATTTACATTTAGGTTCTTTGTTTACATTTAGGTGTTTATTTATATTTAGGTCTTCGCTTATATTTAGGCCTTTGTTTACATTTAGGGTCTTTGCTTACAATTTTACAAAATGTAATGCCCTGTATATTCTCTTTGTTTACATAAATGGTTTTTATTTACATTTTAGTTTTTGTTTATATTTTCAGTCTTTTTTAAATTTATAGTCCTTTTTTTACACATATGTTCTTTGTTTACATTAAGTTCTTTGTTTATATTTGTGGTCCTTCTTTATATTTCTATTCTTTGTCTATATTTATAGTGTTTGTTTACTTTTCTTTTATAGTCATTGTTTACATTTAAGTTTTTTTTTACATTTTTATTCTGTTTATATTTAGGGTCTTTATTTACATTTAGGTCTTTGTTTACAGTTAGGTCATTTTACATTTGGGTTTTTATTTACATTTAGGTATTGGTTTAACATTAGGGTTCTTTGCTTACATTTATACTCTTGTTTACATTTAGGTTCTTTACGTTTATAATCTTTGTTTATATTTATAGCGTTTGTTTACTTTCAGTTCTTTCTTTACATTTACAGTCTATTTATATTTAGGCCTTTATTTACATTTAGGGTCTTTGTTTACATTTATACAAAATGTAATACTCTGTATATAATCTTTGTTTACATTTAGGGTCATTCGTTACATTTATGCCTTTCTTTATTTTTCTAGTCATCTTTACATTTAGGTTCTTTGTTTACATTTATGCCTTTGTTTGCCTTTAGTTCTTTGTATATATTTAGGGTCTCCCAAGCAGCACAGAAACGTTCTCTGAACGTTCAAAAATTGTTCTGCAAACACGTTCTAAGAACGTTCACTTTGAACGTGTTATAGACGTCTATTTGTCCATCTTGAAGACGTACAATAGTACGGTTCAGAGAACATTCAATGAACGTGTAGCAATCACCATCGGTGTTATAGAAACGTTCTAATAACGTTCCATGTATACGGTCTCAGAACGTTCTAAACGTTTTTAGAACGTTTTCAAAACGTTATACACATTTTCAGAACGTTCTAGAAAATCACTGTAAACGTTCTAAAATAGTGTAGTTAAAAAAAAAAAAAAAAATGTGACGTCATTATAAAAAATCACCTCAGTACGGTCGTTTAGAAGTAAAAAGTACATGGCTGATAACGAATAATGATACAACACATGAACAGGGATATGAATTACTTTTTTTTTTCAATTCAAATAATGTTTGAGAAATTTTAACATACTTGCTATTCCTTTAATTTTAACGTATATGCATGAAAAATTCTATATTCTATTACAGTTTTCTCCAAAAAGTGTCATAACGTCTTTTTATCCCTTAAAAAATTTCTTAAATATTTGCATTTTTTTAAAATTTCTTTTTTCCCCTAATCTAAAGATAATGAAGTTATAGTATTAATTACAAAACTTTGAATAAACACAATGAAATGCAAGAACTCGCACCAACTGTTTCGCGTCAAAAGAAGGCACAACCCTTCATCAGGCGAACAATGTAGGCGCGAGAACTGCAAACAAGCTCGTTGAGTGTGTTGAATGCGTTGCCGCTTTGTTTGTAGCAGTCGCGAGTTCTTACATTTTATGGTGTTTATTCAAAGTTTCGTAATTAATACTATAACGTCATTATCTTCAGATTAGGGGAAAAAAGAAATTTTTTAAAAATGCAAAAATTTAAGGAATTTTTTAAGGGATATAGAGACGTTATGACACTTTTTGGGAATTACTGTCATAAAATATGGAATCTTTCATACATATACGTTGAAACTAAAGGAGTAGTAAGTATGTTAAATTTTCTCAAACATTATTTGAATTAAAAAAAAAGTAATTTATATCCCTGTTGCTGTGTTGTATCGTTATTCTTCATCTGCTATGTACAACTAAACTCTTGAATTATTTTGCTTGTTTTAAACCTTGTGATTCCGAATGCGTCATCCTATGATTAATGTTTGTTTTTCATGGTTGTTTTCTGTTTGATTCTCTGATTTCTTGAAATTAATAATTTTTTCCAATTTATTCTTCATTTTTAACTTCAATTAATTTCTTGTACGATAGGGTGCCTGCCAGCAATTTGCTATTATAGCTGCTAACGAACGAAATCGTATATTGCTGCTCAACTACGAAAAAGGTCACCCCTGACTAGTTTTTTTTTTTTTCTACCGTTCTAAGCTTTTCCTTAAAAAAAATGTTTAAAATGATGTCTTAATTTTTTATTTCTTCGTTGCTTGTTTGTATCTTTTGATTTGAGTTTCATGTGGTTTTTACGCACTGGCAAAATTATTAAAATTGCAACTAACAATATAGGAATAAATTTATGATTAGACTGGAGTTAAATAAAATAAAAATCAATAAATAAAAAATAAATGTTTCAATAAATCACAATCAGTCTCCCCAGGTTATTTAAATTTCTTGTAATTTCCTTCTCATTGTTCTATGTGGTTTCAGTGATCTTATATCTGCTGCTTGGCTTTAACTAAGATTAAAAATTCATATATATATATATATATTCATTTTCTTTTTTAAATACAGGGTGCAAAGCATTGTCACGAGAATACCTTTATCTCCGCAACTATTGGTCGCAAATATATAGTTTCAGTTACAAAATGTTTTAAAAAATAGTAGCACTTACATTTTGCTTACGTTTTTTTTTTTTTTTTTAAATACATTTTCTTATTGGAGGACATCTGAGACCAATTGTTGCGCAAATAAAGGCCTGCTCTCGACTTTGCACTCTGTATATTCTAAACATTTCTGGGTACTACTTTGTAAGTCCATGGATAGTTTATAAATATATTTGAATGCTGAAGTTCATAGAAAGTTTTAATATTCCAACATAAAAAATAATTTCGAAAATGAATGTACCAATACACCGCTAAAATAATATATAATTGAGTTTAGAATATATTGTTAATTTATAATAATAAGAAATTGAAACGAAAAATTAAAAATTAGTTAGAAGGAAGAAGAAATTTTAAAAATTTCCAAATACTTAAATATATAAATATTTTTTTAATCAAAACATTTTTCTAAAATATTTGACATACTTCATACTTTTAAATTTCTGTGCAAGTGTGTATACATATTTTCAGTTTACAGCAGCAGTTTACAAAAATGATGTTTGCAGGTATTTAAATTTATTGCACATGGCAATGTAATTGGTATTCTTTAAATGTTTAAATTTCTTTAAATTGAGTCAACGCAATTTTTACTCATTTGATGTAATTATGCTCTCATGGCATATTAAATAATTAATAAATGTAAATATTATTACTATTAATAAATAATATAGTAAGTATATTATTTATAATTAATATATCATTTCTTAGTATATCATTTATTTACTTATTAATACCGTCTTTTTTTTTTTTTTTTTTTTTTTTTTTTAAGCAGAATATGTTTTTTTATAAAAATGTGGAATAAAATTGAATTGAATCTTTGTTTTATTATGCAGTTAAACAAGTTCATATATTTTATTTAATAAAGAACAGTAAAGAGATATTTAAAATTATAAGTCGGTGAAACTTAGGATATTATTTTAAAAATATACAATTTGCATAACCTAGATTATATATATAATCATATAAACATTAAATAAATACTTCAGAATTTATAAAGAAAAGAAAAAAAAAGAATTACAAACCTTCTTAATTTTCTTTCAAGAAAATACCCTTGCAACTAGCATTTTAAAATACACAATGACCAGTCTGGAAGGGCATTCACTTAAAATTAGGTCTCATCTTTTAAACTCTTTATGTTACTTCTTCATTCAAAAACATAATATCCAAAAATAGTAATTTTAACAATTTCCATCTCAGAAGACTAAATTAATAAAATGAATCCATAATTTCTAATCGGTTTTCTGTAACAGGAGCAGTTTTTTCTGCGATAAAACGCTGCTTACAAGTATCATAAGTTAGTCTTAAGAACTTACGCAGATATGAAAATGATTGTTTAATTGTTATTAAAATAAGACTTTAATAAATAGAACATAGAGAATATTACAGGTTAAAAATATTACATTTTTACCTTTTCTAAAGCTTATCCAAGTCATTATAACGCGAAAACTGAACAAAACAGATTACATGTTTTAAAATTACCGCTTCACATAACGGCACGACATTCCCAAGATCTGGCGATGGCGTTTGACTTTGCACGGTCAGCGAGAATTAAATAAATGCAATCCACAGATGTCAATTTCATCTGCTCTTCCCTTCTTACATCCGGAATAATCGTGTTTCAAAGTTCAACATTTGAAACAGAAATTTATTAAGCATTTATAGCTGTAGAAAACATATAGTCAATATTTTAAGGAAAAATGGAGCTGAGTAAAACAATTATTTAAATTTTTATAAAGTATTTGAAAAACTTATGAGATCACTTTATTTTTCCATTTTAAAATCTCGAATTAAACGGAAAAGCATATTTTGTTTTAGTGTATATTTCAGTATTGAACAAAATATTCAGTGAAAGGATCAGAAAATGCATACACTTTATTTTTTCTGTATACTTAAAAAGAACGAAATGGATGCATGGAAAATTTCGACTTAGGGTTTCCTTAAGACGTCCTCGATAGAATTCGACAATTTTTAGAACTTGTTTGCGCATCTTAATAAAATTTTGTGGAAATTGCATCTGAAGAATCAGTGGACAGAATTTAACCTAACTTGATATTTAGTCGAACTTTTATTTAAACTAGACCTGATTAATTTTTGGAATATATGACCTAATAGGTGCTCAGCTATTATGCAATGCCCCGCCCCCTCCATGTAACGGAGGGCAGTATCTCAGTTTCTATTGAATAAAACTGCACCAAACTTGATATGTGAGATAGATATTATGTTAAACTATGGTGATCTAATTTGAGCATATATTGATTGAGAGGTGGCACTAATGTGCTGCAACTCAATCCGGTTTAAAGGAAAGCAATATCTCAGATTATTATTATTATTATTATTATTAAATTCACTAACATGAGTATGTAACATATATATTATGAAAAACTATGATAATTCAGTTTGGGTATATATCGGCCGATATAGTACTCTTTATTATGCAATTTTTCCAGATAGCTATACCTCAGCATGTGTTAGTGAAATCTGCAACAAATTTAATATGTAAAATTTTAATTTTGGGATACAGTGTTTATTAAATTTTTGTTCATGTTAACTGGTTAAGTGGCGCTGTTATATAGAATGTTACAGAATAAAGTAGTGCGATGGGTAGAAGATTTCTTTTAAACAGTTTAATTAAAAGAGAAAGGCTACGTAAAGTTTTCATCTATTAAGAAAATAATTTTTGAAATATATATTAAATAATTTTCTTTTATTAAAATTTATTAAATAAAATTTGGATTTAAAAAATAAATAAATAAATAAATAAAACAAGAACAATCAAAGAGAGTAATGATTTAAAAACATTATCAATATTGATAATTTACCAGTAACATTCAAACTTAAATAGAATCATAAATAAAATATAATAAAAGTTTAAAATTATGCTTAAAGAAAAAAAAAAAAAACTCATTTTTGTAACTTCTCGATGAGTATTAGTGACCGCGAGGTTCTACTCTCGAACCTTAGAGACGGGAAGTGTTGGTTTCGATTCCTGGTCGCGCTCGTCGACTTAGGTTTTCGGAGTTTTCCGTGATTTTCTTTGAAACTCGCATAAATAAGGGTTAGGCATTCTTAGAATGATTTCCACAGAGGGCACACCATCCAGACCTAGGACCCTCGTGTAGTTAGTTTGTTTTTATCCTAACACCAACATTCAATGAATATTACGAAATCAAAACTGAATCTGGGCATTTTGTCCTATCCGTAATAATCTCACTGAGACAGAACGTTTTATGACGGTGTTACATATAAACGTTTTCTATTGAACTGAAATTGTACGTTTTATGGAAGGTACAATGCACACTTTTTTTGAACGTTCTAAATAATACAATTTTTGAACGTCTAATGGAACGTTCTTTTGACACGAAACACGGTGTTTGAACTATTGTAACCGTTATTAGACGTACAAAGAGCGTTCCGGTGCTACTTGGGTTTGTTTTCATTTATACAAAATGTAATACTGTGTACCTACTCTTTGTTTACATTTAGTTTCTTAGGTTACATTTAGGTCATTGTTTATATTTGAAATTTGTCTACATTTAGGGTCTTTGTTTAGATTTATAGTCTTTGTTTACATTTAGGGCTTTTGTTTACATTTATGTCTGTTTGCGTTAAGTTCTTTGTTTACATTTAATGTCTTTGTTTATATTTAAGGTCTTTGTTTTGGTTCTTTGTTCCCGTTTAGATTATTAATGAGAGTTATAGTCTTCTATTATATTTATAGTTTTTGTGTATATTTAAGGTCTTTCTTTCTATTCAGTGTTTTTTTTAATACGCTTTTATTATCTTCACCTGTATGTATGCTTGTATGTTTGTATGTATAATGTACGTTTCTAACCGCTTTGGGAGCAAACAAAAAATCTATATTGTAAAAAAAATATTTACCTACGTGAACACTGTGGCTGTGAGGTAAAGCTCCGCGCTACGAACCTAAAGGTCTAGCGTTTGAGCCCAATCAGGAGAGATTTTTTAAAATGGTTTTTGTTTAATTCTAAATTATTTTATTTAAGATTTAAATGTATGTAAATATTATGGTGTGTCACTCACACGATTTTCTATTACCCTGCATTTAAATAGTAAGATAGATATTTTGTGCTTCTTAGTTCACATTTCTATAAAAGCGAGTTCTTTAATTTTTTAAAACTATAATATTTTTTACATTTATAGTCTGTTTACATTAAGAATCTTTGTTTACATTTAGTCTATTTCAATTTATAATCTTGTTTACATTTATAATCATTAATTATTGTTAGATTCTTTGTTGTGTCCATGGTTTATAATTATTTCTATTTTTACATTTAGTTTTTTAGTTACATTTAGGGTGTTTTTTTTACATATAGTGTCTGTTTATATTTATAGTCTTCGTTTACATTTAGAATCTTTGTTTACATTGATTGTCTTGGTTTATATTTAGGTATTTGTTTCCATTCAGGTCTTTATTTACATTTAGGGTGTTTGTTTACATTTACGTTCTTTCTTTCTATTTATAGTCTGTATCCATTTATAGGCTTTGTTTACTTTTAGGTCTTTGTTTACATTTATAATCTTTTATTAGATTCAGGTTCTTTGTGTGGTGCTTGGTTTATATTTAGGTCGTTCTTTCATATTCTTTATTTACATTTAGGGTGTTAGTTTACATTTATAGTCTGTTTGAATTTAGTGTCTTTTTTATATTTATTGTCTTTTTTACATTTAGGGTCTTTGTTTGCATTCATATTCTTTATTTAGAGTTAGGTCTTTGTTTGCATTGAAGTGTATCCTTATATATTTACAGTCTGTTTACGTTTAGCGTCTTTGTTTACATTTAGGTCTTTGTTTAAATTTAGGTCCTTATTAACATTTAGGAACGTTGTTTACACTTAGATTCTTTGTTTATACAGTGAAACCTCTCAAGTTGGACACCCCTCTAAGTTGGACGCTTTTTCTCGGAACGGAATGTATCCATTAACATTTTGTCTAACCCCTATAAGTTGGACACCTCTCTAAGTTGGACACTTTTTCTTGGAACCGTAGGTGTCCAACTTAGAGAGGTTTTACTGTATTTACATCCTTTCTTTATATTTATAGTATGTTTAATTTATAGCCTTTGTTCACTTTCTGTCTTTGTTTACGTTTATAGTCTTTTTTTACATTAAAGCATTTATTTACATTTAGGTTCTTTGTTTACATTTAGATTCTTTGTTTACATTTAGGTCTTTATTTATATTTAGGTCTTTTTTTACATTTAGGCCTTTATTTACATTTAGGGTCTTTGCTTAAAATAATAAAAAAAATGTAATACTCTGTATATACTTTTTGTTTATATTAAGGGTCTTTGTTTATATTTCAGTCTTTGTTTAGATATGTAGTCTTTGTTTAGATTTATAGTCTTTTTTACATTTAGGTTCTTTGGTTACATTTAGGTCTTTGTTTATGTTTGTGGTCTTTGTTTATATTTGTACTCTTTGTCTCAATTCTTTTTCTTTAATTACATTTAGGTGCTCTTTTACGTTTAAGGTTTTTATTTACATATAGGTCTTTTCTTTTATGCTTATTGTTTACATTTAGGTCTTTGTTTACATTTATTGTCTGTTTATATTTAGGATCTTTATTTACATTTAGGTCTTTGTTTACATTTAGAGATTTTGTTTACATTTATAATATTTGTTTACGTTTAGGTTTTTATTTACATTTAAGTCTTGGTTTGTTTTGGGGGGGGTCTTTGTTTATATATATACTCTTTGTTTATATTTAGGTTCTTTGTTTGCGTTTATAATCTTTTTTTACATTTATAGCGTTTATTTATTTTTATTTCTTTGTTTACATGTCTTTGTTTAGATTTATAGCATTTGTTTAGATTTAGGGTCTTTGTTTACATTTATGTCTTTGCATTTAGTTCTTTGTCTACATTTAAGGTTTTTGTTCAGGTTCTTTGTTTACATTTATAGTCTTTGTTTACATTTAAAGTCTTTGTTTACGTTTAGATTATTTTTTACTTTTCTAGTCTTTTATTTTATTCGTAGTTTTTGTGTATATTTAGGGTCTTTGTTTCTATTCAGAGTCTTTTTTTACATTTATAGTCTGTTTACATTAAGGGTCTCTGTTTAAATTTAGTCTATTTCCATTTATAGTCTTTTTTTACATTTATAATCTTTAATTATTGTTAGGATCTTTGTTGTGTCCTTGGTTTATAAGTATTTCGTTTTTTATATTAAGTTTTTGTTTACATTTAGTGTGTTTTTTTACATTTAGTGTCTGTTTTTATTTATAGTCTTCGTTTACATTCAGAATCTTTATTTACATTGTTAGTCTTGGTTTAGATTTAGGTATTCGTTTCCATTCCGGTCTTTATTTACATTTAGGGTCTTTGTTTACATTTATAGTATTTGTTTACATTTAAGTTATTTGTTTCTAATTATTGTCTTTTTACATTTATAGACTTTGTTTACTTTTAGGTCTTTGATTACATTTATAGTCTATGTTTACATTTATAGTCTTTATTTACGTTTATAATCTTTAACTATTTTCAGGTTCCTTGTTTGGTGATTGATTCACATTTAGGTCATTCTTTACATTTATGTCTATATTTACATTTAGGGTCTTAGTTTACTTTTAAAGTCTTTGTTTACATATAGGCCAGTTTACATGTAGTTCTTTATTTACATTTAGGTCTGTTTACATTTAGTATCTTTGTTTACATTTAGGTTCTTTTCGTTGCATTTAGGTGTTTGTTTATATTTGAAGTCTTTATTTAGATTTAAAGTCTTTGCTTCTATTTCGGTTCTTTGTTTACATTTAGGTCTGTTTGCCTTTAGATACTTTGCTTACATTTATAGACTTTATTTGTAGTTAGGTCTGTGTTCATATTTATAGTCTGTTTACATTTAGGGCCTTTGTTTACATTTAGGTCTTTGTTTGCACTTATATTCTTTGTTTATATTTATAGCTTATGTTTACTTTCAGTTCTGTTTTTACATTTATAGTCTTTGTTTATATATGTCTTTATTTACATTTACGGTGATTTTTACATTTATACAAAATGTAATACACTATATGCTCTTTGTTTACATTTAGGGAGTTTGTTTACATTTAGGTCTTTGCTTATATTTCTAGTGTTCGTTTACATTTATGGCCTTTGTTTAAATTTATAATCTTTGCTTAAATTTAGTTTCTCTGTTTACATTTATAGTCTGTTTGCAGTTATGTCTTCCTTTACATTTAGTTCTTTGCTTAAATTTAGTGTCTTTGTTTACATTTAGGTTCTTTTTTATATTTATAGTCCTTGTTTACATTTATGTTATAGTTTACATTTGTAATCCTGTTTACATTTAATGACTTTTACATTTAGGGCCTTTGTTTACATTTATAGTCTTTATTCGCATTTAGGGTCTTTTTTTTATTTTTATAATCTATAAATATATTTGAGGTCTTCATTTGGTGCTTGGTTTATATTTAGGTCCTTCTGTACATTTACATTTTTGTATACAATTACGTTCTTTGTTTATATTTATTGTCTTTATTTACATTGATATTGTTTGTTTAGAGTTAGGTCTTTGTTTGCATGAATGTCTTTGTTTACATTCGCAGTCTGTTTACATTTAGGGCCTTTGTTTACATATAGGTTCTTTGTATCTGTTTAGAGTCTGTTTATAAGCATTTTAATTTTAGGTCATAGCTTACATTTATTGACTTTGTCTACATTTATAGTCTTTTTTTACATTTACAATCTTTAAATATATTCAGATTCTTTGTTTATATTTAGTCGCTCTTTACATTTAGGACTTTATTTACATTGATGTCTTTATTTATATTTAGGGCCTTTGTTTACATTTATAGTCTTTGTTTGCATTTAGGGAATTGTTTACATTTAGTGTCTTTGTCCATATATATTGTTTTCTTTACATTTAGGGTCCTTGTTTACATTGATATTCTTTAGTTGGAGTTAAGTGTTTGTTTAAATTAAAATGTATCTTTATATATTTATAGCCTGTTTTCGTTTAGCTTCTTTGTTTACATTTAAGTCTTTGTTTAAATTTAGGTTCTTAATAATATTTAGGATCTTTGTTTACATTTAGATTCTTTGTTTACATCTACGTTCTTTGTTTATATTTATTGTCTTTTTACTTTTAAACCCGTGTTTACTTTTAGGTCATTGTTTACTTTTATAGAATTTTCTTATATTTAGGCCTTTATTTACATTTCGGTTGTTTGTTTACATTTAGGTGTTTGTTTATATTTAGGTTTTTGCTTATATTTAGGCCTTTATTTACATTTAGTGTCTTTGCTTACAATTATACAAAATGTAATACCCTATCCCTAACAGCACAAAATGTTCCAGAAACGTGACAATCATATAACATTGAAACATTATAAACGTTTCCGAAACGTTTAAAAACGTTCAGATTGCTTTCCGATTACTTTCAAAAACGTAGAAATGTCCGCGATCGTAACAAAAAATCAGATACGTAACAGAAACGTTACAATCACTTAACAGATAGAAAATAAAAAAGGGTGAATGTTTCAGAAAGGCATCAGAGAGCATACTAAAACGTGTTACGTTTCTGAAAGATTGTAAGCTTTTTGCAACATAACTGAAACACTCTGTGCTGTATGGAAAATATACCATTTGTTTATATTTTAGTCTCTGTTTATATTTGCAGTCTTTGTTTAGATTTATAGTCTTTATTTACATTTATGTTCTTTGTTTACATAAAGGTCTTTGTTTATATTCGTGGTCTTTCTTTGTATTTTTATTCCTTGTCTATTTTATAGTCTTTCTTTACTTTTCTTTTATGGTCATTGTTTACATTTATAGTCTGTTTATATTTAGGGTCTTTATTTACATTTAGGTCTTTGTTTACTTTTAGAGTTTTTGTTTACATTTACAGACTTTGTTTACATTTAGGTCATTTTACATTTGAGTTTTTATTTACATTTATGTATTGGTTTAACATTAGAGTCTTTGTTTATATTTATACTCTTTGTTTACTTTTAGGGTCTTTGCGTTTATAATCTTTATTTACATTTATAGCGTTTGTTTACTTTTAGTTCTTTCTTTTCATTTACAGTCTGTTTATATTTAGGTCTTTATTTACATTTAGGGTCTTTGTTTACATTTATACAAAATGTAATACTCTGTATATAATCTTTGTATGCATTTAGGGTCCTTCGTTACATTTATGCCTTTTTTTATATTTGTAGTCTTCTTTACATTTATACTCGGGGCAAACCTAACTTGAGCACACTGTCAAAGGCTGAGCCTGTGTGATTCCGCAAGTGATATATAGTTCCTTTAAAATACTTATTTATGTTATTAAAAGTATACTTAATTTAACATTAAATATCCGTATTAGATTCAGTAATATTAGCTAAATCTATATACTCAGCTTAAAATGTATATTTTAATGATTAAGGAATTCTTTTAAAAAATAATAAGTTATACGTCACTGTCTACTTATCCAGTCAAAAGCTTCCTTTGTTTGGCGATTTACTCAGAAGAGCGAAATTCCGGCAACCCTCAAACCCTGGAATTTTTCGTGGGGTCATTCTTTTCTCGGACTCCGGAATTGACGCTTGCTTTTCTTTTACCCTCTTTCTCCTCTGTTCTTATCTTATCGTTTCAATGGCATCTCCTTCAGTTGGATCCCCGTTTACTTTTCAACCTCAGAGAAAGGGGAAAGCTTTGCAAAGTTCTGCTAAGGTTATCATCTTAAACGTTTTTATTAAACTCAGAGAACAAAATCCCTTGAAATCGGAAAATGAAATTTCTGAGATGTGTTCTGAATTGACAGGAATTTCCCGATCATCTATAAACAGAATAAAAGCTGAAAAAAAGACGAGTGGGAAACTTTCGACTCCAGGAAAGAAACGTCCTTTGAAAGTTAATACAAGTACAAGGATGCAGAGATATGATGACTTTACAAAAACAGCTATTCGAAGAAAAGTGCATTCTTTTTTCTTCAAAAATGAAATAGAAAAAAAAGAATGTGGTTATTAGATGGTTTGGAAGAACAGATTGTTGAAACCATGAGTTTTAATATTGATAGTTCTTCGGGTTACTCTGAGCAGTCAACGGATAATGATGATAGCCTTAGCGGAATCGAACCATTAGACGAATAAGAATTTTTTTTTCAAGGCTAAAAAAAGTTCTTTTCAGAACTAACATAAAAAAAGTTCTTTTCAGAACTACCCCTCTCTTAAACAACAATAAAATAATAATAATAATGATAATGAGTAAAATTAAATATATTAAAAATAAATGAAATAAATAAATATTAAGCCTTTTTAAGATTTCATAAGTAAAGCCTATATTTTCAATTTTCAACTCTAGATACTAAAATTTTAAATCCTTAACACAGTACTTTTTTTTTTTATTTATTTATTTATTTATTTATTTTTTTTTTTATTGCCCTCCCCCATTTTCCTCATTCATTTTTCTCTCCGCCAGGAATTGAGAGGTTCTTTTAAAACTGGGAGAGGGGCGGTACCGGGTTCGAACCCAGTTCGTACTCGGCAGCCTAGCTGATCAGTGTGTTTCGTAGTTTTCTCCAAAACCCATTTAAATACGGGCTAGGTATCCTGGAATCCCTCCCTTCCCACTCTCTTAAAAGGCATTCCATCCATAACTTGGCACTCGTACAGTCATTCATTTTTCACTGAAAAATTGCCTATTTGTTGAAAAATAATACTTTGAAGTAACGAAGTTCTGAAACCTTTTCCCTCTTTTTTTTTCTTCTTTTTTTTTCTCTTTCTTTCTTCCCTTTTTTTTTCGTTTCTTTTTTTTTTTGTGTGTGTATATGTGTAGATTTAAACACTAAATCGATCATTCATTATTTAATCTACTCCTATTTGTACTTTATTCTTTTTCAATCAATTTACCTGGACTACTTTTCTGATTTCACCGCTTTTACCAAAAATTTTAATACGAAAAAATTCAAATTTTACGCAATATTTTTTTCTCTTGGGAAAATAGATATATTATTTGCTAAATTTCACATCTTCTGCAAATTCCAGTTTCCTTTTTTGTTTTCTTTTTATAAAAAATAATTATTTTAGCGTAAAAAAAAAAAATAACTCATATAATATTGAGTGTTTAGAGAGTTAAAACTTTATTATTATTATTCTTGTGTAAAAAAATTTCGAGTAAATTAAACAAATCTATATAACAATAAAGTGTAAAATAAAATATAATGGACTTATAACCATGCATTTATGGATAACAAAAATATGACTGGATAACATTGTTTTATTTTAGTGGAGTGAGAATTACACAATGTTACCTGTAAAACAAAGCCCACCAGCAGCCGAGCGGTGCTGCGCTCAAAGGTGGAAGATGGGAAGTGCCGGGTTCGATTTTTGGTTGCGCACTACTACCCGTTTGGAGTTTTCCGTTGTTTTCTTCGAAACTCGCGTAAATACGGGCTAGGACCCCTTAGAAATACTCCCACGGAGGCCATTCCAGCTAAAGGCCTAGGACCCTAGCATATTCAATCACTACAACCAACCAACCTGTTAAAGAAAGATAATTCATTCTGCTCTCAAAGCTGGTAGATAAAAGGTGCCTTGCTCAAAATTCACAATCGTCGGTTTAGCCATTCGGTGATTCTTGCGGATTTTTTTGAAACTCGCATGAATACAGGCTAGGCCATTTAGGCCACTGTGAAATCTACCAAAGTGTGTCCCTCTTCCCTCCTGTAATAGAGGTAAATTAGTATTAAGTCTTCTTGAAAAAATTGGGGACTGGAAAAAGCTGGCTCATAATGAGCTTGGACTTTCAAAGAGGTTTTACTGCATTATACAGCTTTTCCAACTTCATTTTTCCATTAAAAATTAGTTCACCTTCAATATATTTTACCAAAGTGATAGCACCTTAAAATTTGTTTCTTTTTAAAAAGAAATCATAAAATACTTTTTGTAGCCCTGAAAATTGTTTGAAATTGCATACGCATTATATAATCTAAAAAAAAGAAGAAAAAAAAAAGTTACGTGGTGGTGGTGGGGGGGGGGAATGGATATCATTTAAAATATTGCTAGAGACATTTTGTTTTTAACTGGGTTGTAAATAAAATCGCGCATCTGAATATTTTTGCATAGCCCTGTAAACCAATCATTAATACTAAACATGCTATACTCAATGAGAAACATGCCTTTTGCATCTAAATAATGTATGTTACTTTCATTATGCTTTGTGATATATAAAAAAATTAAAAATGGTTTTAAAAATACAACTTATCGACCATAATGTACCCGAATCCTCTAGTGAAAACTTGTTAACAAGGCAATAATTATAATCGCATTGTTTTCAATAGAAATCATGCCACAGTAGACATAAGCAACATATATAAATTTCAAGGCATTGTAAAACATGTACAGAATACTAGAGAGATGAACTGACGTCATAAATATTTTCTAAATTTTAATGAGAGTTGTTTCAAAAACATTAAATGTAGCTATATGCATGCAATTTAAAACACATATAAAACTAAATGAATGCTTTTTATTTATTTATTTATTTATTATTATTATTACTTACAATAATATTAGTAGAAAATCTTTTCATTAAATTCAGATTTCTGAAAATATATAAAAATTAAATTAATATTTTGATAGATTAAATTATGATTGTAAATTTATAAGTTTAAAAAATTGTATTAAGTTATTTTGAGTCCATTCAGTATTGTATCTGTATTTATATAAACGCACACACATACTATTCTTTGAAATAATATTTTAACGTTTTTTTCAACATGTAATTCTTTTTTTTTTTTTTCTTTTAATTCAACACCAATTCTTTCAATAATAATTTTTGAATAATTTAAACACAATGCGCAATTTCCCCCCACAAAAAGTAAGGATAAACAGCCAAATCTAGTATCCCTCCTACCTCTTATTTGTATGAATACAGGGAAAAGGGAGTAAACTGGCTCCTGTAGCTTTGACAGTGTGCTCAAGTTAGGTTTGCCCCGAGTATAGTTTCTTTGTTTAGATTTATAGTCTTTTTTTACATTTAGGGCCTTTGTTTACATTTATGTCTTTGTTTGCCTTTAGTTCTTCGTTTACATTTAGCGTCTTTGTTTTCATTTATACAAAATGTAATAATCTGTATCTACTCTTTGTTTACATGTAGTGTCTTAGGTTACATTTAGGTCTTTGTTTATGTTTGTAGTCTTTGTCTACATTTAGGGACTTTGTTAAGATTTATTTTCTTTGTTTACATACAGGACCTTTGTTTACATTTACGTATGTTTGTATTGAGTTCTGTGTTTCATTTAATGTCTTTGTTTTGGTTCTATGTTTACATTTAAGATCTTTGTTTATGTTCTTTGTTCACGTTTAGATTATTGTTTATATTCATAGTCTTGTATAATATTTATAATTTTTGTGTATATTTAGGATATTTCTTTCTATTCAGTGTCTTTTTTTACATTTATAATTTATTTGCATTAAGGATCTTTGTTTACATTTAGTCTATTTCCATTTATGGTCTTGTTTACATTTATAATAATTAATTATTTTTAGGGTTTTGTTGTGTTCATAGTTCATAATTATTTCTATTTTTACATTTAGTTTTTTAGTTACAATTAGGGTTTATGTTTACATTTAGGGTGTTTTTTTATATTTAGTGTATGTTTATATTTATAGTCTTCGCTTTCATTTAGGATCTTTGTTACATTGATTGTCTTGGTTTATATCTTTGTTTACACTTAGGTCTTTGTTTATATTTGTAGTCTTTGTTTACATTTAAGGTCTTTTTTCAGATTTATAGTCTTTGTTTTTATTTAGGATCTTTATTAACATTTACTTCTTTATTTACATTTAAGGTATTTGTTTATATTTATAGTATTTTTATATTTAGATTCTTTGTTTATAATTAGGTCTTTGCTTATATAGAGAGTCTTGTTTACATTTAGGTTTATTGTTTACATTTATATTCTTTGTTTATATTTAGTTTATAATTTACAATTGTAATGTTCATTTATATTCAATGTCTTTGTTTACATTTAGGTTTTTTGTTTAAATTTATACTATTTGTTTACATTTAGTTTTTTGTTTACATTTATAATCTTTAATTATATTTAGGGTCTTTGTTTGGTCCTTGGTTTATGTTTAGGTCTTTGTTTATATTTAGGTATTTTTTACATTTAGGTTGTATGTTTACATTCACAGTCTTTGTTTGCATTTAGGGTTTTTGTTTACATGTATAATCTTCGTTTATATTTAGTCTCTTTGTTTACATTTAGCTCTTTTTTATATTTAGGACTTTATTTACTTTTGCAGTCTTTGTTTACAATTAGGTCTTTACTTACTTTAGATTTCTGTTTACATTTAGGGTTTTTGTTTACGTTTTTAGTCTTTTTATAGTTAGGTGTTTGTGTACATTTAAGTTTTTTGTTTATACTTGTAGACTTTCTCTATATTTATAGTTTTTGTTTACATTTAAGTTGTTATTTACGTTTAGGGTCAATGGTTACATCTAGGATCTTTGTTTACATTTAGGTGCTCTTTTACATATAGGGTCTTTGTTTACATTCCGATGTTTCTTTGCATTTAGGATCTGCTTACATATATATTCTTTGTTTTCAATTAGGTCTTTGTTTATCTTTAGAGTATTTATTTACTCTTACAGATTTTGGTTACCTTTAGGTCTTTATTTACATTTAGTGTCTGTTTACATTTAGGTCTTTCTTTATATTTGTGGTCTTTGTCTACGTTTAATGTCTTTGTTTAGATTTAAATTCTTCGTTTACTATTTGGGCCTTTGTTTACATTTAGTTTCTTGTTTAAATTTAGGGTCTTTTTTTAAATTTATTCTGTTATATTTTATGTTCTTTGCTTATATTTAGATCTGTTTATATTTGGAGTCTTTGCTCACATTTAGGTTTTTTGTTTTTATTTACAGTGTTTGTTTACATTTGGGTTCTTTGTTTGCTTTTATTGCCTTTGTTTACATTTGTAACCTTTTTTCTTTTAGTTCTTTGTTTATATTTATAGTCTGTTTATAATCAGGTCTATTTACGTTTAGGGTCATTGTTTATTTTTATACAAAATGTAACACTCTGTATATCCTCTTTCTTTACATTTATATCTTTGTTTATATTTGTAATCTTCATTTACATTTAGGGTCTTTGTTTAGAATTAAACTCTTTGTTTACATTAATGTCTTTGTTTACATATATAGTCTCTTTACATTTGGAGTTTTTATTTTCATTTAGGTTTATTGAATATATTTTTCGTCCTTATTTATGTTTGGGTTATAGATTACATTTAGGGCCTTTGTTTACATTTATAGTCTGTTTACATTTAGGGTCTTTGTTTACATTTAGTCTTTATTTGCATTTCCATACAGCACAGAATGTTTCAGTTATGTTACAAAAAGCTTACAATCTTTCAGAAACGTAACACGTTTTAGTATGCTCTCTGATGCCTTTCTGAAACATTCGCCCTTTTTTATTTTCTATCAGTTAAGTGATTGTAACGTTTCTGTTACGTATCTGATTTTTTGTTACGATCGCGGACATTTCTACGTTTTTGAAAGTAATCGGAAAGCAATCTGAACGTTTTTAAATGTTTCGGAAATGTTTATAATGTTTCAATGTTATATGATTATTATGTTTCTGGAACACTTTGTGCTGTTAGTTGTATGTTTACATTTATAATCTTTAATTATAGTTGAAGGTTTTTCTTTGGTTCTTGGTTTATGTGTAGGTTGTTCTTTAAATTTAGATTTTTATTTAAATATGGGTCTTTGTTTGCATCTATAATATTTGTTTACTTTTAGTGTTTTTGTTTACAATTATTATCTTCGTTTATATTTAGGGTCTTTGTTTACATTTAGCTCTTTGTTTACATTTAGGCCTTTATTTACATTTGTTATATTTGTTTACATTTAGAGTCTTTGTTTACATTTAAGGTGCTTGTTTATACTTGTAGACTTTGTCTATATTTATTGTCTTTGTTTATAATAAGTTATTTAAGTTATTTAAGTTTAGGGTCTTTAATTACATTTAGGATTTTTGTTAATATTTTGTTCTGTTTACATTTATAGTCTCTACATTTAGACCTTTGTTTGCGTTTAGTGTATTTGTTTACAATTAGGTCTTTGCTTACCTTTAGGGTCTTTGTTTATATTTATATATTTTTTTTTACATTAAGTCTATTTAAATTTAGGTCTTTATTCACATTTATAGTCTTTGTTTACATTCAGGTCTTTTTTTACATTTAGGTCTTTATTTACATTTATACTCCTTTTTTACATTTAGGTTCTTTGTTTACACTTATAGTTTTTGTTTACGTTTACCTCTTTATTTAAATTTAGTTTCTTTGTTTACATTTATAGAAAGTGTAATTCGCAGTATATACTCTTTGTTTACATTTAGTGTCATTGTTTACATTCATGTCTTTGTTTATATTTGTAGTCTTTGTTAACATTTAGATTCTTTGTTTAGATTTACAGTCTCTGTTTACATTTAGGTCTTTCTTTAGAATAAAGGTCTTTGTTTATATTTGTATTCTTCGTCTATATTTAGAAACTTTGTTTGCATTAAATTTTTATTTAGTTTAGTGTCTTGGTTTACATTTAAGGTCTGTTTGCATATTTAGGCTTTTTACGTTTAGGGTCATTGTTTAAATTTCGTTCATTGTTTACATTTATGTCTTTTTTTACACTAAGGTCTTTATTTACATATAGGTTCTTTGTATACATTTACAGGGATGGAACACGGGCGCAGAATTCATACCGGAATGTGTTTAAGAAATTTTTCTATCTATAATATAGTCGATTTAAGAGGTAGAAAATTTTCTTACATTGATAGTGGTATGAATTCTGCGCCCGTGTTCCATCCCTGCATTTATACTCTGTGTTTACATTTAAGTTCTTTGTTTACATTTATAGTCTTTGTTTACATTTATAGCCTTTGTTACTTTTAGATCTTTGTTTACATTTATAGTTTTTGCTTACATTTAGGACTTTACTTACGTTTAGGGCCTTTTTTTACATTTATACAAAATCTTAGTTTACATTTAGTGTCTTTCTTTACATTTGTGGTCTTCGTTTGCATATAAGCTCTTTTTTTTACATTCA
Source organism: Salticus scenicus (assembly GCA_963930645.1). NCBI lineage: Eukaryota > Metazoa > Arthropoda > Arachnida > Araneae > Salticidae > Salticus > Salticus scenicus. Next base: position 103,401,578 of record OZ005657.1, read on the forward strand.
TACCCAAGTAGCACGGGAACGTTCTGTGAACGTCTAATAACGGTTACAATCGTTCAAACACGGTGTTTCGTGTCAAAAGAACGTTCTATTAGACGTTCAGAAATAGTATTATTTAGAACGTTTTGAAAAGGTTTGCTTTGTACCATCTATAAAACGTACAATTCTAGTTCTAAGAAAAACGTTCTAGTATATCACCGTCGTAACACGTTCTGTCTCAGTGTGGTTATAACGAATATGACAAAATGCCTTTTTCTCTGTTTATGTTGCCTTATTTTTAGTTTTACGTTTTGTTGACATGTTAGTGAAGAATGGTAATAGTGATGAGGTAATAGGGAAAAAAAAATTAAAGTTTAAGTACTGTATTTATAATTTTATTTTTTGAATTTAATAAAATATATTACTCCGGAATTTTTTTTTTTTTTTTCAGATACTAAACATTATTTGTTTTATAAAATTTTAGCAGAGGTATATTAAGTTAAAAAAATAGTTTTTCTACTTTTTTCTGAGAAAAAAGTATTTTATAATTGAAAATTTCTGACTTCTGGTTTTCCAGCAGTTTATACAGTATTGAGATATCTAGGACACAATTCGACAAAAAAAAATTCAGAAAAATTCAATCTGCGTGTCCGTCTTTTTGTGTGTGTATTGTAAGAATTTTGTGGACTCTGTATCTCACAAACCAATGAACGGAATTTCACAAAATTTGGTATTTAGTTGGATCTTGACTTAAATTGTTGATGATTTGTCTTTGGATGTATTGAATGAAACGTGGCGATGCTATTTTGTAAATCGGGGAAGTTATATCTCAGATTCTACGGTGTATAAATGTACCAAACTTAACATGTAAGCAAGATATTATGTAAAATTACACTGATCTAATTTAGAAGCGTATATTGGTCAGCTGGTGGCGCTGCTGTTCTGCAATTTAATCCCGCTAACATAAAGCAATTTTTCAGATTTTGTGATATAAATTATTATAAATACAATAACACTTACAAATGCACTTCATTATAAATACACACACTTGATATGGAATATTGATATCATATAAAACTCTGCTGATTCCATTTGGGTGCATATCGATCGAAAGGTGGCGCTGGTATATTGTAATTTAATTTCGTTAACGGAAAAACAATAGCTTAATTTCTATTACTTTATATATATATATATATATATATGCGTGTGCGTGCAATAGCAACAGCCAACTAAAAAAAAAAAAAAAAAAAAATCTGGGGGTGATTTGTGTAGGGCATCGCTTTTTCCTATGGGTTAAAATTTCAAAATGTGTTTTTTGCAAAGAAAGTCATCCACACCTTTAAAACGAATGCTTGAGCCCTAAAAAATCTGTGAAAATTTAAAACAATATTATCAATATTTTTTTACGTTTTTTATTAATAAAACACATTTCCTAAGATATCTTCTGTATACCACAGATTTTTTTTTTTTTTTTTTTATGGTATGCTTAATGTTTTACTTCTTTCAGATGAAAATCGTCTGTATTCATCATAGAAAATAATTTTGGTAAATAATAATTTTAATAAATATCATGTACTTGTACAAAAAAGCATAAAAGAAAGATTTGTAATGGCCGCAATATACTAGTTTAGAAAAAGATTTAAGGTTTAAATAGTATAAAATTTTCGAATCAAAAGCGGATGTTATTGCATGAACTGTATTGTATTTCGCAGAATCAGCAGATTATCCCGCCACTGCGAACATCTGCTAAACTAAGCGGGAGCAGGAATGTATACCATTTTGGCATACGTATTGCGATTTGGCAAAATAAAACGTGTAGAATATGCTATGATTAATATTAATGATTGTTTTAAAGGGTCTCACAAATATTTTCCGAAAAAATATGATATATAATTCGAAATTGCTCATTGTAAATATTCAATAGTATGAATTTTTTTTCTTTCTATACTTTTTGTTACACAGCATATAATATGCACGAAATTTTTATACAATATAAGAGCTATTTAAAAAATAACCTATTTTAAACTTTTATATAAAGCTCTAAAGATAGATTTCAGGAGATTTCTTCTTCTTCATTTGAAATCAAGCATATTTTAAGGCATTAACTGTAGGGTTTATCACTAAATTAAACAATATAATGAAGAAGAGATGGAAACTTTTTCATAAACAATGAGATTCGAATTATTTTTCACTTTTGTTAATTACGGAATTTATCATAAAAAAATAAATAATTTCTGTTTTTTCTCGTATCAATAAAAATATAACTATTTTTTCGTTGAGTGACACAACTATAATAAAAAATTAGTTATGCTGGGATCATCACAAAACTTTCTTTTATATCATTCTATATGAACAAAGTTAGCTACGATTAGCATTTACAGAATTTTAATCAACTTACTATCATATAATAAACTTTTTATATATGTAATTTCGTGTAACTTTCTGCAAAAGATGCTGAAATGTGGACATCTAGAAATCGTAAAAAGTAATAGCAGCACAACTTGTTTGCCAATTTATATCCGAATTCAATCAGAATAAATTTTAATAATATATTTTTCACATACCAAGTTTGTGGTGTTTGAATGACAAACATTGAAATAAAATTTTAACTAAACGGGTAAAACTTCAACGTACCACCTAACATAGACGATATGGAAAATTAATTTATTTAACTTTACAATAGCCATCTCACAAACGAAATGTGATGCCTTTAAATATCATAGAAACTGATATACTGCCTCCCCGTTAACAAGATTAAATTGCAGCATAGCAGAGGCACCTGTCGACCTATATGCACCCAAATTGAATCAGCAGAGATTTACATAATGCTGATCTCATATATAACTTTAGTGAATTTATGTATCATACAAGTTGTGATACAACCTTTCCTTATATGGGATCACATTATATCAGCGCCACATAATGCACGATAATATCTTAAAAGCTAATAAGCACTAATTTAATTCCCGGTCCATTCAAATGATATGTTACTTTGCGTTTATTGCTTTGTGAGAAACCGCGTCCACATTTATTTATTTTTATATATTTCTTTATTTTTTAACGAACTCACAGTCATTTTCAAGTGAAAAAAATACCGAAGTCACAAAACGTGTATATTTATCGAAAACCGGAAGTTAAACATTTTACAAATCTACTGCTTTTTTCTTATGTAAGTAACAAACATAATAATAATAAACAGTGAAGTGATCATACGTTGTAAATAATCTATGATATTGTAAATTTAGAAGCTGAAACAATAAAAAAAAGTAGCTAAAAATTTTGTTTTCCTTATTTATTTATTACTTTCTTCTATATTAAAAAGAAGAAAGGTTTGATTCGTAAATATTTTTGGCTCCCGCGTTTCGATAGATTTTTCCCTTTTTAAGATGTTCCAATAAAAAATTGATATTTCTTAGAAAATGCCAGTTTGTCTGTGTGTTTGGATATGTGTGATAAGAATTTTGTGTCAACTCTAGGTCAAAAACTAATGAACAGAATTTCCTGAAAACTTATATTTAGCTCCACCTTGATATCAGTTAGTAATTATTACCTCTTTTTAATACTTTCTCTTACCCATAAGGTAGAGAAAGTATTGTTTTTGGGTCAAATTTTCGAAAGTGAGATTTTGTTATATTTACACGTTTCGAGGTCCCCTGAATATGAAAATCATGTTTTTAGCAAATAGTCTGTGTGTATGTCTGTGTGTCTGTGTGTGTGTCTGTGTGTGTATCTGTCTGCAATCAGCATATCTCAAGAACAAATAAAAGCAGACATTCCAAACTTCATATTCTAAATATGTATCATATAGGGATGCTACAGTAAGCTTTTCGTTAAGATCAAGCAAATGGTTCGTGTACAGGGACAATCAAGAGAATTCTAATACATTATGTCTATGGGGGAAATTGCAGGAGACGTTTAACGTCTATAGACTATAGTTTAACGTCTATAGACTGCACTAAACCAAATGAAACGAATATATATTTTTTGTTTTGAGATAGTCAACTGGGAAAAAAAAATTGTGTATGTAGGAGCCTCGCCTCGCCCCTGGGGGGAGAAGTCCCCCCTCGAGGGGAGTAAATTTTCATGATGGGTATCTTTCAAAAGAGCTCGCCAATACCTTTAAAACGAATGGTTGAACCATCGATCTGCGATAATTTGAAAAAAAAAAAAAAAAAAAAAAACCTTAGAATATATATATATATATATATATATATATTTTTTTTTTTTTTTTTTTAATATATATTGAGGATAAAATGGACTTTTTTTGGATATTTAGTGTTATACTACTTCTCTAATATGGAAATCGTCTGCATTCAAGAATCGTCTGGAAATCGTGGAAATCGTCTGCATTATCAAAAAAATTATCTTTTATGATAATAAAAGATAATTTTTTTAAATAATAATTTTAATAAATTATTTTTTAAAAACAGAATTATTTTTTAATAACCGAATTAAATTTTATATAAATCTAGATGCATTAATGAAACGGGGGGTTGAGGCCCACACAGAATTAATTATCATATAAAACTCTTCTGAAGCCTAATTTGAATTGTTTAACATAGGTTTACATAACATCGTTATCTTACCTCTTAATCTCCAACCTGTATTTATAGTATTAAATTTCAGGGTAAGAGAAAATCGTGTGAGTGACACACAAGATTATTATTATTTTTTTTTTTAACATATAACGCTCAACAGGTCGCGCTGTCATTATTTTTTCAAAATTTTTAATATTACAATAGAGGAGAAAATTTCTTATAATAGACGCACAATAGGGATTTCTTTAGTTGAACATTGTGAAACTGATTTTTTAAAAATATTAACGGTGAACACGAAGATTTATAACAAGGGGAATAGCAATCCTCCCCCCCCTCCTCGGGTGCGTAAATTTTTATAATATTTTTTCAAAATTACTCTTTGATATCTTTTAAAACGAACGGTTGTATTAATTATCTGTGATAATGTAAAACAAAGTTATCGATATTATATATATATATATATATATATATATATATATATATATATATAAAGTTTATTATTAATGTTATTTATTTATTTATTTTATTTTATTTTTCAATTTTACTATGTAAAATGCGTGATTTGATCTAAACTATGTGAATTGTATTAGAAAATAAAGAAAAGAATTGTGTGATAGTCACAAGACACTAGTTTAACATTTCCTGTAATTTATTGTAATTGATTCATAAAAGGAAGCATGCGATTATTTTAGTTACGATAAAATTTTTATATTTTACTTCATAATAAACGTCAATTATTTTGTAAAATATTATTAAATAGATACACAATGCCACGTAATATTAAAAAAAAAAAAAAATCTGAATAAAAATTTTGAGTTTTGTATTTCTTATAAAAATAATAAATGTAACTAAAATAAATTCCTTTCCCAATAATAATATAAAAGTGACATATATTTTGCCGAATCTTGAATCTTAAAAAAAAAAAAAAAAAAAAACGAAAACACTCGCCAAACTGTGAAATTTTTATTGGGTTGCCAGTTAATGACTACGGAAGCACGAACTCCAAGATAGATAACGGTAAATTTTTGTGCCTTCAATCTTCATTGCGTTTGGTTTAAGACTTCTTAATGACATTTGGATACACTTGATAATCCTAACAGATAAGTTTCTTTTAGACAATTTTCATATGTCGAGCGTAGGATTTGTTCAGTTTTGCCCAATAGTTTTGCATAACAACAATAATAATAATTTAAAAACTTTAATTTTTTTTAATTTTTCATGCTAACTACCTTTTAATTTTTTTTTCCCCCCATTCGATTTTGTATTATTTCAGCTTAATGTTAGATATATTTAAGTATACTTTTTTAGATTTTATTGTTACACTGTAATATTGTAAAATGAAGGAAAAAAATGTTAGCAGCCGGTTCTCTAAAAATTTATAAAATATTTTAAATTTCAAAATTTATTTATTTTATATTTAAAGGATTTTCAAGAAATTTTATCATATTGTATATTGTTATATTTCAATGAATTTGTAAGTAAAATTCATAAACTTTAAATCAATACTTTAAATTTTACATTCGCATATTTTGAGAAATGAAAATGTTAAGTATATTAAAACTTCACAAAATCAATTTAAATTAAAAAAATAAATAGATTAATTAATTAATTAATAATTTTTATTTATTTATTTATTTATTTTATATACTTCTCTTAAATCTTTTATTTTCTCCCATCATTTGTACATTATTACTCTTTATCAATAGAATATATAACATATCTAGATATTAATTTGTGAAATCATTGATAAGTTAAAGTTTTAAAAATAGTTGTAAGTTTGAATGCCAAAAGTTTGCAGTAAGTTTCAAAATTTAGACATAAAATATATATATATGTATATCTTTTTTTTTTTTTTTTTTTTTTTTTTTTTTGCTTAAGTTATTAAAATTAATATCCAAATATAGTATATTGTTAAATTATAATAATGCAAAATCTAGGGGGGGGGGGATAATAATTGGTTAGCAGGAGGCATATATCTTAAAATTTTTCAAAATATTCCAAATCTTGAATTTATTTATTTATTTGTTTTTGAAATCAAATATTTATCCAGAATATTCAAAATACTTGATCTTTTGTTATACCATATTTCAATGCATGTATGTAAAATTTCATAATACTAATACAATTTTTTTCATGGGAAAAAAAAAAAAAAAGATAAAAATTACACACACACAAAAAAAAAAAAGAAAAGAAAAGATAAATAAGATAAATAAGGAAAGGAATGAAAAAAAAAAAAAAAATAAGTAAACAAAATAATAGACACAGATAAAATTGAATAGACACTATAAAATTCAAGAACTCGAAGCAATTGTTTCGGGTCGAGAAAAGACACAACCCTTCATCAACCGAACAAAGTAGACACGAGTGCTGCAAAAAAAAAAAAAAAAAAAAAAAAAACCTGCAGCGTAGCTCTTGTATTTGCAGCACTCGTGCCTACTATGTTCGTCTGACGAAGGGTCGTGTCTTCTTTCGACCCGAAACAATTATTGCGAGTTCTTCCATTTTATTATACATAAAATTCATTTTTAGCACGTTCAAAAAACGTTCAAAAATTGTTTACATAACGTTGTGAGAACGTGTGTATAAAACGTTTTCAGAACGTTTCTACACTATTTAAGAACGTTTACAGTACGTTTTCTAGAACGTTCTGAAAATGTGTATAACGTTTTAAAAACGTTTAGAACGTTCTGAGACCGTATACATAGAACGTTCTCAGAACGCTTCTATAACACCGATTGTGATAGTTACACGTTCATTGAACGTTCTCTGAACCGTACTATTGTACGTCTTCAAGATGGACAAATAGACGTCTATAACACGTTCAGAGTGAACGTTCATAGAACGTGTTTGCAGAACAATTTTTGAACGTTCAGAGAACGTTTCGGTGCTGCTTGGGTAGTCTTTGTTTACATTTATTGAATGTGTTTACTTTTATAGCCTTTGTTTACTTTTAGGTTTTTGTTTACATTTATAGTTTCTGTTTATATTTAGGTGTTTATCCCATTTAAGGTCTTTGCTTACATTTATACAAAATGTAATACTCTGTATATGCTCTTTGTTTACATTTAGTTTATTGTTTACATTTAGATATTTAATTACATTTGAGGTTTTTGTTTACATTTATAGTCTGTTTACAGTTAGGTCTTTGTTTACATTTGTCGTCATTGTTTTTATTTATAATCTGTGTTTACGTTTATAGTCTTCGTTTATATTTAGTTCTTTGTTTACATGCATGGTTTTTATTTATAATTGTAATCTTTTTTTACATTTAGGGTCTTTGTTTACATTTATGTCTACATTTAGGGTCTTTGATTGCATTTATAGGATTTGTTTACATTTAGATCTTTGTTTACTTTTATGGTCTCTTTACATTTATAGTTTTTGATAAACATTTCCTCTTTGTTTACCTTTGTAGTCTGTTTAAATTTGTAACCTTTGTTTACATTTAGAATCTTTGTTAATATTTATAGTTTTTTTACATTTAGGGTCTTTATTTATATTTAGGGGTTTTGTTTATATTTATTGCCTTTGTTTACATTTAGGTCTGTTTACATTTATAGTCTTTTTTTTTACATTTAGGGTCGTTTTTTACCAGTGCGGCGTAGCGTGATATTTGAATCTGGGAACCATAGACATTCTAAAGCCGACTATGAAAAAAGCATTACTTCACAAATCATTATTGTTTTATATTTAACACGTAAATAACCAGTCTTTTAAATCACAAATATAAGTTTGTATGTATATTTCTTTCGCATATATGTTAAAATAAATATATAGTACATATATCTAACTTTATTTGTAAAAAGAAAAAGAGACAAGGCCAAGAAAAACGCATTAAAATCTTTTGAGCTTGTTAAGCACGTAATAATTTAAATGCATGCATGTTAACTAAATTTTTAATAGCTGGATTGTTTCTACTTTTTTTGTGTGTTTGTGTATGAATGGTTGAGGACAGTCTGATATAAATATAAAGGAAAAGTGAACATCGTGAAGAAGAACATAAGCTAGAGAATTTCAAATTTATCAGACAGCCGTTTCGAAACTTCTAAAATGCCATTATCAGTGCTTATTTTTTTTTCTTTTAAATGTTAAAATATGGAAAAATGAAAGAACCAGAAAAAAAGACCCCTCCCCTCATTAGCAAAAACAAGCGTTGCCCAAAGGTGTGAAACAACATTAAAAATAAGCAAGGTCAAGAAAACAACAGAGTCAAAAATTTTTAGTTATAAAAAATCGACAAAATAAAATAAAAAAATGTATATTTAAAAAAAAAAAAAATGAATGTGCTGCGCCCTGTGAAGTGTTTGGCTATTCGGAATGTTTTATGGGTAATATAAAATTTGAAATTATACGGATAATAAAATTTTGTATAAGGAAATTTTTTTCTTCGTCTTTTTCTGTGGTTCATCAAAAGAATAAATCAATCAAGTACAAATCGACAGCTAAAATATAAGAACCATAAGTCCAAAGCGTTCTTCCCACTGTGCTACACTTTATTCTGAAGCTAAAAAAATCCCTAAGGCTTTAACAATCCTCAAATCTCAAAGGCACGCTGTCTAAGGATAGCATGACTTGAACGCTTTAAATGACGAAAACCGCCTTATCCTTAAGAGAGAAAAAATTTAAAAGAGCATTACTATAAGGGATAGTCTCTTAAAAAGCTGAAATTCCGCTACTCAGGGTATGCTTTAGAAGAGTAGTATGATCCACAGAGTATCAGTGAGTAACGAAACATCCAATAAACGCCTGCTAAACAAAGCTGAAGAGGGCGTTGAAAGGACAAGTATAAAAAGTATACTATCCTTTCCAAAAATTACCTCATGTAGCAATAAAATAGATCTTTTCATTCAGTGTAGTTTTCGAAATCCGAATGATGGATAATAGAATTATGCGAACAATTGATTATTATTTTTTTTAACAATATAGTTTTTAAATCTAAATAACTTTTCAGAGGTATGCGGCGAATGCCTTGTATACCCAGAGGTTCCGCCACTTGTCCCACCATAATGCAGTTCTTTTGTGTAACCCTGTAAAAGAACTGTGAATGATTTCCATGCTATATTCTACATAAAATCTGTTCTTATGCGTATAATAAAATATGCATTCGTTTTATTTTATTTAGTGTAACCTATAGATGTTAACTCGTATTAACTGTAATTTTTCTCATAGAGTTACTGTATTTGAATTCTCTTGGGTGTCCCTGTACACGAATTATTTGTTTAATCTCAACGAAAACTTTAGTGTAGCTCCTCTCTATGATACAGATTTAGGATACCACGAGTTTGATCTTCCTGTTGTTATTTGTCTTTGAGATATACTGATAACAGACACACAAATAAACTGCAAAAATATGATATTCAGATTCAGGGAACCCCAGAACTTGTAAATATAACAATTTCAAAAATCTGACCCAAAAGCTGTATTTTCTGTACCATATATATGGGTAAGAGAAAGTAAAAAATTTTCACTTTTATTGCCAGTGTACGATGATAAAAATCTTAAAAAGTGGATATCTAAAAATTTTCCTCTTTCAGTTTCCGATTTCTTTCTGGTGTTCTGAACACGAATAAAAAATTTTTAAAACATGTCTGTATACATGCTAGTCAAATATTGTGGACTCTGTATCTAACGAACCACTGGACGGAATGTTACTCAAATTTAATATTTGGTAATTCTTGTAACTAAAATTGAGGTTAATTTACTTTGCATATATATTGCTCAACAGGTGTCTCTGTCACGTTTCGATTTCTCTCATTCTAAGGAAGGTTATATCTCAACTTCTACTGTCTAAAAGTGCACCAAAACCGTGCATGTGAGATATATATCATGTGAAATTCTGCTGATTTAATTTGGTTACATAACAGTCGACAAGTGGCGTTGCTATACTGAAATTTTATCCCATTTACAGGAACACTATATCCCAAAATCTATGTTATAAAAACACTCCAAACTTGGTGAAAGATGTATAAATTATAAAAAAAAAGTATGCTTATTGAAATTTACATATACACTGTACAAAATGTAGAGCTGCTATTTCTTTTTTTTTCTTTTTTTTTTTTTTTTTTTTTTTTTTTTAACAATTTATATATGAAATTTGATGCAATTTTTACCAATAAATGCCTAGACATAACCATTTGGAAAATTGCAGAAAATAATAGTAATACCACCTATCGAGAGATATACACTCGAATGAAATCAGCATAATTTTCCATGGTATAAATCTTATATATCGAGTGTGCTGCAGGTATATAACATAAAAACTGAGATGGTCTTTCCATAAAAGGAGTTAATTTCCAGTATAGCAGTGTCATTTTTCGTCCAATATGCATTCAAAATTAATCAGCATATTGTAATAAATACACTTAAAAGAAGAAAATAGTAATATAGTTCTAGATAATTGGAATGCATTACGTTTTATATTAAAAAAATAAAATAAAATAAAAATTCTGTTTTTTAATTATAGCTGTCGTAAGTTACAAGAGAATTAATAATATCATAAATAAATTACAGAAAATAATTAGAAATTTCATAAATCAACTCCTTTTTTTTAAAATTTGTCTGGTATGTTCAATAGTATTAAATTACAATCTTCCATTCGTTCAATCAATAAGTATTTCTATCACTCTAAAGATTGTTACCTTTTAAGATGAAAAACCTGTAGTTGAGAATATAGGGAGGCTACATCTATACAAATTACTGTGCCTATGGTTTTTATTGAATTTTAAGAAATTGACAAATTAAACAACTTTCTTCTATAGGAATTTTTAATATAAAAGATCGCTTGTATAGAATGAAAAAGTGTATAAAAATAAAGGTATTTTTCAATACTTTTTTGACATCCTAATAAGAGATTTTTCTCTCTCAAATTCTCATTAACTATAACTTTTTAAAAATGTCACTTTCGATCCTCTACTCCTATAGTTAATATGTTTAAAACTAATTACAAATTTCGAATTACAATTCTTTTGTGTAATTATATTCATTTTTAACAAAATCTGAAGTTTTAGCATGGAAAGTGTCTCCAACTTTTACTTAGCCAAAGGTAATGCCTTCCCCCCTCATTCGGCAAAATTGTCCTATCAAGGGAAAATGAAATGCGGCGGAGTAGTCCTAAGGGGTAAACAGCTGATAAAATTTTCGACGCAGTTGCCCTACTATGCGGCGGAATCATGTCGTTTCCAAATAAAGTGTATGAATAATATATGTATTCATTTTTAATATTTGGAATTTTTTGGCTTGAAAAAAAATGATTTTGTAAAAAAAAACTAACAATTAGGATTATTATGACTGAATGCTTTCCAATAAGTAGGAAAAATAAAAGATATGTGTTTTAAGCATTAAAACATAATTTTCTGAAAATAATTTTTCGATAATATAACACTATACTGTTCTCAGATTCGTCATTCGAACATTCATAATGATCACTTATTCCCCAATCCCACTTAGATGTATTTATACTAAAATTAGAATTTGAGTCCCTCTGTGATTCTGATTATATATATATATATATATGCGTGTGTGTGTATAACCCCAGAGCACAAAACTCCGTGCATTCAAAAGTCTAAGTGACTAAATTTATAAAATAAGTTTTATAACTGTTTAAAATTTGATATTGCTGATAGTTAAAAATAAACCTACTATCTTCAATTACGTCGTCTGCTACTTTCATCTAAACTGTAAAATAAGAAAAAAAAATCCGAGAATCAGAAATGGTTTGTTTTAAAACTTTTTTTGTGCGTTACTTTTGAACACTCTAGCCCTGAGATATCACGGGCATGAAAAATAGAGGGTGAAAACTTACTCCGTTATTTTCACGGGAGTGAAAAGGAAAGAGCTAAATTAGTCTACATAGCACATTCAAACTAGTCCATATAACCAATTCAGTCACTTGTCGAAATTGTCTGCTGGTACAGTTCCTAACGTTCAATACACACATCAACATTGTTTTGTCATTACCAATAAACCGCGTAATCTTTTCTAGTACAGAATTTAAGTGAATCTATGAGCAATTTCTCCTAACCAGAAAACCATCCCAATAGTGTAATAATAAAAATCAGTTAAATGATATTCATTCGAGGGGCCATAATTTATCGTGATTTTCGACGTTCTAATTGTTTGACCTCGTGAGTCCCTTCTCAATAAATCTATGATTAACACTTTCGCGACCGCTGTCGTAGATTCACGTCATTTGAAAAACTGTAACTCCGCCAGTGGGGGTTTCTTTCACAATTTGTATGTTATTTATTTTTTAACCCATTGCGATGCAAGGTAATTCGGATCATTTAAATTATACTGCCACCGGAATTCACGAACAAAATTAAATTAAACGAAATTTTAATTTGAAGTAAAAAAAAAAAAAAAAAAAAAAAAAAAATGGCATTTTCTGCAACGTTATAAACGTAAATTTTTACTAAAAAATTTCCGGGACGAGTTTTGCACTCGGAGCTTAATAATTGCGTCCTCGCAACGAGAACAGCGCGCCACAAAGGGTTAAATATACACCCAAAATTCATATTTTTACAATGAAATGTACTATGGATACAAATATTTTAATTAGAAAGAATATAATTATAATGTATATCAATTTGTAATATAAGTGTGAATACAGAATAATTTGATCTGAAGTATTGTAAATTTGAAGAATAACGCCCACAGGCCGGCCTTACTGTCAAACAGACAAAATCCTGCGGTCGCGAAACTGATAAGTTTAAATAAAAATGTAGTAACGAGAAAGGAGTTCGAGGAGTCTCGGTAAAACCTGCCTGCCCTGTTTTATCAATTTTTAGAATCTACATTAGCGAATTTTAAAACCTTATATCCCAATAGAATGTGTCTCGAAGCTGAAATGGGCAATTGATTAACACATCAAACAACACGTTTGTTAATACTTTTTCGATTTCTGCTTGTTTTGGAATTCATTCATTATTTTAGTAAGGTGAGGTTTATACGATTTAGGCATGGTTCTAAAAATCATTAATGAACTTTCAGAATTTGTAGCTGTAAAACGAGCTGACGAGCGTAATTGATTTATGCGTCAAAAAATATATATTTATATATACTCTTTTGATTGATGTTTGCTTGAGATTTTTTTTTTCAATATGGGATTGTTTCCTGGTAAGAAGCAAAACGGAAACATTTCCATACTTGCGAACATACTAATTAATATTCCGTAATGCTGTTAATACAGACCTTTTTCTTACACCAATACATTTTTAGAGTAATATTCTCCAAATGCAATTACGATTAAATAAGAATGAAAATACCCTAAAAAGATACGGAGGGGGGGGGGGGGAAGCGGAGCTAATTCATACAGAACAAAATTTCAGTTATGATGCAAAAAATTTACAATCGTTCAAAAACGTAACACATTTAACCATACTCTCTGATACCTTTCTGAAACATTCGGTTTTTTTCCTTTTCTATCTGTTAAGTGATTGTAACGTTTCTGTTACGTATCTGATTTTTTTTACGATCGCGGACATTTCTACGTTTTTTAAACTAATCGGAAAACAATCTAAACGTTTTTTAACGTTCCTGAAATGTTTATAATCTTAAAATGTTATATGATTGTTACGTTTCTGGAACATTTTGTGCTGTTAGGGAATATTACTACGGAATGTTAACACTTTCGCGACGTCATGATTTTGTCATTTTGAAAGTAAGGTCCGCCTGTAGGCGTTATTCTCCCAATTTACAATATTTCAGAACAAAATATTCTGTATTCCCAATTATATTACAAATGGATATACATTATAATTATATTCCTTCTAATAAAAATATTTGTATCCATAGTACATTTCATTGTAAAAGTAGAATTTTGGGTATATATTTAAAAAATAAATAACATACAAATTGAGAAAGAAACGCCCACTGGCGGAGTTACTGACTTTCAAATGACGCGAATCTACATCAGCTGTCGCGAAAGTGTTAATTAGTATGTTGACAAGTATGCATATCCGTTTCGACTGGAGAAATTGCGCAGGATTCTCTCCCAGTGCAATTACCATTAAATAAAAATTGAAATACCTTAAAAATATACTGGTGTGAAAAAAAGGCGGAGCTAATAATACTACGGAATATTAACACTTTCGCGACCGCATGATTTTGTCTTTTTGACAGTAAGGCCAGCCTGTGGACGTTATTCTCCCAATTTACAGTATTTCAGAACAAAGTATTCTGTATTCACACTTATATTACAAATGGATATACATTATAATTATATTCATTCTAATCAAAATATTTGTATCCATAGTACATTTCATTGTAAAAATACGAATATTGGGTATATATTTAAAAAGCAAATAACATACAAATTAAGAAAGAAACGCCCACTGGTGGAGTTACAGGCCTTCAATTCACGCGAATCTACGTCAGCTGTCGCGAAAGTGTTAATTAGTATGTTGGTAAGTATGCATATTTATTTCGGCTGGAGAAATTGCGCAGGATTTTTTTCAAAATTATTCGCTTTGATGGAGAACCACTGGCCTGTACCGTTACTGTAGTTTAGTAGCTTCAGAGAAACCGTTTAATTTTAAAATATTCTGCACTGCTGCCATTCTATAAAAATTTCTAGGAAGATTTATGATAATTCCAGCATTTATTTTTGAAAACAAGACGAAACAACCTTGTTTTATCATAGAAAAACATATCTTAGGTTGAAACAGGCAACATGGACATTCAAGTTGACACTCAGTATTCCCATTAGAAGTACTTCGGCAGCACGCGGCTCACCGATCCTCTAGGTGCGCAATATATCAAACTGCACCATCGCCTGTAGCCAGTGTAGCCAGACCGGGGATTTTTTTTTTTATTAAACTCACACCAATTATTTTGAAAAGTGATGTTTGATATAAATAATCGATGATTAGTCGTGGAAGTGATTAGGCAACCGTTACAATTTAAATTTTGTGGTAGATATTGAATAAAAAAAGTAAACAACAGTACCCGTAGCTTTATCTTATTATGTATTATCTTATGTAATGTTAGCTATATATTACCTTATATAGCTTTATCATACTACCATGATATTTTAATATAATTTTTCATTGAAGTTTAATATTCGAAAAGTATTTGAAATAAAACATGAATCGCTAGAAAAAATAAAAAGGTTTAATGTATAGTGTTTTCCGTACCACAATACACTAATGAGTTAAGGACTAGAATTTAATACTTTCGTATACCAAATTTAGCAGATTTAAAAGGCACTATTTTTCACTTATTTAACCTGGATTAATTAAATACGCCTGTGAAACATAAGGTAATTACGCTTATTTAATATCGATTGCCATAAGAAATTACAATCAAAGAAAATAAAAAATAAATGATTTTTACTTATTCCGCTTCGCTTTAAAAGCAAAATTTTATTACTGGGTGTTGGGGTTAAGGCAAGTGGTCTTCACAAATATCGAGGGCCTAACGAGGTTTGCCTTTCGTAATGATCCTTCTAACATGTCCTAGTTTCGCAGAAAACCATAAGGTTCTCTGCGAAATTTTCATTTACATGAGTTTCGCAGAACACCATGGAAATCTCCGAATGACTAGGTTCGACGACGCAACATTGAACCGGCACGTATCGTCTAGGGTAGAATTGCTCGACTACAGGTGGGGCTCTAAAAAATAGGTAATATGCCATAATACTTCAATGACTTAAACATCAGAACTTACAAAATTGAACAAAATAATACTTCTTATTCTTAAGATAAAACAGATTTTTTTTTTTTTTTTTTTTTTTTTTGTATAATACTGAAAAATATCATAAGCGATAATTTTAAAGGTTATTTTTTAGTGTAACTTAGAAAAAACTTTTTGGAAAATTTTACTCAAAAAAAGTATTTCACATAATTTTTTCAATACGTTGATTGTACGAAGAGCGATTATATAATATTTTCTTTTCGAAGGTGATTATATTCTTGTTTTATTGTAAAACTTTAAAAAATAAATTCTGTCACTTAAGTCAGATTTTAAGTCTTTCATAGGTAAGAATGCGTAAAAACATTTTTTAAAGGATTAACTAATAGTGCTGAAATTTCATAAGACTTTCAGTGTTTCGATTCACCTTTTTAATATAATGAAAAACATTAGGTTTTATTCCTTAAAGTTGAAAGACTTTGAAAGAAAAAAGTTTAAAGCGGATTTATTCCGTACACTATTTAATACTTTGTTTCTAAGATGGAATCATTTTTGTAATAGTATTAAGTATTTAATAAAATAGACAGTTGACAGAAGGATTTAGAAATTGGATCCAATCTTAAAATAATCATATATATTAACTGTATTCCAAGCTGTTCTAAACCTAATGTATTAAGTAAGAAGGTAGTATGCATAAAATATAATAAAATTATCTACTATAGAATATGTGTTATTTTACTTTTATTGGAGAATCTATTTCTAAAAAACCGAAATTTTCCTTCAAATAGAAGCCCTTTCCTTTAATAGAAGCCCTTGTGAATCTCATTTCTTGTTTCCAGTCTATATTCTATACACTACAAACTAAAATTTCCATATTGCCCCAGTTGGTACTCGCAGAATTGCAACATTTTATAATTTATTACGGAGTACTGTTAGCACCAGCCCTTTTTTTCCCACCAGTCTCATTAGGATTAATGCTTTCTTTTTTAATCGTAGTTATATGTTGGAGGACATTAGTAGTTATATGTTGGAATCGTAGTTATATGTTGGAGGAGGGATATAGATTTTTCGTTTAAAAGAAATTTCTGGTAGAAGTGACATATCTATTCTGCGGAAGTAATATTTAAACTTTGATGCATTGGGTAATTACACGCCTTAAACTGTATTTTTGAGCTAATTTAAAATAGAAGAAATAAAAGGCGTTTTCTGCTATGTTACAGAAGATACAATTTGCTAAAAAAAAAAAAAAAAAAAAAAAAAAAAAAATTCCAGGATAAGTTTTCACCGTTGGGACATACTTGCGCCTTCGCGGTGGGAACACCGCGGGTTAAGGGGTTAACCCAGGGATACGACTCCCACCTTTTTGTTTAACGAAAGCAAAATCTAGTCACACCGGATTAAATATCTAATTTAAGTACAATTATATTAACACACAGATAATGTGTTATAATAAATTTACTTAAAGGATACGTTTATGCCTGTGTGAATGAATTATTTCTTTTTCTGCTTACAGTCCATATAACTTAAATTAATATTTTCTACGGTAATTTTTGTCCCATTTGAAATTTAAAATTAACACAAAATATTAACTTTCGAAAATATTTTGTTTTAAAATACGTAGGTCTACATTTAAAATTTGATTTGATAAATTTGGCCAAACTTTATGTTTTTTTTTTGGTGTGTTGAAACCGAAAGTGAAACCAGTTATTTTTCTATCACATATAGATTTTTGCCAATACAGAGTGTCTACCGATACAGTTTCTTCTTTGACTCTTCCACCAGTATAATTATATGTTAAACATACCTGCCAATATTTTAATTTATTCCGGAGTACTTTTAGCTCCGCCTTTATCATAGTTATATGGAGAAAAATATCCTAAAAATAAAGTGGTGCAAAATAAAGGAGGAGCTTAAATTTCTCCGGAATAAATTAAAATATTTGCAGCTATGGGTAACATTTATAGTATCTTTCCATGATCCATTTCCGAAAACAAAGAAATTGTGTCGGCAGACACCCTGTATTGAGAAATATATATACATGATAGAAAAAAAACTGGCTTTATTTTCGGTCTCAGCACGCGAAAAAACATACAGAGTTGCTCTAACAATATATATCTGAAGTGGTATTTTACCGTTTTAACATGTTTGGAACTTATAATCCCTAGATATATTTTGCAAACAAATCTTTAGAAGTGAAAATATTTTAGACACAATAATTACAAATTTACTTTTGTTACTATGTATATATCCAATCTAATCATTTTCCTGAGTTTTCTTCAGGGCAAAATCAATTTCGGAAACTGTACTTCAGGTGAGAAGAAACTTGCAATAACAATGAAGAAAAATATTCGTATAGGTTTTTAAGCAGTCGATGAAATTGGTTGAATGTCATGTTTTCAGCAAAATTTAAAGTACTTTTAGAATCGATGTGTAAAAATTTTACACGTGCTTATGCCTATTTATTTTATTTTAATGGTAAGTATTTTGTTATATAATAAGAACGGTAAAAAGTAACTTTTAGAAAGATTAAAAATTTAATAAATAAGCAAATGCATTTCTTTAAAATATTTTTTTATAAGTTTATTGTTATAAAAAATAAATATTTATCTTTTATCAAGGTGTATGAAATAGAGATACACAATGCAAAGTATACTTAAAAATTAGTATACTTTTATAATAGTCATTATTATGATCTTCTTACGTGAGATATGATTTTAAATGCAACAAACGCAAGGCTATTTAAAATATATACCGTTTTGTAACAAATGGTATAATTTAAAATCAGTATTGCAAACCTAATGGAGTATAGGATGTAACTATCATGGATTCCAAACCTTCAAAGCTTTTTTAAATATATGCTCTGTTTATGTAATTCGAAAATTTTAGTCTTTTAAGTAAATCAAGAAAATTTCTTAGTAACAGTGGTGCGCAAAAGCGTGCTCTCAAGTAATTTTTGTTAAAGAAATATTTTTATAAACAGATTGAACTAATGATAATATATGCTAACGCGAACGTACTAATTATTATATAAAAAATATTTCTTTTGGAAATGTTTAAAATAAAGCATCTTATCTGAAGAATAGCATGATATAAGAAAGAAAAAAAATATTTTCCCGAGAATTATAATAAATTTCACCTATCTTATATTATCATTCTCCATCATTACAGATTATTTAACTTAACCCATTATAGTTTTCAATATAGCAATTAGTTTCACGGTATAGGAAGCAATTAAGAGCCTGAAATGATGACATACTTGCCAATCTAACCCGGAAGATTGTTAGTTCCCGCCCCTTTTTGTACACCACTCAATTTTTAGAGTAATTCTTTACAAATATATTTAAGATTTAATAAGACTAAAAGTACTCTTAAAAAAGACTGGTGTAAAAAAGTAGGCGGAAAGGGGCGGGACTAACAGTCTTCCGGGTTAGGTTGGCAAGTGTGTGATTATAACAGACCTGCCAGCCTAATTCGGAGGATTGTTAGTACCACTCCTTTCTCCACACCATTTTTTAAGAGTATTTTTCTTCTTAATTTATCTTAAATACATTTGAAGAGAATTACTCTAAAAATTAAGTGGCGAGGAAAAAGGGGCGGTACCAACAATCCTCCGGATTAAGTTAGCAGCACTGTGATAAGAATCTTAAGACTTTCGCGACCGCATATTTTTGTCTTTTTGACAGTAAGGTCCGCCTATGGGCGTTATTCTCCTAAGTTACAATTTTTCCGAACAAAATTTACCGAATTCACATTTATTTTACAAATGGATATACATTATAATCATACTCTCTCTAATAAAAATATTTGTATCCATAGTATATTGTTTGTACAAATATGAATATTGTGTATATTTTTAAGAAACAAATAACATACAAATTGCGAAAGAAACGCCCACTGGCGGAGTTACAGTTTTTCAAATGCCGTGAATCTACGTCAGCGGTCGCGAAAGTGTTAATACATTTCACGAATTTGAAACTATTGATCTTCAAGATTCCACAGTGTTTTATTTGCTTTAATAAATTTTTTAATTTAAAAACTAAACTGATAGTATAAATTAGTCATGACTCCATATTCACAAATATTTTGAAGTTTTAAATCAGAGTTACCACCCCTATTTTTAACAGAATTATGTCTTTTATTTTTTCTACGAATAAATAAAGTGAATATTATTATAGAATATTTCTAATATGAAGGTCGCTCTCGTAAATTGGGAGACAGGGCAACTATGTGAATCTTTTTTTCAGGTTTGAATATTTCTACGTAGTTTTCGCCATATTGAATCATACATATGAGGCAAACAGCGCCTCTAATTAGAAAAAATGTACAATATTCTAAATCACAAACGTTCAATTTATTAGAAAAACGTAGGGGAGCGTGGAACTAGTTGTCACAGGGGTAAGAAGTAACACGCAATTTACGAAATAATTTGTAACATTTGTGATTAAATATTTTTATTAGGGGGACCGGAAAATAATGTCGTTTTGAATTAATAAAATGAAACCGGAAATTTTTGTTTAACAGTGTTTACATGTACTTTACAAATAACCATCTTATAAGTTACCTAAGAATATCTTAAATTTTATCCAGGATAAATTTCCGATGTCAGTATTTTAATTCAAAACAACATTATTTTCCGGTCCCCCTAATATAAACATAATCCTTATGACGTGCTTTATAATGTAAGCAGAATCGGTGCTCCACAAAAATGGTTAATGAGAGGTTCTGTACACGTGCTTCATTTTAGCTAGTTAGTGGGAAAAAAATATTTCGTAAATTTTGATTAAAGTCATGTTAATTTATATATTAACGAAATGTTTATAGCTATTTATTTAGTCTGTGTGTTGAGTTATAAAATAAATGTTTAATTTTTTGTATAAATCGTTATATATTTTTATAAAGAAACAAAATGTCCAAAATCATACGATGGGGAAAGGTGAAATGAATTTTGAGGTAAGTTGTAACAAGTTAGAGGAGGAGCCACATGATCTATATAATACGCATTTGAAGCTTCATTTTGATCCGATCATTAGACGCAGAGCTGTCTGGCTTTGAGCTCCATAAGTTTATGTTAAATCATCCTGTACCGTACTAGCAAAGCAGGCAATCATATACGAAATTTATCTTTTTTTAAATGCGGTGATTATTTTTTTTATTGTTTTAATTGTATTGTTTTTATTAGTTTCTTAATTTATTGGGTTGTCGGGAAAGTTCTGTCATATTAAATTAATCATCTGACAACGAAAATAAATTATTTAACAGATACCTTCTTTAAAATTATATAAATATTCTCCAAGATAAATTCTCAGTATAAGTTGTTAAATTCATCACGGCAGAACTTTCCCGCCAGGCCAGTATATCCATCCATAGTTGCTAACTTTTACAAATTTAAAATAATGATAATCACCACTAAAATTTTATAGAAATTTCTTATATTCATTTTCGAAGATTTAAAATCTCGAAGTTTACTATCATAAAATTCTGGTGTAAAATCTTCCTAAATATCGGGAAAATTTGTCAGCTATGTATATTCTATAAGTTTGACGGACATTAAATGCTTTCTTTTAAAAATAATGTAATGCATGAAATAATGTATTATTAGTTTATCCGTAACGCAAGGATTCGATTTTATCGTTTTTCACTATTTTAAAACTAGCTATAAGAATACTTATTTTTTTTTTTTTAAAGACTACATAAATAATACATAATTAAACAGAGTTTAATCAACATAGTTGACAAATTTTACGCACTTCAGCTAACGGAAAGTATTTACTTAAAATTCGAAAAACTCTTAAAAACTGCAGAAAAGTTAAAAAGAAAAAAAAAAACCTTTTTTTTAAAAAAATTATTATTTAGGGGGGGGGGGGGGGTGATTTGCAGATTTTTTTTTTTTTTTTTTTTTTTTTTTTTTTCTCTGGGGACTGACAGTATGATAAATTCTTTGAAAAGTAAAATAAAAACAATAATATATACTATTACGTTTGCTTTAAGACATGTTAATACAATAAACCAATTATAATAATACGTGTACAAAAATAAATAAATAAAACAATAAAATAAATAATGATAATAATAATTAATGAAAATTAAAAAAATAATGATGTTAATGTTTATATGGACAAAGTAAAAACATATTACCTGTATTACATCGAATGTTTTTGTATCCATAGTACATAATTCATCGTTCGTAATTGTGTAAAAAAAAAAAAAAATGCTTGCAACTAACACTTTAAGGCGGAAAATCATTTACATTCACGGCCTTAAAATGCTAGTAACTGGCAAAGATTGAATTTCGATACTAACACTGGTTTAATATATAGAAAATACATACGTTATTCATTAAAAAAAAATGAAGCTAAATACTCTTCTCTTACTAAATAAAATAGAAACACACGTTCACACTCTCGCAAGGAGAGGCAGCCATCATTGTTTATCTAAAAAATCCAAGTGGTATCTCGCGGGGAGAATGAAATGATCCTTGTCTGTGATTGGTCAACTTAAACCGATTTCGAAAGCAGTTTGGCGGCTCTGGAAGAAATTTCTATTCACCTTTTCGATAAGGTGGTTCTAGTGTATAAAATGCATGTGGGGATGATTTGGGTTGTAAGACGAGGATTCCGATAGCGGAATGTTTCCGTGTCGAATTTTTTCCGATGGGTTCGTTCTAGAGCCCCTGTTCATTCCTCCTATTGGTCAATTTTGATCAGCACGCTCAAAATACTCAGCTTTTTCTAAACTGTTTCGTAAAAGTTGATCATCCGAAAACTTGCTGTCCTTGAACAAAATCAGGCTGAGTATGTTGGGTATAATGCTGTGTTTAGTAAAATGCTGAACGAAAGTCTTTCGTATGATATAGCCATTAGAGTACTTCTGCTTTCGAATCTAGTAGACGTGATATTTTAGGTTGATTGCAGGATGAAATAGTCGGCTAGGGGTTTGTTAGACGGAATAGGTCGCTCACCACTATACAGTGGTTTCTTGCGATTTTAAGACTACCCGTAGTTTATTACATTGAAAAAGTCTAAAAAATTTTTTAATGTGTTACAGAGTGCCTTCGGGTGTTTAGTAATTGAACTCGCGATAAAGCGCGACATGTGGGTGACATAGGTCTTGAATGAGCCTGAAAAAGAATGTTGCTAGATATTACATTCTCGCGAAAAAGACAATAGATTCGAGTTCTGAAAGTCTTTAGGGGAGAGAAAAATTTAGTTATCTGTTGAGACTTTGTAAGATGACTCCAACATTGGGGAAAGTAAGATCAACTACTTGAAAGGAAACTATCTTGGGAAGAAAATGGGGAGAGGGTTGTTAAGTTGTTAGATTTGAAATTTCTGTGAGAAACACAAATCTTTTGATTACCTTTTCCCGTAATTGTGGACGATCTATGATATTAGTTAGCCAGTTATGTGGTATATACAGAGCTGCTATCGTAATCCGATTAGTACCGCCCCTTTTACTACACCACTTAATTTTTAGAGTAATTCTCTTTAAATGTATTTACGTGGAATTAAGAAGAAAAATATTCCAAAAAAGGACTGGTGTAGAAAAAGAGGCGGTACGAGCAATCATCCGGATTAGGTTGGCAGCTCTGGAATATGATATAAGCGTAGATTATGTTAGGAGGTCGTTAGTTGATAGTGATCTTAATAGCATTTTAGAGAACCTTCTTACTCATACGGGTACTGAGATGAGAGTCAGCAATGAAATCTATGAAAGTAGGATACGAATAGCTGACAGTGATGAACAGTGCTGGTTGCAGTTTACGTGTTGCATGAGAAACATATCGATACCCGGCAACATTTATAAATTATTCCGGAGTAATGTTATTCCCGCCTTTTTTCCGTACCGGTATATTTCAGAAGCATTTTTCTTCTTATTTCTTTGTAATTGCATACTGGAGAAAATTTCGCTAAAATTATAATGGTGTGAAAGAAGGCCGGGGAAATAAATTATAAATGTTACCAGATATCTATATCACAGCTATTATTTCTTTCCTAGAGCACAGCTGCCATCATTTTATTTTATTCGGGAGTATTTTTAGCTCCTCTATTTCGCACTCCTTTATTTATAGAAAATGTTTCCCGAATTTATAAATTTGACAAAATGTGATAAACTTACTCTTAAAAAGTATGCGGTAGGAAATAAAGGTGGGGCTAAAAATATTCCGAAATTAATTAAAATGCATAGGTTCCAAAATTTTAATTTATTCCAGTGTATTTTTAACCCCGCCTTTATTTAACACCATTTATTTTTTAAAATACATTTTTTTCTTATTTTATCAAAGTTACATATTGGAGAAATTTTTTCTATAAATACATAGCTGCCAATATTTTAATTTATACCGGAGTATTTTTAGCCCCGCCTCTAATTCATACCACTTTTTATTTAAGAGTAATTTATTTTTATTTTATCGAAGTTATGCATTGAAGAAAAACTTCTATATATAAAGTGGTGTGAAAAAGAGGCGGGGCTAAAAATACTCCGGAATAAATTAAAATATTGCCAGCTTTGTAAATAAAGTGTTTTGTAAATAAAGTCTGCTATGAAAATGTTGGCAGCTATGCTATAGTGCTTTGTCGAGGAGATGTGGTTCATTTTCTGAAGCAGAGGAAGATGTCATCTGAACTAAAGTTCTATCACTTGATCTGCCTGACCTAACGTTAGGTAACGCCCTAGAAAAAATACTTGTTAATCGTCTGAACTTCTTCCTGAAATCAAATAACCTGCTCAACGACCAATAATTTGGGTTTAGAGGGGGTAGATCATATAAATCAGCAAGCCATCTGAATTTTTTTTTCGGAATTAACGAAAATACGGACAATGACCCCTTAGAAAGACCTCCTAAGAAGGGTATCCCACCAAGTCTAAATCCCTTCAGCGTACAGCTGGCTACAAATACCAACAAAAAGAACAATATTACTGCGCAATCTTCTGTCAACTAACCGAATTAGGTAATATGCATTCGAAACAAGTTTTTCAATAACTCTGCTAAAGATCAAATATTTTCTTTTTAAAAATATTTTAAGTGTATTTTTAATGTACACCATCCTTTATTTCCGCTCTGCATTTTTGTTAATTAAAATAAATGTTTATATTTAAAATAATTTTTTTTAATTCCAAAATTTATAATTTTTATATTTAAAAACAAAAATAATGAGCTTCAAAAATATTAAAATTTATATGTGCAGTATTTTAATGGAAGTTAATGAAATAATTTTCGTAACCCGACGCTGAAATCAACAAGAAGAATAAGCAATATATTCAAGCAGGGTTCGTACGGTCCTTATATTTTCCCTGAGTCTTATACCAGTAAATGTTTTAGAACGATTTTCGTTATAAAATAAGTCTTCCTGATTAAGATTAATTTTATTGTTTCAGAATACTGGTGTGAGACTCAGGGAAAAAATAAGGCCTGTACGAACCCTGTCAAGGTAAAACCTAATCAAAACATTTCTGCTTCTTTACAAATAAATTTTATTATTTATTTTATTGAAACTTTTGTTAAGATTTTAAAATTCTGTTTTCCCTAAATAACAAAGTAATAAATATTTAGTCCCATTTACGTGTATACTAAAACTAATAGTTTGAAAATTTGTATGCTTCTCTGAAATCTTATTTTTCTTATCCATTAAAAAAAAAAATGGTGGTAGTAAAAAAAAAAA
Source organism: Salticus scenicus (assembly GCA_963930645.1). Lineage (NCBI taxonomy): Eukaryota > Metazoa > Arthropoda > Arachnida > Araneae > Salticidae > Salticus > Salticus scenicus. Next base: position 103,427,379 of record OZ005657.1, read on the forward strand.
AAAAAAGAAAAAAAAGAAAGAAAGAAAATAAAGAATTAAAATATTCACTTTACTACATAAAATTCTGCTGTTGTTGCTCACCTATCTTTAAGATGGCGAAATTCCATTTTATGAGAAGAGAAAATTTTTCTTAAAAGGCTATAGTATATAAAGCCACTGTACTTTCATAATTTTGCGTCTTGAGAGTTCATATATTCACATTTATGTTTCATTTTTCCAAAAAATCTGACATCTGAAATGTTGCCTTAAGACACCTAGTAAAATTCAAGTACTTGCTTTTTCCTTATAAAAGGAAGTTTTTAAGAATAGTGAAACTTCGATGAAGAATATAATGTCTTATAAAAAAGAAGGTTTACTGCAAAAAGGAATTTTTGAATATTTTAATTTATAAGAAAAAGTTAAAGAAAATGTTTCAAAGCTCGAGAAAGTGATAAAAAATATTTACAGGAAATTAACACGTATAAAAACATTTTTTTTTTTTTTAAATAAGTCGTTTAACATTAAAATAGAGCTTATTTTTAATGTTACCATAAAATATATTTTCGGGAGATTAATACGATTTAAACAATTTCTTTTAACACACAAATTACCGTAAAAAAAAAAAAAAAAAAAAAAAAAAAAATGCAATATGTGTAAATGAATTTCTTCATAAAAGTAAATTAACACTATTTAACTATGACAAATATTAGATCTATGATTTGATGATTTTTTTTTTTAAGTATTATCTTTTACATTGTTCAAAACATAAATAATTTATTGCAAAATAATAGGATGTACTTAATTCTGCGAGTATAAAATAAAATTAATTGTTTTCGTTCAGAAAAAGAAGGTACCTACATCATCATAATGAGAAAAAATATAGGATTCCACAATGTAATATTTTTTTAAAAATATAATTTGTACAAAAAAAAAAAAAAAAAAAAAAAAACTATTTCAACAGAATTTTATGTAAAGCTAGTGGACTGCGCTTATCAGCGTGCAGGCGTATGGATACATTTTAGCTCCACATATAGCCTATTTGCTTGTTAGTGTTCTTCAACCATGTTTCTTATGACTATGGAAGCCATGTATAGTTGCAAACTTAGCACTTTTTGGTTCTTGAATATTTTAATTTCTAATTATTATTATTATTATTATTATTTTATTTTATCAGTGAAACTATTACAGTTCACTGATTAAATAAAATAAATATTTCTAATATATTTTTCCGGTAGCCAAAAGGTGCTAAGTTGGTAACTATGCTATCATGTCCAAGAAAACTGCTCATAAATTAACCCTGTGCAGGTCTTAACACTCTAAAGCGTGTTGCCAGATTTAAGGACTCTTTCATTCACCTATACAAATAAATTTTAGGCGTGCAGGGATGGAACGCGGGTGGAAAATTCATGCTGGTATTCGTCTAAGAAATTTTTCTACCTGTAATACCGTTGATTTAAGAAGTAAAAATTTTGTTACATTGATAGTGGTATGAATTCTGCACCCGTGTTCTATCCCTGGGAGTGATATTTGATATACATAATCCAGATACTCCAACATACTAATTAATATTCCGTAGTATTGTTAGCCCCGCCTTTTTTTCCACACCAGTATCATTTTAGAGTATTTTTCTTCATATTTAATCGTAATTGATTTTGGACACTATTACTCTAAAACTTTACTGGTGTCTAAAAAAGGGCGTGACTAACAACACTACGGAATATTAATTAGAATGTTGGAGTCTCTGCATAATCAGAGACACCATCATCCTAATTAATATTCCGTAGTGTTGTTAGTCACGCCCTTTTTTACACACCAGTAAATTTTTAGAGTAATAGTCTCCAAATTGTATTACGATTAAATAAGAAGAAAAATACCCTAAAATGATACTGGTGTGAAAAAAAAGGCTGGCTAAAAATACTACGGAATATTAATTAGTATGTTGGAGTCTCTGCATAATGGGAAAAAAAAAACTTTGAATTTAATAGGCAACCGTTGCAAATGGAATTTAGCGGTAGATGTTGAATAAAAAAGCCTATAAATATGGCAACACTGACCAGTGGGGTAAAATTAAATAGAATTGGCAAAGGTTTAAAATTAATTTCTCATACGCATATGGTAAATAAAATATTCTGCAAGTTAAACTTTCAACTTTTTTTTTTTCTTTTGTATAATTACGCATGTTGATATTTCCTGATTTTTAAAGTAAAATTTTTAATTTATTAACCTTGTGCATAACGGTTAACAGCGTAACTTAGAAGCAAATAAAAGCAGGCATTTCAAATATTGTGTTTTGAAGTTTATAGGAGGTTGCTACTTGAGAAGGTTTATGAACATCGGCAAGTTTCAAGGAGTGGTGCGGGTGAAATTTGTCTGAAAAATTTATAATTAACATTTAATTACAGCCTTATATTCTATATAAATGTCGTTTCTATATCCAAATGAGGGGTTGCGGAGGGACGCAGCTCCTTCACACTGATTTATATGCCAAATAAAACTGGCCCTAAACCTAGTTTGAATTATTTGTATCGTAAGTTTATATACAGTACTTGTTACGTTAAACCTTGATATGCAATCTGTCTTTATAGTACTAAACATAGATGCCAACATTTTAATTTATTCCGGAGTATTTTCAGCCCCGTCTTTATTTCATACCACTTACTTTTAAGAGTAAATTTTTCATATTTTATCGAAATTATATATTGGCAGGGATGGAACACGGGCGCAGAATTCATACCACTATCAATGTAAGAAAATTTTCTACTTCTTAAATCAACGGTATTATAGGTAGAGAAATTTCTTAGACAAATTCCGGTATGAATTCTGCGCCCGTGTTCCATCCCTGTATTGGAGAAAAAATTTCTATAAATAAGGAGGTGCGAAATAGAGGCGGGGCTAAAAATACTCCAAAATAAATTAAAATTTTGGCATTTATGGTACTGAATTCCAAGACTGCAGGAATTTGTCTGGGTGCTACATCAGATATTGAGTTTGAATAACATCTGTTTATAAGGGTATAGGGGAAGACTTTCTTAAAAACTGAAAAGAAAAATTTAGAAGTGAAATTCAAATTAAATCTATAGTTGGAAAAAATAAAATAATGGAATTATTAAAAATAATTTATTTTTTACATACATAGAAGAATGGTGGGGAATATGAAATAGTAGGGTAAAATGAAATAGTGTTATATCTCTTCTGTACGGTGCTGCAACCTATTGAAATATAATCACGCGTCTTCACCAAATATGAACAATAGCTCATATTGCGTTTCTGAGAAAAGCAGTTCACAACTTTTTTCGTTTACGAAGTTTCAAACGTTCATCGAGGAAGTGTTACGAAACATGTACCGTAATTTCTGGTAGATACCCCGCAGGTTATATAATCCACTTTTGCACCAGAAATTTCAATTGATCAGGGATGGAACACGGGCGCAGAATTCATACCACTATCAATGTAAGAAAATTTTCTACCAGTTAAATCGACGATATTATAGGTAGAGAAATTTCTTAAACACATTCCGGTATGAATTCTGCGCCCGTGTTCCATCCCTGATTGATAAATAAATTTATATTTGTACGAGCTCTTCCTTCGAAAAAGTATAGATTTCTCTATTAAATAAAATTTCTGGTGGAGAAATGACACATCTTACCTGCGGGTTATCTACCAGAAATTAAGGTAATCTTTCTACAAAGCAGTAAAATTATTATAAATCTAGTGTCATTTCACGCAAAAGATGTGAATTACTCTGCAGTCTGTTTCCTATGAATATTTCTACCAACAATTATTTGAGGTTGATTTATTTTCAAATATGACGATTCCAGTAATATTGAATATACAACATTCCATATTATTTGCGATCTTTTAATTTTGACTGTTAATAATGTTTTTCAAATTTTTTTTTTCAATCATAATTTCAAAATAATATGTTTATAATGCAGTTATCCATGATTATTTGTAAAAATACTATCCTATTCAATATTATACTATAAGTAAATGGGTATTCTGTATTTCCCTTCATAACTCTTCCATATTACCCACTTGGTTCATGTTACCCGAGAAAAGCAATTACTTGTTAGGCTAAAATTTTGCATAAAGCCATTAAAAAACATTAAAGATACTTGAAAGTTTGCAGTAGTCAATGCCACGATGTTCCAAAATACTTCAGTTAATAATGGTGAATTCCAATGGAAATGGTATTCAATATTCATCGACTTTCTTCTCCAAATAACATGGAGGTCAGTTTTTGTGCATCTGAAATAAATTATTTCAGTAATAGTGCCTGAAGTTTTTTAAACTCCTGCAAATTACTAACTTAATTAAAAATTATACAAAACTTTTTAAATTATAAAATAAGGTAAATTTTCATTGTCACAAAAATGTTAAATTATTTTAAAAACAATTAAACATGTTATTATTTGAGTTAAAAAAGTCAGTGAATTGTCAGTGAATTGTCTAAAAAGTCAAATTTGGTTTATGAACTTTATTCGATTTACAATCATAAATACATACCTGGTAACATTTATAATTTATTCTGGAGTATTGTTAGGCACGCTAATTGATAGACTTTTGAAATATCTAAGTATGTTTTTTAATATACTTATAAAATTAGGCGTTAACGAATACACTGCTCGGTATGAAAATTTTCCCCAACACCCTTTTTGCAAATTCTTCTATAAAATGACCTCCTGATTCCGAATATGACGCCCATTTTGCTCTATCACCCACCGTTTTTTAAAGATGGCCCCCTATTTTTGTTACTTTTGGTGATTTTATGACTATAGATTTGATTTTTAGGGGGGGAAGGGAGGATTATTTTTACCCCGTTAAATATCTTCTGAGGGGCTACAGAGTTGGAAAATTCTAAAACATCAACATTTGTACCAAGGGGAAAATTTACGGGGGGGGGGGGGGTTGCCACTGAAATTATATATTACATTTCTAATATTTTTAAATCTATTATTAATGTTATTTATTAAACATTAAAATTCTTGGTTTTTAGGCGTTAAATTGATTATTTTTCATTCTACAAATCAAATTCATGGTCATAAAATTACCGTACAGTGATAAAAATTGAGGGAGGGGGTGGTCTATCTTGAAAACGGTGGGTGACTGGGCAAAATGGGATATATTCGGATTCAGGAAGTCATTTTACATAAGAATCAGCAAGAATGGTATCAGAGTTCGATTTATTATTATTATTTATTTATTTATTTATTTATTTTATTTTATTTTATTTTATTTTATTTTATTTTATTTATTTATTTATTTATTTTATTTATTTATTTATTTATTTTACAGCGTAGTGATATCGATCTGCACCAGCCATATATTTACATGACGATTTACGGTCAAGTTTGTAGAAAGAATTTTTATTTTTTCGCACTCTACAAGCAATAAACCATATATTATAGAAAATAGCATAATAATCACATTCATTTAAAAATTTTATTGCAACTTAACACAAAATAACGTATTAGTATCCATTTAATAAACATATCGCTATTAATAATAATAATAATAATAATAATAATAATAAACTATACGTATATTTTAATATTTTAACACCAGAATGTATACTTAAGTTTACAGAAAATTTAGTATTGGTTTAGGAAATCGAAAATGATGGAACGAGCATAAAATGACGGAATGTGAAAATTCTTTCATAGCTGCCAACATTTTAATTTGTTCCGGAGTATTTTTAGCCCTGCCTTAATTTCATACCACTTATTTTTGAGAAGTAATTCTACCTTAATTTATCGAAGTTGTTTATTGGAGAAAAGGGTTCTATAAATAAAGTGGGGCTAAATAAATGCAAGGTTAAGAATACTCCAGAATAAATTAAAATGTTGGCAGCCATGTTCTTCTAGTTCGGATTGATACTTTTATTTGTTTCATTTTTAGTAATATAGAAATATTGGCTTTTTATTCCAATTTTCTAACTTTGAAAGTTCACATTCAACTGTACAGAAAACCTCGTCCTTAGCGTCTTTTTTAGGAAGTAATCAACGAAATATATTTATGTATTCGTGAATAAATAATTAAAATTTAGTCCTGAAAAATGGATAATGTAAATGACATCAAATTTTACTATGCCGATATCGTTTAAAACTTAAAACGAATACGAAAAATCATTTTTTACGCAAAGTATTGTAACGTCTATTGCTACTAAACTGAGATCAAAATCTCCCACAGGAAATTTCTTAATGAGGCAATCCCAATGCATTTCTTAATTAAAAATAGGTTAATTTGTACAGTAAACATCGAACCACACTTATAAAACAACAGAAATTGCTTAGAAAATTAGAAAATATATATTTATATATACACACACACACATATACAGAGCTGCCAACCTAATCCGGTAAATTGTTAGTACCGCCCCTTTTTCTACACCACTTAATTTTTAGAGTAATTCTCTTCAAATATATTTACGATTAATTAAGAAAACAAATACTCTAAAAATATATTGGTGTAGAAAAAGGGGCGGTACAAACAATTTGCCGGATTAGGTTGGCAGCTCAGCATATATATATAAGAAAAATTTTTGGTAGATTCCACATTCGGTGAAAGATAATAGAAATGGCATATTTGCCAACCGTCGAGAACACCATAAAGTTCACTCTCTTATCGCATAACGTGTGCTAAAGGTAGATAACGACTGACGACTACAATAATAAGAGCAATGACCTTTAACACGTGTCAAAGCAGGAAGTTTTTACTGTTCATGTTTTACTGCCCAAAACATTTAACATGGGAGTTATTGAAAGCAAACGTTGTACAGTGAATCAGTCAAACTTTCTTGCGAGCGCTTTTAGACCTTTACTCCTCTCAGCAACATTTTGAAAAAAAAAAATCATTGTATAATTTTTATTATTTGGGGTGTTTTGGTAGGAAAATGGCAAACTGGAAGCTGGGATATATAAAAAGTAAGAGAAATATTGCGAAAAAAGAAAAAAGAAACAGAAACTGATTGTTTTTATTGATTTTCTTTTGTTTTCTGGGCACAAATCCCCTCAAATTTCCTCCTTACTACAAATGTTCGTGTTTTAGAACTTTCTACCTCTGTAGCTCCTGAAGTCAGAAGAAGATTAACGGTTAAAATAATCATCGTTCATTTTCAAATCAAACTGATGGGTATAAAATTATCAAACAATGATAAAAATGGGGGAGGGGCGTATCAAGAAAACGGTAGGTGATGGGAAAAGATGAGGGCCAGCTTCGGATTCAGGAGGTCATTTTACATACGCCAAAATGGTGTCGGGGGGCAATTTTCATGCCGAGTAGTGTAATTTTTCTAATTTTTGCTGAGTTATAGGTTTGTTGTCAAGTTTCGAATTTATATCTTGCTAAAAATCAACTTAATAATATTTCGTTAACATTTAAATATTTTGTCATCTCACGTATTAAAATATTTTTTGATTTGCATTCTAAAATTAATACTTTATGTAGCATCGTTAATTCTCTTCTTTTTCCATTTTTGAAATACTTTCTAAAATTACAATTTTCCTTACAACTGTAGTTTGTAACACTGGACTCAATCAGAAAGTGTATATAGAGAACGTCGTAATAAAATCTGTTCAAAAATTTGCTTTTTAAACGGTAAAATTGGTGGTTACAGAAAGAGAGAAGGAAAAATATCCAAATGTAGACCTGCTAACTATGCTAGTTTATCCATAATAGTATTAAGCCCCACCCTTTGTTTCACACCAGAATAGTTGTAGAGTAATATTCAGCAATATGTTCTCATGATTAAATAAGAAGACTATTGCTCTACAACTATTCTGGTGTGAAAAAAAAGCGGGGCTTAATACCATTACGGAGAAACTAGCATAGTTAGCAGGTCTACAAATGCAGATTTTTTTTCCTTAGTGTATGTGTACGATAATTAACGTATGATTGACAACGCTGTCTCAACTGCAAATATCCGTTTCGGAATTTTAAGACAATATTTTACTTTTATATCTTGGCGAGAAAAATAATATTTCTTCCTTTTCTTTTCTTTTTGTTCGAGAAATTTGATAAATTTTCACATGAAAGTAGCTTATTTATTTTGCCATTGAATGAGTTAAATCCTGCTTTTTGTAAAACCTCCCATATGTACACATGTCTTTTTTCGCCGCAAGAGATATATTTTGCATGGGTCGGAGCAAACTATATTTTAAACAACCTGTTTTTAATAAGAAATCTCTGCGATTAAAAGAAAAAAAAATAATGTAAAACATGAATGGTCAAAAAAATATATTAATGTGCTCCAGCATGTAATATACGTATGCAAGATAACTTTTATATTGTTTTATTCAGAGGATTTTCTAGACGAATCAAACTATTAAAATTGATTTTCTTCTCTTGATAATTGAAAGAATGTTTTATATGTACTTTTTTTTTAATTCCTGATCTTTTGAAGCACAAATTTCCTGATTACGAGTACTGATATACACATATTATATACCGGAAATGATAATTCATGTTATCGCAAAAGCGTATATATTTCCTGACGTTAATATATTGACAAATTTCATAGAGAAGTTCATTATAAGCGTTGGTGCATGACAAATTTACATTCGCCATAGCCTTTGATTATACAATAATGTATTGGATATATTAGATATATCAAACTGAGTTCGTGATGTTATTCGTACGTAATATACTATAGTAATATTTTTAAGTGATTATATAGAGGACCATTTTAAGTAATTGCCAATGTTTATTGGGAACATTCCAAATTATATTTCTAAAATTTCATTTCTAATTTTCTTGATTTTTACGTTAATCTTTAAATACAAACTATTTAAAAAAAATTGCTTTGCCCAAAGGATTTCACATATTCCATTATTTTCAAGTTGCTTTTATTACGCCTCGTGTATTACTAAAAAGTTACATTTATACTGCACATCTTACAATATTTTTTCAAAACACTTACAGCATTTCTGTTTGAACAAAGGAACTTTGAGTAATAAATAATGTAATTTTTATGATACCATTTTTTCAGCACTACAATTCTCAAAAAGTACTGATTTTAATTATTTTTATATGTTAAATAAAAAGAGATTTTTTTTTTTTCAAAATTACGTTTCCGAACAATACAGAACTCAAAAACATGTTAAATTGAAATTTGAATATTTTATGAAGAATGATTGACAATACTTCTTAATTTGTAAGTTAGATACTGAAAATAGTCAGAAATCATAGTAACATAGGAACGAATTATCGAAAATGCAGGAGCTGGCGTTATCCCTTTTTTTAAAAAAACAACTATTTTTAAAAAAGCAATATTCATATTGTTTAATCGGAGATAACTACTGCAAATGATTACAACATTTTTCTATAAAGAAAGTGGTATTAATGTAAAGTGACAGCTGCCGGCTTCTGAATATTACAATTTGGTGACCACCTAAGTAGGTATAAAGGGTTTTCCATTAAGAGCAATACAATAATAATAATAATAATAAACTTAAATTAATCAGTGAGATACAATTTCTTTTAATTTGAAAGCCTACATTATGCCATTAAGTATGAAAATAATATCGTTCATGTGAGCATTACGACTTCTCTGTACATACCGCATTCTGTCAACCCGATTTTCGATCACTCTTTCACATAAATGTGCTGTTATTTCACGAATAACACGTTCAATGTTGGTTTTTAATTGCTCAATTGTTATTGGATTATCAGCATAAACATGTGACTTAACATATCCCCAAAGAAAAAAATCACAATTGATCGAGACGGTTACCTGATTAATGTCGTCCATGAATTCATCTCAAATTTCTCTCAGTATTCACATATGAACACTGATTTTGATAAAACTATTTAATAATTTCGGAACGTTGTTCAAGCGTCAATCTTTCATGATTAAATGGCATAGCATCCTAAACAAAAATGACACAAGAAATGTCAAAAAGTAATACGCAGTGTTGCCATTCTAAACATTTAAAGCTGTATCATCCCTATTGGAAAACCCTTTATATTCCTTATTTGAAAAAAACGATCGGGTGGACGAAAACTCTGTCCTCAGGGCTATAGTTTCGAGTCTCGCCACGTGCTTGGCTATTCAATATGGTTTGTAACACACTTTAGCCGTTGGCCCCTATCTGTGTGGCTTAATTTACAAAACATATTATAAAGTTGTAACAGCCACATCTCTCCGATCTATTATTAAATAAATGCATTTCATTTTTCCGTATTTAGCCTTTTATCTGTCGTCGATTCATATATTCAGTAATATCACATAACACATAAATTACTGAGGGGGAAATTTAAATAATTTAAACACCTGTACCTAAAAGTCTTTTCAAAAAATTGTAAGATTTTTTATGCAAGAAATTAGAGGGTTTTTTTTTTTTTTTTAGAAAAACGAAGTAGTTGTTCTTATTGTTCAATAGAGCGAAATACTCCGATGAAAAAACAAGTCGTGCAAGCCGTTATTTCTCCTGCTTTTCTATTTTATTATGATTTATATTTATAATTACTACAAGGTGTCCCGGTTTAAACGCAGAGTTTCGATTCATCCTGTATCTAATTGTTTCTTGAGATAAATATTCAAATTTTATAGTGATGGATTCAAGTTAATTTTTTATTGTTAAAACAACCTAATATCTTTCATAATATATATATATATATATATATATATATATATATATTCAATTTTTGCTCTTTTTTAATTCATGAATTTTTTGCAATATTATATTATTATAAAAAATGTTTCCTGCCGAACATATATATGAGTAATTAATATTTTAAAAATATCACTTTTTTTTTTAATTTTTAATTTTTTCTTTTTCTTTTTTCTTTTCTTTTTTACAACATTTAGTGTAAATGAATGGTATATTTTCATTGCACAAGAGCAAGATAAAAGATGAATTTTATAATGAATTATTTCTTTTTATTCCATAGATTTATTCAAAAAATTTAATAGAAACATTTATTTTATTTAATAACTGAACTGTAACGGTTTTTACAGATAAAGCAAAAAAAAAAAAAAAAAAAAAAAATCCGGTAGCCAAACGGTAGTCAGTTGGCAACTATAGCAGTTGCTACCCCCTTTTTACAGAAACAGGAAATAAAAAAATATGCTTTAAAAATTAGAAATTAATAACATAAGTCGAATTTCACGCATGCAAAGTTAGTTTCTTAAAAATGACAAAATTTTCTTTAAGAATAAGCTGTGAAACAGTTTGTATTCCTTTCAAGACTACTCTTTCTGAGGATTTTTTTTTTCATTTAAAAACTATATTATTTGCAAATAAATAAACCAATGATAATTATTCTGAAATAAATGTTTTCGAAAAATGTAAACATTGACAGCTGTGAAATTGACATCTCTAAATAAAAATACTCCTAAAAAATAATGTAATTTTTTATGAAAGTAAAATATCACATTAAAAGAAGTGAAAGTTTTTCATTATTAAATATGACGATAATTAAAAAAAAAAAAAAAAAAAAAAAAAGTTCATTTTCTGTCATTGGTTTCGATTCGTTATAAATTTAATCAAATATCTTTTAAAACATTCGCCTGGTAATGAAATTTCCAGTAGTATTTTCTGCTAAATTCGTATTCATCTAAAATTCTGTTAAATTTTATGATCACTTGTTCTGTTAATCAAACTTAAATTTTCCCAGGAAAAGCCATTATAAAGAAGATTTTTACCTTAGAAACCGCTGACTCTTCTGCGTTAATTTATACACATGGTATTAAACACTACCCGTAGGTTAGGTTAAAAGATTTCGCATATAAATTAAATCACATAATAAATTCAGAAAATGGTAATGAGAATTAAGTACCAACAAAAGATAGAAATGATAATTCTAACTATAGTCTAGGTTTGTAATAAATGTCTTTTTCTAATGAATAAATGAAATATGTATTATTTAAAAGAGGAGTATAATATAATATTTAATATTTGAATGCTATTCCAAAGTTTAAAATTTATTTAAAAAAATCTTTCTTAGTGAAATTAAAAATATAAAATTTATTTTTTTATGTTAAATTAAATGTATATATTTCTTAGTAAGATTTTAAAAAATCAGTACTCTAATCGAGATCTTTATTATTCATTTTATTTATTCAGAAATTTGAGAAAGGACATTTTTATAAAACTAAAAGTGGTTTGTACTTTGTTTTTATGTTCCAATTCAATATTTACACTCATACAAAACAGCAATGTTTTGTAATTCACTAACGAGGGAGATATGAATCAATAAAATCAGGGATCATACTCTCCGCCCTTTTTTCAGGACACTGTGGAGAATAAAAAATATTCGCTTTTTTTGCCACCAATAATTTGATGGAGAAATATTTTCACAGTAATGTATCGTGATTCAATAGAATAGAGGTTATTGTATACAAGTAGTGGTGGCAAAAGAAAAGGAAATTTCTCATCCCTGAGAGTGTCCTGAAAAAAGGGCGGAGAGCACGATCCCTGAAAAAAATGCTATTGAAACCAAAACAAGCTTGAATGAAAGAGCATGGTCAAAAACGTAGCAGGTTAACATTTCAATGTCATATATGCCAACATTTTAATGTATTCCGGAGTATTTTTAGCCCCGAATTTATTACGCACCACTTTAGTTATAGAAAATGTTAATCCAATTTAATACTTCGATAAAATAAGAAAATGTTACTCTTAAAAAATAAGTGGTATGAAATAAAGGCGGAGCTAAAAATGCTCCGTAATAAATTAAAATGTTGGCATTTATGCAATGTATTCCGGAGTACTTTTAGCCCCACCTTTTGCTCCATACCACTTTTTTTGTTTTTTGAGTAATTGTTTTCTTATTTACCAGAGGTGCCAAGTTACTACTAACAAAAAATCAATTTCATACTATTAAATTGCAGATAATTATTACAAAAAAATACTTTAAAACAATTCCTGTATTAAAACCCTTTCAGGCACAGTGTTGCAGCTCCTGCAACACCTAGTCTTAATTTCCAAGTGCAAAAACTCATCCGGGAATTTTTTTTAATCGAATTTTACTTGTATAATATAGAGGGTACACTTCATTTATTTCTTGTCTTCTAAGATCGTTCTTGAATTCCGGTGGCTGTTGATTTTAAATGAGCAGAATTACTCTGAGCCGGAAAAGTTTAAGATTACGGATAATCCGTAATAACTCGGCACCTTTGTTTTACTGGAGTTATATACTGGAGAAAAATATTCTAAAGATGAAGTGGAGTGAAATAAAGCCGGTGCTAAAAATGATCTGGAATAAACTAAATTTGTTGGCAACTAAGAGATAAGGCATACCTGGTAATATTTATAATTTATTCCAGACAGAGTTACAAGAGTTTCTGTCTCAAAATAAACGACTGCCACCAGCATTCGTTATCAATAATTTCTATTATGCTCAATCGCACAAATATGATAAAAATTATTGATAATAATATTATAGTTTTAAAAAAATTAAAGAACACGCTTTTATAGAAATGTGAACTAAAAAACACAAAATAGCTATCTTAGTATTAAAATGCAGGGTAAGAGAAAATCGTGTGAGGGACACACCATAATATTTACATACATTTAAATCTTTAATTAAAATAATTTAGAATTAAACAAAAACCATTTTTTAAAAATCTCCCCTGACTGGGATCGAACGCTAGACCTTATGCTCAGCGCCACGGTGTTCACGTAGGGAAAGTCTTTTTTTTACAATATAGATTTTTTGTTTGCTCCCAGAGCGGTTACAAACATGCAAAAATACATGGAAACATACATACAAACATACATACATACATACAGGTGAAGCTAATGAAAGCGTGTTAAAAATACACTGGTGTAAGTTTTCCGTCTTGAGACGGAAACTGTTGCGCCCCTGATTCCAAAGTTCTGCTACCCCTCCCCCCCTCCTTTTTTTTAAACATCAATATGATTTTAGAGAAAATTTCTCTAATGTGTAATTACAATGAAGTAAGAAGAAAAATGCTTTGGAAATATACTGGTGTAAAAAACGCGAGGGGCTAATAGTATTCCGGAATAAATTATAAATATTCTCAGATATGTATAGCAGGGTTGGTACGGGTCTTTTTTCCCCTGAGTCTTATAGCAGTAATTTTTTAAAACTATTTTCGTTATAAAATAAGTCTTTCTGATTAAGAGGAATTTTATTTTTTCAGAATACTGGTGTGAGATTCAGGAAAAAAAATAAGGCACGTACGAACCCTGTACACCGTTAAAAATTTCTGTAAATTTAATGTAAATATTTATCCAGAGTCTCTGCAAATTTACAGCAATTTTTAGTTAAAAGTGAATAATCGAGATTCTTAATCTTTATTCTGTATTTTTACGTATTTTTATTATTTAATTATTTAATTAAAATTAAAAACAACTGTTTCTACTTTAGAAAAAGCATTCCGAGTCCGAAATGTATGCTCACCAATTATAGTTAATTAAATTAATATTAGTTATTAAAATAAATACATAAAGTAAGTTTTTTAACACCTATGTTTATTTTTCTCTGTAATTTTACGAAAGACTAATAATAGATTACACAGAGTTTTCTGTTAAACTTTTTAACAGTGTATATGGGGCTAATTTCATGGCACAAAGGTAATGTGAGTCACATAGCCGGATAAAGATTCCCACCAATGTTACAATAAAGAAATAGTTATCATATTTTTATAGCAATATTTTGTGACTAATGAGAATATCAATTACTGTCATAAAATACTGGTAGATATTTTTTATAATCGTTTTAAGTAAAATAATCTGGTGTGTCATTCACATGATTCTCTCTTACCCATCATTTCAATACTATAAAAACGATTGCGGATTAAGATGTAATATATATAAAGTAAGATAATGAAGTTCAATCTACTTTTAAAATAATTTAAAATAGGTTTAAAAACAGTTTTATTTGACATTGTGAGGAGGACTCTCCCCCATCAACCCCCATTCAGTTATAGTGCCCATATTTTTTTTTTTTTTTTTTTTTTTTAATGAAGGCTGTTATTAGTTTGCATTTAAACTTGCCAATATTGACCAATGTTTTCAAGTGTAAACCTAATACGAACTTCAAAATAGCAAAATTGAATTTCTTACAGTTATTTCTATTCAAGTTATGCACAAAACAGATATATACACAAACCAACCGCTAAAATTGGACTTTCGCATTCAAGCACCTGAAAATGTGATATTATACAAAAAAGAAGAGTTGAAAATAGAAAAAAAAATAGTTACAATATGGGCATGAAAAATTAATTTTCCTTAATGGGCCGGTCTTTGTCCACATGTAAAATGTGGCAAAGCACTACCATGAATTACATTCAATAGAAAAAAAAAAAAAAAAAAAAAAGATTAGCTTGACTTTGGGTAACCCTGTATAGTGTCTATAAATTATGTGCATATCACAATGTGTGCTTAAATTTAGTTTCATATTAAAAACACCTAACACAAAATTAAATACACTTCTAGCAATTTCCATATATAGCCCCAATGTATCCAAATACTTAGGGTAATGTATCCAAAACATGCGTTTAAGCGTGTATATATATATATATATATTAGGGTGCATCGAAAAACGCGTTTTTTCTGCAATTCAATTCTAATAGCGCGGAAAACTTGCGCATAGGCGTCATTATAAATGAAAAAATATTAAAATTTTTTTTTCAAAATTTTAAATCGCGCAGAAGGCCTAAAGTTACCAAAAAAGCCAAAATACCGGTAAACTTTAAAAAAATGCAAAAATTACAAAAAAATACATTTTTTTTTCTAATAGTGAAAAAAGTGTTTTTAAGAGTGTCCTTAATGCATACAAAATATAATTAGACCCATTCTAGTTTTACTAAATTCGCGCAAAAAGCCTAAAGTTGCGGGTTGTATCGTAAAAAAACGATATTTCATGATTTTCGACGATTTTTAAACATGTGCCAAAACCCATAAAAGTTTTATTTTTAATTTGTAATAGTGTAAAAACCATTCAAAATAGTTTTCCCAATCCAGAAATAATACTTTCAGACTTGTTATTCCTTAAATGTATTCGCGCAAAAGGTCTAAATTATAGTATAAGTTAAGTTATAGAGTCCCGTAAAAATGCCGTTTTCCATATCTGATGAGTGTTTATTTAACACATTAAGGTTTGTAATAAGACTCTAACAAGTTATTTACAAAAAATGTATTAGCCAAACATATCATATTGCAGCTCTCAGCTCATTTCAACATTTAATCTGTGCTGAAATGACCCAGGACTCACGGCGAGGACGTGGCTGTAAGGCGAGTCCCACCTCCACCCTACCCAAACAACCAACCAGGATGAATTTTATTTACAATATTTACAGTAACTATTTACTTTGTACAATGCATATATGTTCGTTGTAGGCAAAAGGTTATTTACATAGAAGCCCCTTTGAATTCTGACTTTGAATTAAATGTGGGCATCAGCTTTCTTGATTTTAAAGTAGCTCTAACATAACCATCTCGATTTTCATGCCCGCACACTTTTTCTGCTGCTTCTGTAACCAGTTTTACACACCTCTCAACTGACTGGGTGTGACATGGGAATTTGAGGTAGTTAAACTCTGGTAGCGCTTTGTCTTTCAATAAAGAAGCAATGTATCCAGTTGGCATCTTGGACAGTAGGGGCGGCGGTGTTAACTTGCAGATTGACCAGTCAATTAGTTCGGTATAGTCGTTTGCACTAAAATTTATTGAAGGAATTTTGAAGTCTCTTACATAACCTTCAGCTGATGGCTCATTTCTGGATTTAAGGTTCCTCCTGTAGTCAAGTTCTCTAATGTGTGGTCTCTCATCCATTATCATAGCCAACATCATATTTTCAGGGTGAATGCATTCCTTTGAATTACTGGATCAATGATTTGCTTGATATTGTCCGGTAGATGCCTGGTTGTTTTAACTACCTTCAAAATATGCTTCCGTCCATCTTTCACAGTGTAGTTTTTCTTTATATCAAACCAAACAGGTGCATATGTCTACAGGAGGATCCTTAAATACAGAAATGAGCCATCATCTGAAGGTTATGTAAGAGACTCCACAATACCTTCAATAAATTTTAGTGCAAACGACTATACCGAACTAATTGATTGGTCAATCTGCAAGTTAACACCGCCGCCACTACTGTCCAAGATGCCAACTGAATACATTGCTTCTTTATTGAAAGACAAAGCGCTACCAGAGTTTAACTACCTCAAATTCCCATGCCACACCCAGTCAGTTGAGATGTGTGTAAAACTGGTTACAGAAGCAGCAGAAAAAGTGTGCGGGCATGAAAATCGAGATGGTTATATTAGAGCTACTTTAAAATCAAGTTAGCAGATGCCCACATTTCATTCAAAGTCAGAATTCAAAGGGGCTACTATGTAAATAACCTTTTGCCTACAACGAACATATATGCATTGTACAAAGTAAATAGTTACTGTAAATATTGCAAATAAAATTAACCCTGTTTGGTTAGTTGGGTAGGGTGGAGGTGAGACTCGCCTTGCAGCCACGTCCTCGCCGTGAGTCCTGGGTCATTTCAGCACAGATTAAATGTTGAAATGAGCTCAGAGCTGCAATATGATATGTTTGGCTAATACATTTTTTGTGAATCACTTGTTTGTCTAATTACAAACCTTAATGTGTTAAATAAACACTCCTCAGATATGGAAAACGGCATTTTTACGGGACTCTATAACTTAACTTATACTATAATTTAAACCTTTTGCGCGAATACATTTAAGGAATAACAGGTCTGAAAGTAATGTTTCTGGATTGGGAAAACTATTTTAAATGGTTTTTACACTATTACAAATTAAAAATAAAACTTTTATGGGTTTTTCCACATGTTTAAAAATCGTCGAAAATCATGAAATATCGTTTTTTTTACGATACAACCCGCAAATTTAGGCTTTTTGCGCGAATTCAGTAAAACAAGAATGGGTCTAATTATATTTTGTATGCACTCTTAAAAACATTTTTTTCACTATTAGAACAAAAAATGTATTTTTTTGTAATTTTTGCATTTTTTAAAAATTTACCGGTATTTTGGCTTTTTTGGTAACTTTAGGCCTTCTGCGCGATTTCAAATTTTGAAAAAAAAAATTTTTAAATATTTTTACTTTCTTCTATATGTAATATAGAGAAAGTATTGGATTCGCGAAAATTTTCGACCTCCGTTTTTTGACGGATCTACACGTTTTGGGATGTCCTGAACACGAATTGATAGTTTTTAGAAAATGTCTGTCTGTGTGTCTGTCTGTCTGTCTGTCTGTCTGTCTGTCTGTGTGTCTGTCTGTCTGTATCATTTTTTTGTGGACGCTGTTTCTCACGAACATATGAATGAAATTTAACCAAACTTGGTATTTAGTTGCACCCCGACATGAACTGGTGCCCATTAGATTTGGGGATCAATAGCTCAACAGGTGGCGCTGTAATCGCATTTTATGCAAATTTTTAACATGGCAGCATAGGACAAAATTCCGTATAAATGGGCATAATGAGAGTTATTTTAAACTTGTGATTGTAAAATTAATTTGAATTATTGATGATAGTAGTAGTTAACTAGGAAAAAAAAATTGTGCATGGGGGGGCATCGGTTCCCCCCCTGGGGGGGAAGTACCCCCCCGGGAGGGTTAAATTTTGAAGATGGGTATCATTCGAAAGATCTCGTCAATACCTTTAAAACGAATGGTTGAACCATAAATCTGTGATAATTTAAAACAAAGTTATCGATTTTTTTTACTTTTAACAAAAAAAAAAAAACTTAGAAAAAAAATTCGATTTTTTTTTTTTTTTTTTTTTTTTTTTTTTTTTTTAATTATTGTTAGTGATTGAATATGTATTAATTTTCACAAAAAAAAAAGAAAGAAAAAGAAAAAAAAAAAATCTTTTTTTTTTTTTTTTTTTTTAATATTGTTACTGATTGAATATGTATAGGAAAATATAGAAGAAAGTCTTGTGGTGGCCACAACATACTAGTTTCATTTATAATGACGCCTATGCAGGGCCTGATTAAGGTGGAAGCTCGCTCTTGACACATTATTTATACTTACACCGTTATATTTTAACAAATACTTTCCTCCTATAATAAACAGAAAATTCTCATTAAAAATTATTTTAAAAGAATTCTGGTGTCTAATAAATGTGAGTAAATTGGATTGTTTTACACCGTTCATTTTTTATAAAAAATATTTCCTCGTCAAAGCGTGGAATTTCTATGACCTGAAGTAAAAAATAATTGTAAAAATATTCCGGTATGAGCGAGCTTCCCCCTTAATCAGGCCCTGCGCCTATGCGCAAGTTTTCCGCGCTATTAGAATTGAATTGCAGAAAAAACGCGTTTTTCGATGCACCCTAATATATATATATATATATATATATATATATATATATATATATATATATATATATATATATAATATATATATATATATATATATATAATTTCCATTCCATTTTGTTTAGAGCAGCCCATAGGTGTAACTATGTTACGGACCCATAGATGTAGCATGTTTTAGATAAAACCCATAGCCCATAAACAGTGTTGCCAGACTGCGGAATTTCTTTGTTCAATATCCACCACTAAAGTTTAATTGTAACGGTTGCCTAATAACTTGGAAGATAAATCATTCATTTGGTATATCAAACATCACTTCTCAAAATTATTGGTGACAGTTGAATAGAAAAAGTCCCCAATCTGGCAACACTGCCCATTGATGATGCCCATAGATGTAACTGTGTTACCAGAAATTTTCCCCATAGATGTAATGTAATTTAATTACCTTGGACAGTCCTGTATACGAAACTAATTTCTTGATCTCAATGAAAAGTTTAGTGTAACATCTCTATATGATACAAATTTAGAATACAGAGCACATAAAGAATCTGTACAGAAATCCTACTTTGTATTCTATTTATAGAATTACAAGCAGGCTTTGCCCGCTTCGCTGGCCACTAAAATTAAAGGAAACTCTTTTCTATATAGCTTTATAAAAATAAAATAAAATGAATTACTGAAAGTGTTCAAAAGCTCGCTCCGGGTCCCTGCAGCATTCGGCAGCGATTTGGTCATCCACTGCAACTCGGGCGCTTGTCCCTATTACCTGCGACAATAGTTTACCAATGAGCTTTCATTTAGGTGCTTATTATAACAGTTTCGAAATAGATGGTATCGAAAAAATTGGAGTTTCCCTTTTGTATTTGAATCACAGTTACATGTGAACAACACGTATAGTGTTGTTCACATGTAACTCGGACTGGACTCAAATGTAACTGGGTTTAGACAACATAATATTTGCTTTTACGTTATTTCATATGTTTATTTTGTTTATCCAATCAACCATTAAATGACAGCAATTTCACGCCAAATATTACAATATGCTGTGACCGGCTACGTCTGTCGCATGAGACAATTAATTTTTTGTGTTCATATATAATTCATGGGTTGTAAACCTGATAGTACAGCCTTAATATAGTTCTCTTTGGCGGCTTTTGAATTTTTGTCACCATTTTAGACTTAATCCATTGTAACAATAAGACTTAATCCCTTGTAACAATATGCTATGAGCGCTATTTCTGCCGTATTTTAGACAACTAATCTTTTTATGGTTATATATATTTCCCATTAAATATATTTTTATTTATTTATTTAAATATTAATTTGAATTTTTCAAATATTTCTGTTCGACAGCGTGCAAGTGCAGTAACACACAGAGGCTCATTTGTTTGTATGATAAATTAGCATAGTGATTATTATATAAAAAAATAAATAAATAGGTAACTTTATTATGTCGCTCCATTGGCGGCTTTTGAATTTTTGTCGCCATATTAGCGATGCATTTTTTTTTTTTTTTTTTTTTTTTTTGTATGAAAAGGAGAAGACTATTTTGCTAATAATTTTATCAGACTCTTTTTTGTTTATACATAAGAATCATTTATATTCTGCTTATATTTTTAATGGTTTTTAGGTTTAAAATAGTGCTTGATGAAATAAATTACTTATCTTTAAAACTGCATTTGTTCAGTGAATTTTGTGTAAAAATAAATCATTTATGTTTTTATATATTTGATGCGCTACTTAGATTAAAATGGCTGTTGCTATATTAAACTTCTTGTCGAAAAACTTTCGGTGTACTTCAACACCAAAATTTAAAAAATCGCCCAGCAGGATCTGTTAATGAAACTGATAAAATAAAAATATGGTTCATAGAGTTTAAATAATCTATTAAAGAAAAACTTTTAAAACCCAAATTATTAATGTATCATATCACATATATAGATATAGTAATAATACATAGATTGATCATTGGGGAGAAAAAAGTGATTCCTTTTCACTCGGGGAAAGACGGCGATTTTACCAAAATATGGCAGTCTTTCCCCGAGTGAATACACACGGGAATACACACGAATGTTTTAGCAAATAAAATTCATGAATAATTTATTTACTAAAGGTGAATAAAAAGCTCCAGATATAGTTTCAATTCATTCTTCTTTTTTTTCCTTTTTTCCTTCAATACCACTTAATGGCTGATTCCAAAGTTTTTTTTTTCGGCATGAAAAATCTTTGCACGATAATATGGGGATGATAGATCTATATATATTATTATATCTATGATCACATAAATCTTTTCGAAGATAGAATAAAACTTAATTTGAAAAAAAAAATAATAATAACTTTTGTTT
Organism: Salticus scenicus; assembly: GCA_963930645.1. Classification (NCBI taxonomy): domain Eukaryota; kingdom Metazoa; phylum Arthropoda; class Arachnida; order Araneae; family Salticidae; genus Salticus; species Salticus scenicus. The sequence goes on from OZ005657.1 coordinate 103,448,966, forward strand.
ATTAACCAAAATAATTGATGAAATTTGAAATGCAAGTTGGTCTTGTGGGGTACAGGCTGTATATTATATTTTTGTGTTCGTGAGAGAAAATTTAAAAGAATCTGAAAACTGCAATTTTTAATCCCACTTAAAAATCATGTGACTTAATGTGAAGCAGATTTTTCATTCTTTTTCTCCTAACGGTTTCCATACAATCTTCTGCTGTTGCCACCTAAAATTCATACTTTAGTTAATTTTAAAAAATCTAATTATCCGATTGATAAGCTGTTTAATGCATCGGATTTACAAAAATTTTCCCTTTCATTTGCTATCTTATTTGTAACGATGCGACTGATATTTCTAATTTATTTTCTAATCTTTCTGATTAATTTTCCTCATTTTAAATAAATGTACGTTTATTATTATTATTATTATTATTATTATTATTTTGTCGACAAAAAAAAAAATTGGCAACAATTAAATTATGGATAAAATTTTAAAATTTAAATGACTTATTTATCAGAAATTAGAAGGTTATTATTTTCGCATTTTAATTAATTAAGAAAAAACTAATCAAAATTCGAAAATCTGACTTCGATGAGCACAATGACCCTTCGGGGGGCACTTTTGTGTTAAATCTCGTGACTGTCCGAGCTACCGTTTTCGAGAACAGTGAAATATACAAATATTACTCACTTAATAGTATAAGATATGAAGAAAGTGAAAATTTGAGATGGTTTTAGATTTCTCTTTTTTCAGAATAATTTTTGTGTTTAAAATAACAATCCGTGTTTCGCGAGTGGTTTTAAAATACTTATGTATTCTAATGAAAATTAAAAATTATTAAAATTCTTTCTAAAATATATTAAGTTATGTTAATCTATATATTAATACGCAAATATGAAATTTATCGTACACTTTTAACTTATTATTTATGAAAGTAAAGGATTGAAAGTGGTATCGTTCGAAAGGTAAGATGAAGTTCGTGAAAAAATAATTATTATTTTATGATGTCAAGAAAGTATTTAGAAATACTTTAAATTTTTAATGCATTTTTTTTTTTTCATTTGATACGCATAAGCTTTTGTACTAGAAATTTCTAAAGAAGAATGATGTTAAATATGGCAATTTCTTAAAATTCAAATAAAACCGTAGACACTGTAATTTATATAGATGTAACATCCCAATACTAGACCTGCCAATCATGCTAACAGGGGTCGTACTCGCCACACTTTTTTCAGTACACTCTGAGAATAAGAAATTCCCTTCTTCATTGTAACCACTTATTTAATGCAGAGATACTTTTGGTATATTTATAGTAATGTGCCATGATTATACAGGATAGAGATTAGTGTATAAAAATAGTGGTAGCAATACATTTGAGAAATTTTCATCTCTGAGAATTCCCTGAAAAAGGGCGAAGAGTACGACCCCTGTGCTAATTTATCCGTAATAGTGTTAGGCCACAACTTTTTTTTCAAACCAGTATATTTGTAACTTAATCATGAGCATATATTGCTGAATGTTATTCTACAAACTTACTGGTGAGAAAAAAAAAGGCGAAGCTTAACGCTATTACGGATAAATTAGCATAATTGGCAGGTCTACTTACTACAGACTACAGATTTTTCATTTTAAGGGCATCAAATGCCAAAATTTTAATTTATTCCGGAGTATTTTTAGCTTTGCCTTTATTTCATACCACTTATTTTTTAAGAGCATATTTTCTTATTTTATCGAAAATATATATTGGAATAAAATGATCTTTAAAAAAAGAGGTAAGAAATCAAGGCGGGTATAAAAATACTCTGGAATAAATTAAAATGTTGGCATCTATGCTGAAGGGCAACAGCCGTTATAGTGTTAGAAATGATTATTGAGTGAATGAGCGGTAGATGGACATTTTATACTATTGAACATATACGCTAATTAAAGAAGGATTTGTTTTATGAAAGTTTTATTTTTTTCTCATATCTTTAAAATTTTATTTTATTTATTTATTTATGTGTTTGTAATTTACGTCAGTTGCAATTTGAAGACATATTTCTTGGGGAGAACATAATGCAATTCAACTAATTGAAATTGACTAATTTTTTTTTTTTTTTTTTGTAGTTGTATTATTATATTCTGTGTATGTACGAATGATCCCCGGACGATATATTTAACGCCCCATACCGCCCTTTGATGTCTTTTTCTAGCCAATTTTGCCCCTTTATTACTTCCGGTGTGAGCCGGTTTTTTTTTTTTAACACACTTGACACTGTGAGTTTTTTTTTGGTTTTCTTCCCATGCTATTTCTATGGGGTTTTTAGCCCCCCCCCCCTCTTTTTCTACATTCTAAAGTGCGGTGGTAATGATATTGTGTAAAATTAGGAAAATATTTCGATTTCCGGTTTTCGATGAACGTTTTTGACGTTTTGAGATTTTCAGAACACGATTCGATCATTTTTAAAACATGTCAGTCTTTCTGAGTTAGCAAAACATTGCTAACACTGTATCTCATGAACCAATGGATTTAATTTAACCGAAGTTGATATTTGTTGGACCTTGGCTTAATTTCGTGCTGAATAGCTTATGGGCTGTATTACACAACAGTTGCATTACCACGCTGCTATTTCCTGTCATTTCAGTAAAAGCTCAGCATCTAAAGTCTACCAAAATTAATATACGACCCTGAGTGTAATATATATTACAAAAAATAATTCTTATTGAACTTTGGAGTATATAGGCCGAAATGTGGCACCGGAATTATTTTCTGAAGTTTCTCAAATGACTATGTCTCAACATTTATTGGTGAAAATTGCACAGAATTGAATATGTAACTGGTAATTTTTCAGAATATATATCGATTAAATTTTTGTTCATTTTAATCTATAGATGATACTGTTGTATAAAATAATGTAGAAGAAAAAATTGGATTGGTAAAATTTTTTTACTTCTGCCTCTAACAGTACAAATTGTTCTAAAAACGTAATAAACCCAAAACATAGTAAATATTGCGGAAACGTTCAGTTGGATTTCAGATTAATTTGAAAACGTAAAAATGTCCACAATCGTAACAAAAAATCAGGAACGTGACATATATTTTTATTCACATGACAGATAGAGCAATGAAATGGGTGAATGTGTCAGAAAGATATAAGATAGCATGCTGATTGGTTGGTTGTAGGATTTAAGGCCGATTGACTCCTGATGTGTCCTAGGCCTAGAGGGGGAATGCCCTCCGTGGGGGTCTTTCTAAGTGGTCCTAGCCCGTATTTACGCAAGTTTCGGAGGAAACCACGGAAAACTCCGAACGGCTAGGTCGATGAGCGCGACCTGGGATCGAACCCGGCACCTCCCATCTACCATCTTTGAGCGCAGAACCGCTCGGCCGCTGGTGGGCCCGATAGCATGCTGAAATGTATTACGTTAATAAAAGACTGTAAACTTTTTGCAACATAATTGAAATATTCTGTGCTGTGTAGATGATTCGTAGCTTTCGATGATTTTACACATTTTTAGATGTACCTGACACGATTCGCCCATTTTTAGGAAACGATTATTTGTCTATGTGTGTGTATGATGCAGAGCTGCCAACCTAATCCGGCAAATTGTTAACGCCTATTGAAAAACGCCCCTTTTTCTACACCAATTAATTTTTAGAGCAATTCTCTTCAAATGTATCTATGATGAATTAAGTAGAAAAATACTCTAAAAATTTAGTGGTGTAGAAAAAGGGGCGGTACTAACAATTTGCCGGATTAGGTTGGCAGCTCTGATGATGTATTAGCAAAATATTGTATCTAATGATGCAATAAACGGAATTTAAGCACGATTGATAATTAGTTAGACCTTGATTTAAACTGATGGTGATTGGCTTCAGGAGTATATTACACAATAGGTGGTGCGCTTATCTTGTGACTCCCCATATTTAAGTGAAGGCTATATTTTCACTTATGTAGTGAAAAACGCGCCACACTTGGTATATGAGATGGATACTGTGTAAAATTATACTGCTTTAATTTATTGTATATCGGTCGAAACGTGGTGCTGCTGCGCTGAAATTTAATTCCGTTTACGAGATTCAATATCTCAAATTCTATGATGTATAATTGTCCTAAAGATGGTATGTAAGATAGATAATATGTACAATAAAGCTGATTTAGTTTGGATGCATATCGGACGAAAGGGGTCGCTGCTACTCTGTAGTTTATTTTCATTTACGGAATGGCTATATCTCAGGTTCTATGTGTTATATCTGTGCAACAAGTTCCCTATGTATTTTATAATTTTATTTATTTTTAGGATGTAGTCTAAAAAACTGTGTACTCGGATATTTTGGATTACTATACTGAATATTTCAATGCTCAGGGATGGAACACGGGCGCAGAATTCATACCACTATCAATGTAAAAAAATTTTCTACCTCTTAAATCGACGATATTATAGGTACAGAAATTTCTATAACACATTCCGGTATGAATTCTGCGCCCGTGTTCCATCCCTGAATGCTTATTAAAAACATTGATCGAGTTTCGACCACTAGGCAATACTTGTTATTATAAATATAATAAATATTAATTTATTCGCATTAAAAAATATGTGAATATTTGCAAAATTATACCTTAAAGTAGATATATTTAAATTATTTTCTTGATGAAATTTTCAATTTTCAAGCGTTTAATAACTGAACTAAGTTTAAAGTATTACTTGCAGTAAAAATAGAAACATAAGCAAAACAACTCAGAAGGTATATAGAAATAGCTTACTCTAATGTATGCCATTATACGTAAGTACTGAAAATGTTTTCCACTTTAGAAATATATTTATTTCGTACCTTACATTTAATGTATTTGAAAGGAATTTTATTTCTGCTTCTTAGATACGCCCACGAAGTACATTTGCGATATATATACGTTGAAGAAAATTTATCATATGGCTGTAAGCATTAGTAATAAATTTTTGCATTTTCATAAAAGTATATTTAATTATGTTAAAAGGGCATTTTATTTCATTATATTACTTTCGCCCACAAACTTCATCTGAAATATGTAATGACCTATTAAAGTATGAGTTATTTAGAATGTAACATGTTAGAGAGAATGTATCATGTTAGAGGAAACATTCGCAACAATACATTTTTAGGTATTATTATCGTTTACATTTAAATTTAATTGCGGAAAATTCCGAGGGCCGACAATTTTCTTTATTCCTGTATCTCACAAGAACACTTTTAAAAAGATCAGCTGAATAGCAAACATTCCAATTTTTGTAAATCATTGCTTGTCTCGGCCTTTCTTTCACGCAATTAACGAGGTGATGTCATTGCACGGAGATCTCAGTTAAGATGAGTTTGTGTAGATTTGCAGAATTGTTACGAATTGTAAATAATAGTCGTTTATTTTATGCAATTTCATCTAAAGAGGCTTAGTCAATTTATGAAATGTTAATTGTCTGTATCGGTACCTTGTTTTGGCATTGAAAAACTAATTTTCATTTAAAACTACGTTAAAAAGTTCTCTAGGGCAGAATTGGCCTTAGCGTCGAATTTGGCAGTTTATCTACTCTTGGCGACATTTTTGGCGACAATGGCGGGAAAGTCCTTAATATCGATATATCAGTAAACTAAGATCTAAATTGAATATTTCGCGAAATACTCAAAACATACCCGAAAGATAAAATTACATAAATATAATGACTATTATTTACTAATTCATAACAGTATACTATCAAGGTAATAATATATATTTGCAGTAGCGCGTACTGGCTAAACAATCATAAAAAAAATCCTTTAAAATTTCAGTAATTGCTTAAGTAGAACTTGCATCTCCAGAAAGTACCCGCTTCAGTAACTTTCTTGGAACTGTGCTTATTTTCTGTCTGGAGATTCGAAGTTTGATGTTACCTAAGAGCAACTAAATTTATTTTAAACTAGGTGTTTTACCCGTTATTCACATTATTATTCACATTCACAGTATATTGTTTATATATATATATATATAATATGTACAGTCGGGGGAAAAAAAACGCAACACCCGCTGTAATTTCATTATTAATTAACGCAGGAACATATAATAGACATAATTCAACAGGGAATTAAAAGCACTTTCTGAATATGTTGTGAAATTTATAATTACGGGTCATCTACATATTGAAATGAGCGCCAACTTTGATTTTTGCAATAGCAGCACCCAATTTTGACTTCATTTTTGAATTTCGGAGAGTCTGGCAGTGCGGAAAAGTATACTGTTTATATACTTTATCTTTAGTATTTATAGAGTTATAAACAAAAATGTGTTAGGGGGTTATCTTTAAATGTAGAAAAATAAAGTTCATATCCTATAAGAAATAGACAGAATTTAATGTTTCACACCGGAAATTTTTGAGGAAAAATATAGTTATAAAAATTAACAAAACTGTGCTTTTTCTTCCAGTTCTTTAATTAACTTGAATTCAATTCTTAGATTTCTATATACTTCACTACTTTTTTAGATAATTTTAGGTCTATTTAAATACATTACATTTGCGATTAGTCCATGCAGTACCCTTTAAAAAAATTGCAATATTTTTCAAGTAAAATTATCTATTATGGCTGTACTGATCACCAACAAAGCTTAAATTTTCTTTCGTAGATAGGTAACATCAGGGCCTGATTAAGGGGGAAGCTCGCTCATACCGGAATATTTTTACAATTATTTTTTACTTCATGTCATAGAAATTCCACGCTTTGACGAGGAAATATTTTTTATAAAAAATGAACGGTGTAAAACAATCCAATTTACTCACCGGTATTATACACCAGAATACTTTTAAAATAATTTTTAATGAAAATTTTCTGTTTATTATAGGAGGAAAGTATTTGTTAAAAAATAACGGTGTAAGTATAAATAATGTGTGAAGAGCGAGCTTCCCCCTTAATCAGGCCCTGGGTAACATAATATACGAAATGAATATATATATATATATATATATACAACAACGCATAAACTAAATATTTTCGGATAAATTATTGTAATGGTTCATGAAGTAAATATTAAACAATTTTAATCGCACTTACCAGTTTTGGGTCAGTTGAACTCTTTGGAACTGTACGATTGGTTTTATAATTTCTTTGAAAATATAATTTCTTAATGAACCGTTTCGTGACTGCTGACGTAGATTCACGTCATTTGAAAATCTGTAACTCTGTCAGTGGGCGTTTCTTTCGCAATTTGAGTGTTATATATTTCTTAAGTGTGTACCCAGTGTTCATATTTTTGCAATAAAATATACTATGGATAGAAATATATTGATTAGAAATATTGTAATTATAAAGTATATCCATTTGTAATATAATTGTGAATACAGAAAATTTGTTCTGAAATATTTGATTTTGAGATTATAAAGCCCGTAGGCGGGTCTTACTGTCAAAAAGACAAAATCCTGCGGTCACAAACGTGTTAAAATATATTTATAAAAGTTAAAATATGTGTAAAAAATGTATAAAGTTAAAATATATTAATAAAATTTTAAAGACTAAAGTGTCCTTAAAATAATAATCCCCCCTACAAAATAAATTAGTAAGTAAATAAATAAAATAAAATAAAGCAATATATGAAGCAAATTATTAAGCCTTTTTTAACTTTGACGGTAGTTAAGAAACGATTTTACAAGTCTGTCTTGCATTCCAATTCCATTCGATTTTATATTTGACAATTTCACATTAAACCTATTTTTCTATTTAAAACAGTAAACCCCGCCTAATTAGTTATTTTTTTTTTCTTCTAGTTTTCGTTTAAAAGATTCAAAATTTATCGCCAAATAATCGATGAAGTAAATACCACTTGTGCATAATTTTGTCAACATAAAATAAGGGGTTTAACAGGAATACTCAATGTCACATTTACTTTTTTTTCTATATTGTTTTGTTTTGAAGAACGATGAAGGCGGGGCTTGTCTTCTTTTGAAAACAGGAATTCTTAATGCTATGTCAAAAAATCATCATTTTTGTTTCATTTCTTTGCGTTTGACGTTGTTGTTATATAATTTGACCCGTAAATAAAAAATATAAATATTTTGTTCAATTTTTTTTTGTTATTTTTTAAGATTTGATTCGTTATCTCATGCAAAACTTTATAATAGACGGCCCCCTAAACCCCTCAAAAATGAAAGATTTATTTATATCTCAAAAACTAATAACTGGAATGAGCTGCAAATTTGCACACCCATATTTTTCAGCATTAGGATTCATTTTATGTAAAAATTAATATAGGTCATAATTCATAATTTTTATGAATATGAATTTATTAATATTTTTCAGAATTAAAAATATTTTTCAGAATCAAAAGTAATGATGGATTTTGTTTGGGTTTCTTCACTGTATCTCGTAAAAATAAGATAATGGGTTACATACAAACGGAACGCTTGCAACTTCGATGACGTAAATTTTGCCAGTTTTTGGCAAATACAGTCAGCAGCAAAAGTATCCGAGTACTAGCAAAAATTCTTATGTAAAAAAAGTACACTTAATGCAGTTTTGCTAAATAAATCCTTGTCGAATCCTGTTCTTAGTCAGTCTAAGAACATGATTCGACAAATATTTATTTAACAAAACAGTCTTAAGTGTGCTTTTTTTTTACATAGGAATTTTTGCTAGTGCTCGGATACTTTTGCTGCCGACTGTAGTCATACATTCGGAACGCTTGCAAACGGCTTTGCAACAGGAAGTGTTTCATTTGTATGTACCCCTATATCGATCAAGTTTTTTTTTTTTTTTTTTTTTTTTTTTTTTGTGAAGATATTAATAAAAGTTTGAAATATGAATTTAAAATTAGCACCTTCAAATTTTGAACGCTTATAACTCTGTGAAAAAATAAGTAAAATATACAACCAATATACTTTTTCGCGTTGTCGCGATCCCAGAAATTCAAATATAAAAGTTGGTGCGCTTTTCAATATGTAGACGACCCCCAATTCAAAAGTTCAGTTCATTTTCTGAAACTACTTACAATTCCCCGTCGAATGATACCTATTACATTTTTCTACATCGATTAGCAACGAAGTCACGTTGAGTGTTGCGTTTTTTTTCCCCGTCTGTACAAATATTTATATGCGAATATTTACATTACGCATGCGCAAATTTTACAAGTATTTACATTTTAAATTTTAATATTACCGTTAAGTGTGGTACTTGCCTAGCCTGTCATGGTGCACCACCTTTGGTTTTGATGAAGTGTTGCTAGAACAAGCACTTCTTACAACAACATCGTTCAGTCTTATTAAGACTGTGTACGGTCCGTCCCAGTTGCACTGTAATTTGGGAGAGAGTCCTTTGCGTCGAACAGGATTCCCCAACAAGACATTGTCTCCTTCCTGGAACTCATGTTGTGTAGCCTTTAGATCGTACCTTGTCTTCATTTTCTCCGTTGCTATGTGAATCCGTTCCGGAGCAAAGTTGTGTACGTCTTCAAATCGTGCCTGGAGATCTTGGATGTACTCCTCGGGTGATGAAGGTGCATCTGGTGGACAACCAAATAAGAGATCACATGGGAAACGAAGTTCGCGTCTAAACAGCATCTGAAATACAGGTCTATAAACCAAGTATCAGCTTCAGTTAAACCAGTAAACACAGCTTAAACAACAGCTGTCAATAGCAAAACAGTTAACAGCAAAAATACAGTTCAAACTGTTTAGCAATAACACATAAAGCAAGTCTCATTCAAAGACGCTCAAAGCAAAGCAAGCATTTGACGAAGCTGACATAGATCTGAGACTAACCGCCTTGGCGAAAAATACGCTCCTTTTATACTTTTCTATCGAACCCAGACTGTTCTGAAAATTTCTTGTATCTCATCAGCCAATGAGATTAGAGCTTCCATATTTGGTATATCCCTAATAAGGATTTTCTCGCAAAGGTCGACAAAAAAAATCGCCAAAGAGGGAAACATTCGCCAAATTTGACGCCAAATCCATTACTTCCCTTATTGGAGCTTTTTATTGCGTTTTTAAGGGAAAATTAGGCTATTTAAATGCTAAAACGACCACAAATGCATAAAATTTTATCAACTTACTAAGCCTCTTTGAAAGGATTTATAAAAAAAAATAAACACAATTATTTACAATTTTGTAACAATATATATATATATATATATATATATATATATATATATATATCTTAATTAAAGCTTACTATAATATGCTATGGAGTTAGAGAATAGGTTGTTATAACTAATAAATACAATTTGTTGATTTTCACTCACACGGTCACACGTATATGTAAATTTATATATACATATATATATATTTATATATATATATGTATGCATTAATTTGTGTTATTTTTTGTGTACTGAATTGGACATAAATTTGTCAACGCTCAAAAGACATAACTTTTATTCTCACTTATTTTCCGAAAAACGGTACAACAGCTATTAAAAGGAAAGTCGCGATGATGGTTCTACACTAAAGCTGTACTATATCTTCAATATTCAAGTACATCAAAAATATATTAAATTTTTTTGCATTGAATTTTTGTTACATTTTTCATCATGGCGATATTTGAATCTGATATTGATATCAGGGAACCACTTAGAGGAATTTTATATGGGTTGTAAAATTGTGTAAATAATGATATTTTGTAATAGTTTTAGTTGTCTGAGTTGGTGAAATTTGAAATTTAGCACTAAAGTAGTTCGGTCGTTTCTTTCCAAGGTCTTTTCTAACGTAATTACGACATTGCCATTTTAATTCATTGCCAAAATGGAACAAAAATTTAAATTCCAGCAATGGGGTACTGTACTAAAACTGTGCCGCACTGTAAAAAAATATGCCTTATTAGCTGCCAGGAATTCTCTGTAATTTGAGAAAACACGCGTAATTTACGAAAAAATTTTGTTGTCAGAACGTATCTTCTTAAAATACAGAGAATTTCTGGCAGGAATTAGGACTTATTTTTTACAGTGTTAAGTCATTTAAAGAACACAGCTCCTTCTGATAAATTAATATTACTTTACTTACAAATTACTTTAAAATTAGCGAATGCACATTTTTTTTTTTTTTTTTTTTTTTTTTTTTGAATGCGGAAATAAATATATTAAAACATAGCTGCCAAGTTTTTTAATTTATTCCGGAATGTTGTTAGCCCCGCCCTCTTTTCCACACCGTAATCTTTGTAGAAAATTTTTCTGTAATGTATAATTAAGATTAAATTTGAAGACAATTACTCTAAAACTATTACGGTGTGAAAAAGGGGCGAGACTAAAAACATTCCGGAATAAATTTAAAAACTTGGCAGGTATGTATAATAACATATTAACTTTTATCCATAGACCTATTATTATACTGGAAGACGCATTGCTTTATTAGGGGAATATAAGAAATAATGTCAAAAATAAGTCACTTAATTGCAAGGAAAAAATTTTGGTAATCATCGCCTCATTGGCAATTAATAATTATTTGTTTGAATTTTCTTTTTCTTCTTTTTTTTTTTTTTTTCGTTGGTCTATTATTATTATTATTAAAAGATAAAGCAAGCAAAACTTGTGGAAAACATATTTCAGCTTTTCAGAATTATTATAATTTTTTACATGTAATACAATAATCGAGGTATAAGTATAATTCCCAATAATTATCATTAATTATTATACATTAATTATTGCATTTTTTTTTCTAAGTACGAAAGGACTAATTCTTTCAATCTGCGATTTTGTGTTGAATTATATATATATATATACATTCTTCTTTCTTTCTTTTTTTTTTTTTTCCCGACATAAAAAAAAAAGAAAATACAAACATATTATTACTGAAAATAAGGCTGTTTAAAAAATAATGATGGTAATATCTAATAAATTAAAATAAATCGAAAAACCCAGAAAAATCTTGTAATGAAAGGATTGAAAATTTCTGAAATTAAACAAACATCGTGACGAAAATTTGACTATTAAAAATTTGTTAAAATTATAAAAGCTATGTATCGATGGAGTAAATTATTTATGAGTTAAAAAAATAAATAAATAAATAAATAAGTAAATTCCTTTCATTTTATATATAAAAAATATACATATATATATGTATATAATAAAATAAAATAAAATAATAACTATATAAAATAAATAAAAATAAAAATATGAGCGTGCAATTTTTTTTCTTTTTTTAATAATTAAAATAAAATTGAGAAAAATCGTTCTAAAGAAATGGAACACCTTGAGTAAAGAATCCCGGGTTCGCACGGCCCGATTTCTTTCAAGGACTCTTCCACCAGAAGTATCTAAAAATAAATTTCTTATTAAATATACACTGTATATTTAAGAAATAATTTTTCTTGGGATTATTCTGGCGGAAGAGTCCTTGAATAAAGGCGTGGCCGTAGGAACCCTGGAATCATAATCTCCGCACACAGATATTTGTGGATAAATATATATACATAGGTGCCAAGTCGCCCGTTAATTAAGGGAGATTTCAAATCGGAAATTTGTTACAGCCGTCTTCTGTAATAACAATCGTCGAAAATATATATAACATATTCCATTTAAAAATACTGGTGTCAACATTATTTAAAAGTTTAAAATGTTGGCAGCTCTGTATATATATATATATATATGAACGAGATTTTTTTTTTATTGAAAAATTTATTTTTGTTTTACTGCTGCCAAGTGTTTCATAGCATTACTAATATTAATAAACGCAATATTTTACGATACCGTATTTACCGGTGTATAATCCGCAGATAAGATAGGTCATTTCTCCACTAGAAATTTTATTTAACTTAAATCAATGTGTTTATTCTTGACGAAACAACTTGTATAAATATAATTTTATCTGTCAATTAAAGTTTCTGGTGCAAACTGACATCTGACGCGTGGATTATACGTGAAACTAAAGCATATTTATAGAGATAACTTCCGATTACTGAAGTGGGTAAAATATATTTTCCAAAAAATGTCGTAATAGAGCTATTAAAAAAAGACTGATATTTTAATATAAAAAAATATCCTATTTTAGAAAAAAAAATCTCTTTATATTCCAATTACTATTTTACTGCGAATTTCAGGTGTTTTGAAAAAAATATGTCACAAAAGAAAATTACTTTTTTTTTTTTTTTCATAGTTCTAATCCCTCCCGTTAGCATCTAATTAACGAAGTGGAATAAACCAATCCAAGTATCAAGAACGAAAAAAATAATTAGACTAAATAATATCGAATATTAATATCTAATTACCTAGTTTTGAGTCTAGGGATTTATTTTTACACTTCTTATAAAAACTGCAAATAAATATTACACAATTATCGTCTGATAATTTAGAAAATTGATTGTACTAAATAATTACGTTTCCGTATCAGAAAGAAATTTTCAATGTTAAATTCTTGACAGTTTATTTCTTTGATTTCTTTTTTATTCCTGTTCTCTTACATAATACTTTAAAACAAATCACCCTGATAAAGTTCTCATACTTCTCACAGTATCTTATCGATTTTTGTAACACACCTCGTGTTGATTTTTCTTTCTTTTGTTTTCTCGAAATATATGTTTTTTTTTTTATATATAACTGAAAGCGAAAACTAAAAGAGAACAGATTAAAGAAAGTGATTCATCATGTAGAAATATCGAATTTAAAAGTGAGAAATGTATTTTTCCTTTTTTTTCTTTTTTCACGAAAAAGGAAATATTTTAAGCAGTTTTACAAGGGAAAAAGAAAGTTGCTATTCTTCTGCCTTCTCCCCCCCCCCCCCACACACACACTTCTTTTTTTTTTCAGTAACAGTATTAAAAGAAGAAAATCAAATTTTAAAAGTAAAATCGAAATATTATCATTTTTATTTACTCTTGTGTAATGTTGCGATTGCAGTTTTAAAAAGCTTACATTATGGGTTTTTCATGTTGTTCAATAAAATTTGCAGTCATTTTTCAACGAAATCGTTTAGAAATAACTTTTAAAAAATAAAGTAAAATAAAGTAAAATATTCAGACCTGCACTTTTCTTTAAAATGCGATCATCGTATAAAATTGAACATTAATATGTTGAATACGTCGTGTTTAATGCCTCTAGGTAAAAACAAGGCGTGAAGATAAAGTGAGTATGATACTGTACGAAAGTATGGTCGTAAATGAGATTATGTTTGACCGCCTAGCATTTTCCCATCTATGTAAATGTTGGTTTTACATGGGGATTAAGGTAAAATTTCGGCACTAGAAAAATTGTCGGTACTTTGGTGAATCTCACTCTATGGGAGGTGTTTTTAAAAGGCACTTTTTGTAAATTATTTTTTCTTATTTTTTGTAAATTATTTTTTCTAAAGCGAATAAAGAATAAAATTAATTCCACATGAATATGTATAGTAGGTAAGGGCACACAGTGTAATCTCTTTTTTTTCTACTTTGGCGCCTCCTAAATTCGGGAGGTGGTACGCCACAGTATTGCCAGATTAGGAACAATTTTTATTCAGTAGTGACCAATAAATTGGAAAAGTGGTATTTGATATAGTTAATAGATGATCAACCTTCGAAGTAATTAGGCAACCGTAAATTATTAGTAATCATTAGTAGCAGATGTTAAATTAAAAAGTCTCCAGTCTGGCAACACTGGTGCGTTACTAGCAAAAGAGTTAGATTTGTGCAAGTCTGCACTTACATAGCTGGCAATATTTTAACTTATTCCAGAGCACTTTTAGCTCCGCCTTTAACCCATTTTATCCCAATTTATTTATCTTGCTCAAACTTGAGAAAAATTATAATTTTTAAGGTTAATTAAACCTAAATAAACTAAATACAACAAAATTTGAATATATATATATATATACATATATTCTATATAAGAAATCTTATCCACCTTGTACGCAGGAAATTAAAATAAAGATTATGCTATTTGCACTTATATGTTTTAGTGTTTTCTTCAATAGTGAAAAGTGCTTTCCCAGTGTAAAGTTTTGTTTTATCTGTATAATACTTTCTTATTTACATGATAGTTCTCCAGAAATAATTTTCAACCGCAAAGAGAAAATAAACCACGCCCCTAATGTAATGATTAAACAAAGATTCCAGATGGAGGAGGAGGTCAGACACATAACACGCTAGCAAAAGCTTATATATACCATTATATATAGTTCAAGCGGCGCCTGCAAAAAATTGAATTTATTAGGTGTGAAGCTGATTTTTTTATATAGATAGAATTTATTGTTACAATGAAAATCTGATAGGGTTGCCTGGTCAAAGCCGAAAAAATTTAAGAGAAACAACCTCACCTCCGGTCAAAATTTAAACGATTTTCGAACCTCACAAGTGTAAAGATGAAACCGGTGACAGAATGTAGAGATTAATATACTCTTTAAAATGACATGGGGTTGCCTGGTCAAAGCCGTCAAGAAACAGCGGTTGCCGCGAAAAAGGAGGACGTATTTTACGATTTATTTACCCAAGTAAAAAGTGATTTATCCAAGTGTAAAGATGAAACCGGTGCTAAAATGTAGAGAATAATATGGTCTTTAAAATGGCATAGGGTTGGCTGGTCAAAACCGTGAAGAAAAGAGGTAGCCACGAACAGTGTGTGTGTGTGTGGGGGGGGCGAATATTAGTGGTTTTCTTACCCTAACATATTTTAAAATGAAACCATTTATAAAATGTAGAGAATAGTATTCTCTTTAGACTATCATAGGGTTTCCAGGTGAAAAGTCTCGAGAAATAGTGGTTGCCTCGGAGAGAAAAAAAAAAAAAAAAAAAACCGCTTATTTTGAAGGGTTTTTTACACAATGTGAAAAAAAAAATATATAAAAAATATTTTAAAAAGAAAAAATACATAAATAAACTGTAATGAAACTGTTCTAAAATTTCAAATAAAAACAAAGAATTAATAGTAAAAATTAAAAATGTAGCATGCGGATACAGATATTAAAATACGCCCTCAAAAGTTAACAGAAATTAAGATAATAATGCCCAAGAAATTCATAATAAAAAATCCTGTTTGTATACAAAATAAATAATTAAATAAAATGAAAAAAATAACTGTTATTTCAGATTTGCAGCAAGATTTACAAATTTCAATTTCATAAATTAATTCATGGTTATTAAGAAACGCGAAAAAATTATCAAATTTTTAAAATGTTTTTCGCTTTGTTTGTACCCATATTTAATTTGCAGAAGTTATTATTATTTATTTTTAATTAGATATAAAAAAAAATAATTGAAAAAGTTTTATAAAATTGACAAATTTTTAATATAACAAAATCGGCACAACCCAAAATTTTCCTATAAAATTCTGCAAAGCAGCCGCATACATTTCTTCAGGGAATTTATCTCTTAAATACTTTGACACAATTTGAATATGTTAAGTATTGAAAAATGGGGAAAAAACAAGCTCGTGAGCTGAAATTAGTTTTATACAGATTAGAAAAAGAATGGTCACGCATAAGAATTTAATTTTCTTTATGCTTTAAAACCTTTTATATCATTAAACAAATAGAATAAACGAATATTGAAATTCGCTTCCTTTTCTAAGCTGACCGACCGCTATACCTTGACAGGTTTGAAGCACCAATCGTAAGCAAATTGAAAAGTGTTGTATGTTCTACATTTAGCTCGATATTTCATCTTTTAAATATTAATCATTTCGTGTTTAAAATTTTATAAATAGTCTTCATGTGTGTTTCACTCTGTGTTAAGCACCTTTAATATTCGTTAGCTTTTAAGAGACTTACAGCTATTTTTTTACGAATTTTACCAGGCAAATATATGCCATTTTAAAATAACTTCTATGCCTGTACATTCGGGAATCAGCCACACCTTTTCAAATATTCTTATAATTTCATCCTTATTCATTTGCCTTGTTAATGCTATTCATATTTTTTTTGCACTTCGTCAAGAAATGTTCAAAACTCGCATATATTTTTGTGGTTGACTGCTTTACTTGACAGATTTGACCAGGCAACCCAATGCCATTTTAAGGAGCATATTAATCTCTACACTTTAGCACCAGTTTCATCTTTACACTTGTGGGGTTCGAAAATCGTTTAACTTTGATCCCTATTTTCGAGGCAGCCTCCGAGTCTTGACGGTTTTGACCAGGCAACCTTATGCCATTTGAAAGAGCATATTAATCTCTACATTTTAGCACCGGTTTCACCTTTACACATGGGTAAATCACATTTTACTTGGGTAAATAAATCGTAAAATGCGTCCCCTATTTTCGTGGCAACCTCTATTTTTTGACGGCTTTGACCAGGCAGCCCTATGCCATTTTAAAGAGCATATTAATCTCTACATTTCAGCACCGGTTTCATCTTTACACTTGTGGGGTTCGAAAATCATTTACATTGTGACCGGAAGTGAGGTTGTTTCTCTTAAACTTGACGGCTTTGACCAGGCAACCCTATCAGATTTTCATTGTAACAATAAATTCAATCTATAGAAAAGAAATCAGCTTCACACCTTATAAACAGAGCCTGATTAAGGGGGAAGCACACATTATCTCCGCTCTCACCGGAATATTTTTACAATTATTTTTTACTTCATGTCATAGAAATTCCACGCTTTGACGAAGAAATATTTTTTATAAAAAATGAACGGTGTAAAACAATCCAATTTACTCACCGTTATTAGACACCAGAATTCTTTTAAAATAATTTTTAATGAGAATTTTCTGTTTAATACAGGAGGAAACTATTTGTTAAAAAATAACGGTGTAAGTATAAATAATGTGTGCTTCCCCCTTAATCAGGCTCTGCTTATAAAGTTAATTTTTTGCAGCCGCCACTTGGACTAATATTCCAGCTGACAAAATATTCGCACCAAGCAAATTCTGATTGCTATATGCTATTATTCAGCTGTCTATTAAATAGGACAATGTGATAAAATGGATTAATCCGTACCTCCTTTTTTTTTAAGAGTAATTTTTTCTTATTTTATCATAGATATATATTGGAGAAAAATATTCTAAAAATAAAGTGGTGCGAAATAAAGGCGAAGCTAAAAATACTGCGGAATGAATTAAAATATTGGCAGCTATACGCTTATATCCTTATGTTAAAGAGGTAATTAAAGAATTCGTGTGTAGTTTTCCGATTATCTTTAACCCTTTTCATTAGATTTATACATCGCATTAGTGCTTTTTCTCATGCGATTAGCTAACGGTACATTTGAAAGGTAAAAATCAAAAGTATTTACATTGTCTTGAGAAATACGTTAATATAAGTAATTATTAAGTTATTATTGGAATCAGTGAAAATGCACCATTTTCTGGTACAAATCAAAGTTTTGAAAAATAGCAGACGTCAATCATCTCTTTTTGATTTAAAATAAAAAGCATTATGAAAAAAAATATATTCAAGTATATTAAGAAATAAAGAAAAATCAGACTAAGTTTCATATAGATATTACCGTTATTATTTCAATAAAAAGAGCACACACAAGCATATATATATATATATATATATATATATATATATAACTGTATAGAATTTAGTAAATCTAGCACGTATAGTGTTTTTACAGGGACGCACAAAAAATTTGGATACATTAGGTTCTATTAAACAACATACTATTCTGGAAGAAATACTCAAACACTGGATTATAATCTTATACTTTTTTAATTTAACGCTTTCTCTTACTTTAACTGATTTAAACAAGAGTTGATTACTTAATGTTCGGAAAGTTGAGTGGCTTCACTCTAGATTTTTAATTTTATCACAATAATTATAGTTATAAACAATTACGCTGTATTCATTAATAAAAAATATATGTTCAAAATTTCAAAATTGCGATATCATTAAATAGGTTTTATTTAATTTCATATAGCAATAAAAGTACACCACTATACATATTTATTTTTATGTATTTATTAATTTATTTATTTTTTGTAATTTTTTAAGTTTAATTGTACTTTTTCTTTCATTTCCTTCCTTTCTCCTGTTAATGATGATTGTGTTATAAATGTTATTAAAATATTTGTTTTTTTTTACTTTCCCGAAATAGTTAAATATTTTTTTTTTTTTTTTTTTTTTAAATCAAACATTCTTTTAAGTTTTATTAGATCGCAAAACTTAAAAGTTCAGTTACTATATATTAATGCTAAAGCATCTAGACATTAAGTTGTCATCAATTTTAAATTACAATTTCTCGCCATGAAACGGTCTAAAAGGGCCAAATCAGGGAACCATCTTGGTTGTGTTACCCTAGAATTATCACATGTCATCTTATTTCATGAATGGAATCGTTCGAAACCACGTGACTCGCAAGCCAACTTACCACGGTCAAACAGTAGATCATTATGTAAAGCAAATTATTTCATGGAGCATCACTACAACATATTTATAAATTATATGAATTATATATATACAATTTTTCAAAAGGAAAGTCTCTATTGGTATCGGTGCTAATAACTTGGGGCCCTCTCGCAGATAATTTGAAAGCAGGTTCTACCCCAAAAAAGTTTTTATAAACTTTGTAGCGGTTATTAAGGATTCATTAAGTCTTCATAAAAGTAAATTATTAAACAACAGCGAAAAAGCATGCAGTTCGCATTGATTATTAACACTGTCCAACTGTGCGTGCTTGTTGTAGCGTATAACTTTCAATATTTTTTGACTACGTTATCACACAGTAGACAAACAGAAGAACTGAAAAGAATACAGATTGACTAATTGAATTTAAAACAACTCATAGACATTGTTGTAAAGTGTTAAAAAGGCTTAACGCAAAAGAAAAATCAGGCGTTATGTTATACTTGCAGCCCTTAATGTATCCGAATGTTTTAGTATAGCCCTGTAAATCTGGGGATTAATCATACCATATTCTATACAAAAATAAACTGTTTTGTAATATTAACAATGCATGTCAATTACTTTATGACTTTTACAGAAGAAAGTAAATTAAATGTGATTTTAATTAATGTCTGTCCTAAAACATAATGCATTGTTTTTTTTTCTTTCTGCCTGTACACAAACCAGTTGTGCAGGACCTATTAATGTCATTTTAAATAGAGAACATTCCATAATAAACTTAATTAATATATATATATATATATATATATATATATATATTTAATTCTAAAAATATTTACGGGCGCTGGGGCAAGAAACAGACAGATAGAATGATAGACAATCGGATAGACAGATACACAAATTAAAATCATATTCACACTTAAACATTGTTCGAAAGAGTTAAAAACTCTTAATGTAAACAAAAACGCAATTGCAGCAAATTTTTATTAATAGCACTTAATGTAATTGAATATTTTTATGTGGCCCTGAAAGACTAATATTAATCATACTACATTCTATAGAAAGCAATCTTTTGTGGATACGAATAACGTATTTCAATTTCATTAAGCTTTGTACAAAGTAAAGTTATTAAAATTTGGTTTATAGAAATACCTCTCATAGAACACAATGCTTTGGAATACTTTTGAGTGTATCTGTACAGAGTGCAGTAGTAGGAAAAAAAAATATTTTTTGGAAACTAACGTTTTCAGGGGACAGATGTCGACACTACCGTACATTTGCTATGGATAGTATATTTAATCAATCTCATAGTAACATTTTCTGTTGTAAACCAAAATTTAATACTATAGTAATAAAAAACATATATAATTTCAGTAATGGACTTCTTATGTAATCATATTTGCATTTGGAGACTATTGCTCTAAAAATTTATTGGTCTGAAAAAAGGGCGTGAATAACAACACTACGGAATATTAACCATTGGTGAAACACAAAACATTGGGAAAATTTATTTCATTTTATATAGGAAACATCCGATAGTGAACTTGAGTAATATATTTCATTAAGATTTATGTACAGTAAAAGTATTATAACAGCGTTTATAGAAATACTTCTTAAAGAACACAATAATTTGAAATAATTTAGGGTATCGGTGTACACAAACCAATAAAAATATTCACTCCTTTTTCAATAGGGAACATCCGATAGTGAACCTGAATAACATATATCAGTTTCAAGAAACTCCGTGAATATTTACGAGAGTTAGAGCGCGTACAGACAGACAAAGAGACAGACAGTGAGTGACTTCTATATTGATTAGATATTTAATTTTCTCTTTATAGTATACTCCTTTTGATATAATTTATTGTTACTATACCGAGGAGGTATAATTAAATATTACGTCTTAATTGCCTTTTTTAATTAAATTAATAAATGGTTGAAAGCAAAAACATTTTGAAATGCTGTCGTTTTTTATTAGTAGCATTTCCTTCATAGCTGTTATAATTTGCCCCAAAACCAGGGCAAATTGTAACAGGCAAATAAGTTTGAAAAAAAAATGTTGTGCTAAAATTAGCAAATTAAGGAAGATATATACATATATACATGTGTATATATATATATATATATATATATAAGAAATTATAATGTATGTTTTCAGTCATAAAAGTTGAAATTAAGTAACAAAAATAACTAAAGAAAGACTTACGAGAAAATTAGTTAATGTGAAACAATTCATAAGTAAAACTTACTGCAATATATATATATATATATATATATATATATATATATATATATATATAAATATATTTTATTAATATGACAGATTAATATGTATGCTATGGAAAACAGCAATTATAAACATGAAAACCTAAATGCATTTCAAAATATATTTAATTTTCTAAAATGTGTTACAACCAGCCCCAAGCTCCCCTACATAAACTATTCATTTTTATAGAGATTCAGAAGTACTGCATATTATATTTCCATAATTTTAAACCTATTTTTAATGAATGCTTGGCCACATGATCTACATAACTTTTTTAAAGCTTTCTTTAGATTACTTCAGTAGAAAATGGTTTACGAGACCTGAGTACCATCAGTTTAATTGTAACCATCTTCTGTTAAGTGGTGTGTGTATGCTGACAGTCCTTATGAGATTATACACGAATACGTAAAGTCCTTTGGGAAAACAATGTGATTATTTTAGGGGACGCAAAAACTGTAAGCTTTACGGCTGCAAAGGCATCACACTGACATCACCGCGTGTGAAAATGTTAAAGCTTTGACAAATTGCAGAGGATTTGTGCTGTCATTTTTTTCAACGGCTAGATTGACAAGTGCGACCATTGCTTGAGACAGAGAGAGGAGCCGACTCTTCTCTTCTACCAGCGTTGATTGCAAAACCGCTCAGCCACTAGGGGTTTTATATGACATTGTGAAAATTCGGATTTAATTTTGTTACAAGTTGGTCATTCTGCGGTTATACAAAATCCATATGATCCATACATTATACAGGGATCATATTGTCAATATTATTTGACAATTGTAACCGATATTTCAAAATTTGTTACTTTTCTGTTCGTTAGATGGATGCACTAATACTCTGAAATATTTTCTGTGTGTTTGTCGACAGTCTTTATGTGGCTAAACACGAATATTTAATTTCTTTAGAAAAATTGTGTAACATATTAAACGAACTCCAAAAGAGTGAGCTGTACTGCTCCAAATTGTATTGCATCACACTGGTGTCACCAGAAGTGAAAAGGTTAATATTTAAATAAAATTTAAGTAAAAAATCATTTTTTAAAGTAAGAAGCTTTTTATTGTGAAGCCCTAAAAAGCATAAAATAAAATGCATTCTGGCAAAGACATACTACAAAGAAATGAAAGTTTCAACACTGAGAAAATTTTAGAGAGAAATATAGGTACTTTCCTTTTGCAAGAGATGAAAATTTTTTAATGTTCAAAATATTTTAAAAAGCTTTCGAGACCAATATTCTTAGTTATTAGTTTTTGTAAAATCATTCGTTAGGTCAAAAATCTCAAACGTCTCGAAAGTTTTTTAAAATATTTTGAACATTAAAAAATTTTCATCTCTTGCAAAAGGAAAATACCTATATTTTTCTCTAAAATTTTCTCAGTGTTGAAACTTTCATTTCTTTGTAGTATGTCTTTGCCAGAATACATTTTATTTTATGCTTTTTAAGGCTTCACAATAAAAAGCTTCTTACTTTAAAAAATGATTTTTTACTTAAATTTTATTTTGTGCTTTTTAGTTACAAAAAAGGAAAAAGCTTCTTAAGAAAACTAATTAAAATTTCTTAGGATATTTTGTAGACAACGGAATATTTTCGTATATCAATTGACATTTTTTTCGATTATTTATCTGCAAAAAAAAGTACTATATCGTCCTTCGAGGACCGAATCCGGGACCATCGTGTTATCAGCATGATGCTCTAACCAAAAGTCTAAGAACTGTCA
Organism: Salticus scenicus; assembly: GCA_963930645.1. Classification (NCBI taxonomy): domain Eukaryota; kingdom Metazoa; phylum Arthropoda; class Arachnida; order Araneae; family Salticidae; genus Salticus; species Salticus scenicus. The sequence goes on from OZ005657.1 coordinate 103,472,093, forward strand.
AGAAAAATCATAGAACATTCTAGAAAAATTTAACAAATACTTATACAAAAGAAATATTGTTCTCGAATGTTTTTTAAAATGTTTGGAATATTTAAAATTTTCTTGTTTTGCAAAATTGAAATATCTATATTTTTCTTTAAAATTTTCTTGTTGTTGAAGCTTTTATGATTTTATAGCATGTCACAGCAAGAATAAATTTTAATTTTAGGCTTTTTAGGGCTCCACAATAATAAAAAACTTTCAGTGTTATTTTTATTTATTTATTTACTTACTTATATTTTTATTTATTTAATTATTTATTTTTATTTTTATTTTTACTGAAGTTTTTATTTTGTGCGTTTAGTAACTCAAAAAGAAGTTTCTTTAAATAACTATCAACATTCCTTAGGACACTGTGTAGACAACGAATGATTTTCTTTTATCAAGTGACATCGTTTCTATTAATTATCTACAAAAAAGTAACGCATCGGCTTGCGAGGATTGAACCCACAAGCATCGCGTTATCACCATGACGCTCTAACCAAATGAGCTAACAAGCGACGAAAAGGTTGTTTAAATTTACGTTATAGTGGAGGCGCCTTCTTTTTCAGGAAGACACAAAGACATAATGATAAAAATCCAATTTCAATAAAAAGCTTCCAAAAGAATATATATATATATTCTATATATGTATGTATGTATATTTAACTTTATATTTTGTGCTTTTTAGTATCTAAAAAAATACTTCCTCAAAAAAACTCTTCAAAAATTCTTAGAATACTGTGCAGACAATGAAAATTTTTCTTTTTTCAATTGCCATATTTTCTATTACACATTTCATCTGCAAAATTAAACACATCGATCCTTTGGGGATGGAACTCACCACCATCGTATTAGCAACTTGACGCTCTAACCGACTGAGCCAACGAGCGACTAGAAAAACTGCTGACATTTACTTTAAAGTTGAGGTGCCTTATTTATTAGCGTGACATGAGGACGTGATAACGAAATACAATTTCAATAAAAAGCTTCTAAAAAAATATTTCTTTCTTTGTTTATTTTTATTTAAATTTTTATTTTGTGCTTTTTAGTTACTAGATAAAAAGGTATTTTTTAAAAAAATCTTCAAGCATTATTAGGAAACTGTGTACACAACGAAATATTTTCTTTTATCAATTGAAACTTTTTCTATTAATTATTTGCAAAAAATAACACCTCGCCCGGCGAGGATCGAGCACACGACTCTCGCATTATCAACATGACGCTGTAACCAGCTGATTCATTAAAAGATACAATGAGTTCCTTACATTTTTTTTAATTTTTAATATATATGTAATGGAAGCGTCTTGGTTTTTTAACGTGACAAAAAGCCGATGGTAAATCCAGTTTCATATAATAGTAATATAATACATATATATATATATATATATATATATACATATATATAAAGCTTCTAAAAATATTTTTTTATGTATTTTTTACTTGCAACATTTTATTTTGTGCTTTTTTAATATCTAAAATATTTTGTGTTTTCCAATATCTAAATTTAAAAAAAAAAAAAAAAAAAAAAAAAAAAAAATGCTTCTTAAAAAAAAAAACTCTTCAAAAAATTCTTAGTGTAAGCAACGAAAAATATTCTTGTATCAATTGATACCTTTTCTACTAATTATCTGCAAAAATTAACAAGCTGGAACTTCCCGGGACGAACTCACGACTACCGTGTTAGTAATTGGACGCTCTTACCAACTGAGCCAAAGAGCGACAAACGAAATAGCTTAAATTTACTTTAAAATGAAGGCGCCTTGTTTACTAGCGTGACACGAAGACACGATGACCAAGTCAATTTCAATTAAAAACCTTCTAAAAAAAAAAAAAACAGGATTTGTGCAGTCACCTTTTTAATCACAAAATTTTAATAGCAATTTTTGTCATTAAATAAAAGAAGATTTTTCTGGGGAATAATGACGCGCAAGTTTTTTAAAAATTCAAATGCGTGTTAATGATAATGGAGTTGGGATTAGGGCTATTAAACTTTAATGCACGTGGATTTTATGCCTGTGTGAAAAGCCATTTGTGTAGGATATTTTAAAGTGTCCAAGATCTTATTCACACGATTTTTTGAGAAAATCCTGGAAAATTCCAAACGGCTCTTTCGGTGAGCTCTACATGGACATGTACTAATCTAAAACTTCTAGTGCAGAATGGTTTGGACACCGGCGGGTCCGTTCTAAACCTGACATCACTAGACGCGTACTGAACGAACTTTGGCACCACACGTTTACTAAATTTTTCTGAAATTTTCATAACTGTCAATGTTATTGAACTACATCTAGATTATCAAAATTTTCCAAAATACATTTCATGAGAATTCACTGTTTTGCAAGATATTCTGATAACGAAATTGGGACTGTTATTTAGAATTTTTATTAGAAATTACTGACTTATATTTTAAACCTTTATATCATAAATTATTTTATTTTTGGAAAAACAGATTGAAACTTTTTATTATATTTCTTTATGCATGAGAATCATCTCACATTAACACATTCGCACCCGCATGATTTCGAATTTTTGTCGGTAAGGTTCGCCTGTGGACATTATTCGCCCATATTCAGAACAAAATTTTCTGCATTCACATTTATATTAGAAATCGCTATACATTTTAATTATATTCTTTCTAATCAAAATATTTGTATCCAAAGTATATTTCTGCGCTCAAAGCTGGTAGACGTGAGGTGCCGGGTTCGATCCCCGGTCGCGCTCGTCGACCTAGCCGTTCGGAGTTTTCCGTGGTTTCCTCCGAAACTTGCGTAAATACGGGCTAGGACCCCTTAGAAAGACCTCCACGGAAGGCCCTCCCCCTCAGGCCTAGGACCCCAGTGTTGTCAATCGGCCTTAATCCCTAACACCAACACACCAAAGTATATTTCATTGTAAAAATGTGAATTTTGGTTATATATTTAAGAAATAAAGAGTACACAAATTGTGAAAGAAACGCTCACTGGCGGATTTTCAAATGACGTGAATCTACATCAGCGTTCGCGAAAGTATTAAATTTAGCTTAAACTGTAGCTTAACTAGGAGTAAAGCTTAATCTATAGTCCCAATGAAATCCTGCAGCAATCATAGTCTATATTGATGAATTTTGTTGATGGGATTTTAAAGTCCAGGTGGGATACAAACGGTTAAATACAGTTCCTAACATTCGGATGGATTAAAAAGCGATCACATCGTCAGCCTGCCTACGCAAAACATAATTACCCGCAACAGTACTTTAGAAGACTGCCACGTTTCATGATGGTATTACGCCATGAGGAAAAGCCTACGATTTAAATAGACGTTATTAGAAATACATTGAAGTAAGTACTTAATTTTATTGGTGAGTCTTTTTTTTTTTTTTTTTTTTAATTACAATTCAATTTGAATACTTACCAAGAAACCATCCCATAATGTAATAATAAAAATATCCATTCAAGCATTAATAGTAGGAGCATATATAAATATGTTTTTTGTGCATTATACAACAGCCCTCGTTAGCTTCTTTTGGAGTTATAAATTCTGAAATTTCGCTAATTTTCGTGCCACCACGCCTGAATCAATAACACCGCGCCTTACTGAAATTGTGAATAAAATTCCAAACATGTAGAAATCAAAAGAGCATAAACAAACCTGTTCTTTGGTGCAATAATCAGTTGCCCCTTTTAGCTTTGAGATACATTCAATCGAGATATAGATACTTGCCAACATACTAAATAACATTCCGTAATATTGTTAGCCCCGCCTTCTTTCTCACACCGGTATATTTTTAGAGTATTTTTCTTCTTATGTAATAGTATTTGCATTTGGAGAATATTACTCTAAAAATTTTCTAGTGTGAAAAAAGGGCGCGAATTACAACACTACGGAATATTAATTAGGATGTTGGCAAGTATGGATATAATGTCTAAAAATTCGATAAAACAGAATGTAAAAATAGATAAAAGTCGTGGCTCTGGCATGTTTTAACGGAACTCCTCCCACTCCTTTCTCGTTGCTACATTTCTACTCATACTTAAATATAGACTTTTCGAGAACATGCCTACAAGGTCTATCAGTTTATGCGTCAAAAATGACGTTAGATTATGCCCTTTCGAATTAACATATTTTAATTGACTTCTACTATTACGCTACTGGGATGGTTTCCTATTTAACAATACTAAAATTTAAATCAGTTACTTCTGCAGAGATGCCAACCTAATTCGGCAAATTGTTAATACCGCCCATTTTTCTATACCACTTAATTTTTAGAGTAATTCTCTTCAAATACACTTACGATGAATTAAGAAAACAAATACTCTAAAAATTAAGTGGTGTAAAAAAATGGGCGGTACTAACAATTTGCCGGGGTAGGTTGGTAGCTCTGCCTCTGGATATTTTCTATACAGTGCTGCCAAACTTTGGGACATTTTTGTTCAATAATCACCAATAATTTTGAGAAGTGATATTTTATATACAGAATTGACGATTTTTCGTTTCCATTCGTCTACTATGTATACCAAATATCACATTCCAAATTATTGGTGGCTATTCAATAAAAAAGTCGCAAAGTCTCGCAAGAATGGTTTCATACCCATGCTGTAAAGTAAGTTTTTTTAGAAAATCTATCTTCAACTCTGATTTTTTTAAATAATATCCCGTTTCCACGTCACCTGATTACAAAATTCCAATTTTTAATGGATGATGTGTATGCATCTATGTCATCAGCATAATTAAAAAATAATAAAACCGAAGGAAATTAAAATTTTGTATTGTGAAGTTCCTCTTAGTTTACCACTTAAAATTTAATCAAGATTAACTTGTTTGAAGACAAATTAATAACAGCCTTGATTTATTTTTTAAATAATTGTAGGTGGTTAAAAGTGCTACAGCCCCCCCCCCCCCGAACACAGAATTTTACGTCAAATGAAACTGTTCCTATTACTTTGAAACTACATTGACTACATTAGCTTACCTTATTGATCTTTAGACTTAATACATAGCTCCCAATATTTTATTTTATTCAGGATTACTTTTAGCTCCACCTTCATTTCGTACCACTTATTTTATACAATTAATTTTTTCTTATTTTATCGAAGTTATGTGTTGGAGAAAATTTTTCTCTAAAAAAGGTGGTGCGAAATAAAAGCGGGACTAAAAGTACTCTGAAATAAATTAAAATATTGGCAGCTATGCTTAATATGCAAACTAACTTTAGAAAATTGAAATGCTGAGAAAGATAAAGTCGTGTGAGTGACACACCAGATAATTTTTTTATTCTTTTAAGCGCGGAAGAATCAGATTTCTCACAGAGAGAATCCTCTGCTATCTACAAAAATTACAATATATAAATTCTTGCATTCAGTTTTTCCTTTGTGAGAACAATTTTTATATAAAACTATGTGTTTTGTCTGTTCTTTACACTGAAATTTAATTCCATTAAAACAATTTTTCGGAAAATTCATTTTTCCCGTACAGAGCTGAATGATGTTGTCTTTTTACAGAAAATATGCGTCTATATGTTAGGAACAAGCTGGAGTCATTAACTCATCTTCAATAAAAATTGGACATGTCTATTTTCTGCAATCATCGGTTCATATGTTTCACTTTTAGAGTATTGCCAAAATTCTTCCGAAGCATTTTTAGTCTCGCCTTTATTTCATACAACTTTTTACATTCTCTTATCCCTATACATGGTAGAGAAATTATTGTTTTTTGTCAAATTTTTGAAATTGAGTTTTTGTTATAAATACTCATTTTAAGGTCCCATAAATATGAAAAACATGTTTTAGGAGATGGCCTGTGTGTGTGTCTGACTGTTTACACTATATCTCAGAAACAAACACTAGAAGGAAAACCAAATTCCGTATTTCAAATCTTAATCACATATGAATGCTACACAAAACGTATCGTTGAAATCAAGCAAATCGCTTGTGTACAGGGCCATTAAAGAGAAATCAAATACATTATGTTTATGAGGAAATTTCTGGTAAGTACAGTGTAATGTCTATAGGCTGACTGAAACGGGAGGAAATTTTTTTTATCTGCATAAAAGCATATTTAAGTAGATTGTGGAGTGGAAATCACTCACTATTTGTTTACAGGGCTATCAATATGTTTTTGATACATTGGGGTGTACATAAAAATTGTTGTAATTGTAATTGCTTTTGTGTTAGATTTTTTTTTTCAAATAAAACAAAATTTCAGTACACTCTACTGATTTTAGGCATAATGCTTATAGACAACATACAGAGCTACCCAAAATTAAGCTCAACGTTTTTTTTTAAATTGAACGTAATTGATGGAAATGCTCTGCTATATTTTAGTATGTCGGTGGACAGTGCACATTAATTTTTCATATTCATACTGGAAGCAAAGCATTTTTATAACTTCTATTTTCAACTCTGTTTTCTTGTATAATATTACATTTTGAGTTGCCCTGGTTGCGAAATTCTAAATTTTAGCAGTTTATTTGTATGTATATCTGTTATCACCATAATTTAAGAACAATAACGTGCAAGAAAAAATTCATTTTTGGTAGTTTGCAGTTCGTATTAAGTTGCCATATTTATCACGATTTGAAAGTGTAAAAGCAGTTTTATAACTGTCTTGATATTTCTTTTAATAATTGTAGGCACTATAATTGAATGGGGGGATTGAGGAGGAAGCACCCCCCCCCCCCTCAAACAGAATTACTAATCAAATAAAACTGTTCCAAAAATACATGTATTAACAATAAAATATTCAGGATTATTTTTAAAGCACATTAAACTTTAATATCTTACATTATTGAGCTTAAAACATAATATGCAATCTATCTCTAGGGTATTGAAATGCAGCGTAACAGAAAGTTCGGTAGGTGACACACCAGATTATGGAAAGAGTAAATTTTTCTTATTTTATCATAATATATAATGGAGGAAGTTATTTTATAAAGAAAGTGGGGACAAATAAAGCAAGTTCTAAAAATGCTGCGGAATACATATAAAGAGAAATATGCGTATATAACCCAATTACATTTTTATAGAGATTCAGCAGTACAGCATCACCAAATTTCATAATTTGAAACCTATTTTTAACGAATACTTGGTCACTTGAACTACATAACTCATTTTTCAAGCTTTATTTAAATTACTTCAGTAAAACAGGGGTACGTGGACTAAATAGGGGATCTTAAGGCTAGTTGTAACAGTTTTTGGAAAATTAAATATATTTTGAAATGTATTTACGTTTTCCTGTTTGTAATATCTCTCTTAGTTAGCATACATATTCATCTACTATATTCATCTACTAAAAACGATAATATTTCAAAATATTGTTTTTTAAAAATCATTTATTAATTTAATAAAAAAGCAATTAATAACCAATATTGAATTATAACCTTTTTGGTATAGTAACAATGAATTATTTCTAATAGATTATAGTAAAATAAAGTGAAAATTAAATATAAAATCAACATAGAAGCCTATTTTAGTCAGAGTTGAAATTAATTCACAGAAATGATAATTTATTCTCATACAATTAATGTGTGCTCTCACTTCGAAAATTAAGCATTATACCCATTCTTCTGCCTCAAAGAGGGTTTGTCAGAGCTAGAATTACGCCCCCCTCCCTTTTTCAGGACACTCTAATTGATGAGAAATTTCTGCTTCTTTTGTACTAATATGTTTATGCAATATTCTCTAATTTATGATAAAATCTTGGTTATAATTGGTGATTAAATAATCATGGCAACATAATGTAAACACACACACACACACACACACACACACAAAAAAAAAAATCTGTATAAATACAGTAGTGGAAAAGAAGCCATTTTTTTTTTCTGACATTTTCCTGAAAATGGGCGGAGATTTCGAGCTCTGGCTGTAGACATCTCACAAGCCACTCCTCTAATTCAGAATCCGTATCTGGAGTTACAAAAATTTTATTTATATTTTTATCTTTTAGTTAATTTATTTATTTATTTGTTTCTTCTTGTAATATTTTCTTTTCTCTGTACGGTCCTTTCTCTTTTTGTTTGTGTTACCTTTTTAATTATCTCTTCAAATTATTTTTCAGACATTTTTCTTTCGGGTGATGTGCATGTAATATTAGTATCTTTCTTGAAGGTGTCAGCTGTAGCCAAATCGTATATACAATGCCCGCAGCGGTCCTATATTTTCACGTTTGTTTTATTATTTTAAAACCACTATTTTTTAATATGTTTTTTGTCAAGATTTTAAAGCTAAAACAATATCTAAAAGTATAATGATTGATTAAATTGGTGGCAAAATAATAAAATGCATGTAAAAATATAGGAGTGCTGCGGGCACTGTATATAGCTTGACCCTATGAAGCTCTTTAAGATTTCTTTTTATACTTCCTCATGATAAAAAAAATGCATACAATTTGCTTGTTAACATTTAAAGTAGAATGTCTAATTGAATGAATCAAAACAAATTGCAATTTTTAACATGCTACAACTTGCCCCAAAATTTTGTTTCAACTTTACCCATTTTAAGATTTTGGACAATTTGTTAATTTATAAATATATATATATAACGATTTATACAAAACAATAAACATGCATTTTATAACTCAACACACAGACCAAATAAATAACTATAAACACTTCTTTAAAATATATATTAACATAACTTTAATCAAAATTTACGAAAAACATTTTTTTTCACTAATTAGCTACAATGAAGCATATGTACAAAACCTCTCATTAATAATTTTTGCAGAACACTGATTATGCTTACCTGATAAAGTGAGCCATTAGAATTATGTTTATCGAAATATCTAATAAAAAATGTTACAAAATATTTTGTAAAATACTTGTTACTTCCTACCCCTGTTACAACTAGCCCCAGACTTCCTACTGTCAGTTTAGTTGTAACCACCTTCTGTTAAGTCGTGTGTGTGTGTACCGACAGTCCTTATGAGATTATTACACGAATATGTAAAATACTTTAGGAAAACGATGTGATTATTTTTGGGGACGCCAAAATTGTTTGCTTTGCGGCTCCAAAAGGCCTCACATTGGAGTCACCAGATGTAAAATATTAACCTTTTGACAAATTGCAGAAGATTGTGCAGTCATTTTTTTTTTAACGGCTATGTTCGCAAGCGCGATTTTTGCTTGAGACTGTGAGAGAAACTGGCTCTTTTCTTCAACCAGCTTTGATTGCAATACTGCTCAGCCACGAGGGTTTTTATATGATGTGCGAAAAATAGGATTTAACTTTTTTAGAAGTTCTCCACTCTGCGGCGATTTTTTTTCTCCTGATACAAAATTCATATGATCCATATATTATACAAGAAACAACTTAACAATATTCTTTGAATGTTTAAAATGATATTTCAAAAATTGGTACTTAACTGTTCGTTAGATGGATGCACTACTACTCTCAAATATTTTCTATGTGTTTGTCCACAGTCCTTGTGTGGTTAAACACGAATATTTAAAATTCTTTAACAAAACTGTGTTACGTTTTAAAAGAACTCCAAAAAAGTGAGCTGTGCAGTGCATCACACTGGCGTCACCAGAAGTGAAAAAGTTAATAATTTAACAAATTTTACAGGATTCATGCAGTCACTGTTTTAATCACAAAATTTTAATAGCAATTTTTGTCATGAAATAATAGAAATTTTTTCTGGAAAATAATATCTTGAAAGTTTTTCGGAAATTCAATTGCGTGTTAATGATAAGTTGCGATTATGGCCGATAATTTTTGAATGTACGGGGATCATATGCCTCTGTGAAAAACCTCTTGTGCGGGATACTTAAAGGGTCCTAGATCTTACTCACATGATTTTAGAGAAAATCATGAAAAACTCCATACGGCTATGTCGGTGAGCTCTACGTGGAAATGTACTTCTCATCTACAACTTAGAGAGCAAAATGGCTTGAACACTGGCATGTATGTACTAAACCTGATGTCAGTAGATGCATACTCAACATGCATTCGCACAGCAAAATTACTACATTTTTTTGAAAGCTTTATAACTATCAGTGATATTCAACTACATCTAGATGACCAAAATTTCACAATATACATTTCATGAGAATTCACCACTTTGCAAGATATTCTGATAAGAAAATTGGGATTGTTATGTAGGATTTTTGTTAGAAGTTACTGAGCCACATTTTAAAGTTAGTTTCTGGAATACTAAGGAACTAACAAGCACATCCAGCGATCACGTGCTCCCGATACGGCAATATTAATCGCAGCATTATTACTTTAGAAAACTGCCCCCTTTCACGATAACACTGTATTAAATATCATGCCAGCCGTGCCTACTGACATGCTATTCAATCTATATTAAAGTAAGTATTTCTTTTTTTCTGGTAAGAGTTATATTTTTACCAACAATTTAATTTGAATTTATTCCCAGGAAACCATCCCATACAGTAATCATAAAAATATCCAAACAAGCATTAATTGTAGGAACATATATAAATATGTTTTTCACGCATACTACATTAGCCCTCGTCAGTTTGTTTTCGAGTTATAAATCTGAAAGTTCGCTAATAATCGTGTAACCAGGCCTGAATGAATAACACCGCGCCCTACTGAAATAATGAATGAAATCGAAAATATGCAAAAATCGAAAGGTCATAAAGAAAAGTGTTCTTTGATGCAATAATCATTGCCTATTTTAGCTTTTAGATACATTCATTTCAGATATACACACTGGACAGCAAACTAATTAATATTGCGTAGTATTGTTAGAACCGCCATCTTTTTCACACAAGTATATTTTTAGAGCATTTTTCTTCTTATGTAATGGCATTTGCATTTGTAGAATATTACTCTAAAAAATCACTAGAGTGAAATAAAGGGCGAAAATAACAACACGTGCGGAATATTAATTAGGGTGTTAGCAAGTATGAATAAAATGTCTAAAAATTCGATAAAACAGAATGCAAAAATAGATAAAAGTCGTGATTCTTGCAGGTTTTTACGGAACTCCTCCCACTCCTTTCTCTTTGCTACATACTTACTCAAACTTAAATATAGATTTCTCGAGAACGGGCTTACAAGGACTATCAGTTTATGCGTCAAAAATCACGTTAGATTATGCCCTTTCGAATGAATACAATTTAATTGATTTCTATTATTACTCTACTGGGATGGTTTCCAGGTTAGCAATAGTAAAGTTTAAATCAGTTACCTCTCCTTATATTCTTTACAGTGCTGCCAGAGGTTGAGACATTTTTATTCAATAATCACCAATAATTTGGAGAAGTGATATTATATATACAAAAATGACGATTTTTTGTTTCCATTCGTCTATTATTTATACCAAATTTCACATTTCCGAATTATAGGTGGCTGTTGAATAAAAAAGTCGCACAGTCTGTCAACAAAGGTTTCATACCCCTGCTGTAAAGAAAGTGTTTTTTTTTTTAAATCTATTTTCAACTTTGATTATTATTTTTTTTAAATATCACATATTCAAGTCCCTGATTTAAAAAATCCAATTTTTAATGGATGATGTGTATGCATCTCTGTCATTAGCATATTTTAAAAGCAATAAAATCGCCGGAAATTAAAATTTTGTATTGCGAAGTTCGTATTAAATGACCACTTAAAATTTGATCAAGATTAATTCCTTTGAAGACAAATTAATAACAAAAAATAACATTTTAAAATAATTGTAGGGAGTTAAATGTGTGACAGCTCCTCTAACATAGAATTTTATGTCAAATGAAACTGTTCCTAAACCTATTTTAGATTACTTTGAAACTACATTCCCCTTTGTTAGCTTACCTTATTGATCTTAAGACATAATATGCAATCTGTCTTTAGTAAATTGAAATGATGGGAAAAATAAAGTCATGTGAGTGACACACCAGACTATATTCTTAATCTTTTAAGTGCGGTAAGATCAGATTTCTGAGACAGAGAATCCTGTGATATATCTACAAAAATTACAATATATAAATTCTCACGTTCAGTTTTTCCTTTGGGAGAACCATTTTTATATAAAACTATGTTTTTTTTTTTTTTTTTTTTTTTTTTTTTTTAAACAGAAATTTAATTCTATTAAAAACTATTTTTCGGATAAATCTTTTTTCCCGTACAGAGCTGAAGGATGTTTCCTTTTTACAGAAAATATGCGTCTATATGTCTGGTACAAGCTGGAGGCATTTTCGCAATTTCGCAAAAAAATTGGACATGTCTCTTTTCTGCAAAAGCGGTTCATATACAGGGTGACAAGAAATAACTTGGACGAAGTTTCAAACGAAATATCTGTAACTACCACTAAAGTTATAAATTTATTATATTAAGTATTGATCCTAGAGAGCGACTGAACACGTGTAAGCAAGTTAGTTGTGGTAAGCATTACGGCAAGCAAACGATGTGCCACACTTGAATTATATAAGCAAGGAAATTGAAAGTGCCTAAGCAGACGGTTTCGTACACAATCCAAAGTTTTAAAGAAATCGGACATGGTGGTGACAGGCCAGGGAGAGGAAGAAAGCGCACAGTTAACGGATCAAGAAGCCGAAAAGTTATCAAAAACCGAGTTCAACGAAATCCTAGGATTTCAATGAGAAAGGTTGCTAGAGAGATGAAGATCAACAGAGAAACCGCAAGTTTGATGGCAAGAGTAGACCTTGATCTTCGCCCTTACAAAATGAAAGAGGCTCAAAAGCTAACAGCAGAGAGCAAACGCACAAGACTTAAAAGGTGTAAAGAACTGTTAAAGCGGGCCGCTGGTGATCGATGGCAAACATTTCTTTTCACAGACGAGGAACGGTTCTCGACTGAACAAGCTCACAATAGCCATAATGATAGAGTTTGGTCAGCAGAAGCACCTGGACCTTCTTGCATTGTTGAACGGCGTCAACGACCCCAATCTGTAATGGTTTGGGGTGGGATATGTGGTAGTGGGAAAACACCACTTGTTTTTGTTGATCAAGGAATAAAGATTAATCAATAAACATATCACAAACACATTTTGGAAGATGTTGTCTTGCTTTGGTTACAAAAGTTCTTTGGAAATAGAAAAAGGACCTCCCAACAAGATTCGCACCTGCACATAGAGCTAAACGCACTCAAGATTGGTGAAAGACAAATTTTCCTGACTACTTTGGAGCTCGAGAATGGCCACCGTATTCCCCAGATATCAACCCGATGTATTATTCTGTTTGGTCCATCTTGGAGACAAGGGTGTGTGCTAAACATCATAAAACTTTGGCATCCCTAAAGAAACCTTATGCAAGGAATGGGATAAAATATCAGTAAGTGAGTTGCGGCCCATAGCCGAAAATTTTGTGACACGTTTAAAGCTCTGTATTAAGGTTAAAGGTAGCCACTATGAAAACTTGTAAATATATTAGACAAAATATTGTATTCATATTTAATTTGAAGTTTGGTTGTAATATTTTCATTAGCATTAAAATTATAATGTATCATGTATGTCCAAGTTATTTCTTGTCACCCTGTATTTTACTAATACAGAGTTTCCAAAATTTCATCCGGAGCATTTTTAGTATCGCCTTTATTTCATACAACTTTTTACTTCCTCTTACCCATATATGGAAGAAAAAGTAATTTTTTTTTAAATGAGATTTTGTTATAATTACAAGTTTTAAGGTCCCCTGAATACGAAAAACATGTATTTAGCGAATGGCCAGTCTTTTTACACCAGAACCCAAAAACAAATAGCAGCAGGAAAAACAAACTCCGTATTTCAAACTGCATCACAAATGAATGCTACACGAAACATTTCGTTGAAATTAACCAAATGGCTTGTGTACAAGGCAATCCAAGAGAAATCAAATACATTACGTCTATGAAGAAATTTCCGGTAAGTACAGTGTAAAACCTATAAGCTGACTGAAACGGAATGAACAAATTTCTTAATTGCATAAAAGCATGCTTTAGGTACATTGTGGAAGATAAATCACTCATCATTTGTTTACAGGACTATCAAGAGATTTCGATACACTGGGGCCGTACATAAAAATTGCTGAAATTGTAATATTTTTCGTGTTAGATTATTTTCAAATAAGACTAAATTTAAGTATGCAATATTGTTTATAGTTCATACTGCTTATAGACAACGTACACTGCTTCCCAAAATTAAGGTCAACGTTCTTTTATATTGAATTTAATTGATGGAAATGCTCTGCTATATTTTACTATGTCGACGAACAGTGCTCAGGAATTTTTCATGCCTGTACTGTAAACAAAGCATTTTTAGAAGTTCTGTTTTCAAATATGTTTTCTTGAATAATACCACATTTTCAGTTGCCTTGATTACGAAATTCTAATTTTTAGCTGTTGATTTGTATGTATATATGCTATCCGCGTAATTAAAAAAAAATGAAGAAAATTCAAATATTTGGCAGTTTGAAGTTCGTATTAGGTCGCTACTTAAAAATTTAATCTAGATTTGCGAGTTTAAAAACAATTTAATAAGAGCCTTGATTTTTCTTTTAAATAATTGTAGACAACATAATTGAATGGGGGGGGGGGAGTGAGGAGGTTGCAAACCCCACCCCTCAAACAGATTCATTAATCAAACAAATCTGTTCATAAATTTACTTTATATTTTTTTTTAAGTACATTAAACTTTATTATCTAATCTTATTAAGCTTGAAACTTAATATGAAATCTATCTCTGGAGTATTGAAATGCAGCGAAACAGAAAGTTAAGTAAGTGACACACCAGATTATGTAGAGAGTAATTTTTTCTTAATTTATCATAATATATAATGGAGGAAGTTATTTTATGAAGAAAGTTTGGAGATATAAAGGAAGTTCTAACATGCTGCAGAATACATATAAAGAGAAATATGCGTATATAACCCAATTACATAAGCTACGCATTTTTACACAGATTCAGCAGTAGAGCATCAACTATTTTCATAATTTAAAACCTATTTTTAACGAATCCTTGGTCACTTGAAGTACATACCATATTTTTTAATCTTTATTTAGATTACTTCATTAAAACAGGGTGTACAAGACATGAAAAAAGGAGCGTGGGGCTAGTTGTAAAAGTTTTTGGAAAATTAAATATATTTTGAAATGTATTTACATTTTCCTGTTTGTAATTACTCTTTTAGATGGCATACACACTCATAGATTATATTCATAAAAAAAATTTATTTTTGCTAATTTTAGCACAAAAAATATTTTTTTTCAAAATTATTTCCTTATTACAATTTGCCCCGGATTTGGGACAGAATTGAAACAGATACGAAGGGAACACTAACAATAAAAAACGACAATATTACAAAATGTTTTTTACTATAAATCATTTATTAACTTAATAAAAAAGGAATTAATAACTAATATCAAATTACAACCTTCTTGGTATAGGAACAAAGAATTATATCAAATGGACTATAGTAAAATAAAGAGAAAATTAACTATAAAAACAACATAGAAGCCAATCTTTGTCAGAGTTGAAATTAATTTAAAAATATGCAATTTTATTCCCTCTCATACAATTAATGTGTGATCACATTTCGCAAATTTAGCATTATACCCATTTTTCTGCCTCTGAGAGGGTTTATCTGAGCTAGAATACTCCGCCCTTTTTTCAGGACACTCTCATTTATGAGAAATACCTGCATTTTTTTCTACCGCTATTTTTATGCAATATTCTCTAATTCGTGATAAAATCTTTATTATAACTGTTGATTAAATAATCACTTCAGTATAATATAAAAACACAGAAAAATTTTTCTGTATAAATATAGTATAGTTAAAAATGCCAAATTTTTTCATTTCTGAAAGTTTCCTTAAAATGGGCGGACACTTGGAGCACTGGCTGTAGGCATCTGCACAAGCCACTCCTCTAATTCAGAATCTGTATCTGGAGTTAAAAACATTTTATAAATATTTTTATCCTTTCGTTTATTTATTTGTTTCCTCCTATAATCTTTTTGCTTTCTCTTTATGCTGCTTTCTCTTTATGCTGCTTTCTATTTATGTTTGTGTTACATTTAATTATCTCTTGAATATATTTTTCAGATATTTTTCTTTCGGGTGATGGGCGTCTAATATTTGTAGCTTTCTCGAAGATGTCAGCTGTAGCCAAATCCTATTTATCTTGACACTTTGAAGCTCTTTCAGATTTCTTTTTATAGTTCCTCATGTTAAAAAAATGCGTATAATTTGCTTGTTAACATTTAAAGTAGAATGTCTAATTCCATGAATTAAAACACAAATTACAAACTGTAACATGTTGCAACTTGCCCCAAAATTTTGTTTCAACTTGACCCATCGTATGATTTTGGATATTTTGTTTATTTATAAAAATATATATATATATATAACAATTTACTCAAAAAAATTAAACATGCATTTCAGTGGCGGATCCAGAACGTGACTTTTTTTTTTGGGGGGGGGGGGGGGGCTAAGATTTTTCAAAGTGTTATTCTAGACCAATAAAAAATTTACGATTGCAATATTCAATTGTGAATGTCAGTGCTTTGGGGGGGGGGGCTTCAGCCCCCTAGCCCCCCCCTTAAATCCGCCATTGATGCATTTTATAACTCATTACACATATTAAATAAGTAGCTAGAAACACTTCTTTAAAATATAAATTAACTTAACTTTAATCAAAATTTACGAAATACTTTATTTTTCCACTAACCAGCTAAAATGAATTACATGTACAGAACCTCCAATTAATCATTTTTTCAGAACACTGATTGTACTTCCCTAATAAAGTGCGTCATTTGAATTATGTTATCGAAATATCTAATCAAAAATGTTACAAAATATTTCGTAAAACAGGTGTTACTTCCTACCCCTGTTACAACTAGCCCCACACTTCCTCCCCACGGTCCCCTATTGTCAGTTTAATTGTAACCACCTTCTGTTAAGTCGTGTGTGTGTTTATCGACAGTCCTTATGAAATTTTAGATAAATATGTAAAAATTTTTTGGAAAAACGATGTGATTATTTTAGAAGACGCAAAAATTTTTAGCTTTACGGCTCCAAATGAAATCACATTCGAGTCACCAGATGTAAAATTTTAACGTTTCGACAAATTGCAGCGGATTGTGCAGTCTTTTTTTTTTAACGGCTAGATTTACAAGATCGATCTTTGCTTGAGACGGTGAGAGAATTCTATTAGCTTCGATTGCAAACCCGCTCAGCCACTAGGGTTTTTATATGATATGTGAAAAATCGGTCTTAATTTTTTTATAATTCCGTCAATCTGCGGCGATTTTTTTACTCCAATACAAAATCCACATTATCAACACATTATACAGGGAACAATTTATCAATAATCTTTGAATGTTTTAAAAGATATTTCAAAATTTGTTACTTTTCTGTTCGTTAGATGGATGCACTACTACTCTCAAACATTATCTATGTGTTTGTCGACAGTTCTTATGTGGTTAAACACGAATATCTAAAATTGTTTAGCAAAACTGTGTTACGTTTTAAAATAACTTTTAAAGAGTGAGCTGTGCGGCTCCAAATTGCATAACAACATACTGGCATAACCAGAAGAAAAAAGTTAATATTTCAACAAATTTAACAGGATTCTTTCAGTCACTTTTTCAATCAGAAAATATTAATAGCAATTTTTGTCATGAAATAAAAGAATTTATTTCTGGAGAATAATAACGCGAAAGTTTTTCGAAAATTCAAATGCGTATTAATGATAATGGTGTTGGGATTATGGCCGATGATTTTTTAATGTACGTGAATCTTATGTCTGTGTGAAAAGCCCCATTTGCGGGATATTTAAAGAAACCTAAACATTACTCACATGATTTTAGAGAAAATCATGGAAAACTCCAAACGGTTATGTCAGCGAGCTCTACATGGAAATGTACTTCTCCTCTACAACTTATAGAGAAGTTCGGCTTGGACACTGGCGGGTCCGTACTAAACCTAACATCATTATACGCATACTCAACGAGCTTTGTCACCACACATTTACCAAATTATTCTGAAAGCTTTATTACTGTCAGTGGTATTAAACTACATCTAGATTATCAAAATTTCAAAAAAAAAAAAAAAAAAAAATCATTAGAATTCACCACTTTGCAAGATAGTCTGATAAGAAAATTGGGACAGTTATTTATGATTTTTGATGGACGTTTCTGACACATATTATAAATTTAGTCATTGAAACACGAAAGGATAAACAAGTATTGACAGCACTAGCTTACTTCCGATACAACAAAAATGCTTGCGGCAGTACTGTAGAAAACTGCCGCGTTTCTTGATGAAACTACACTAAATAGATTACGAAAACGTGCATATGGAGACGTTATTCAGGTTAGATTAAAGTAAGTATTTCATTTTTCTGGTAAGAGTCATATTTTTACCAACAATTTAATTTGAGTTCTTACCAAGAAACCATTAAATGCTTTAAGCGTTAAAATTTCCAAACACGCATTAATCATAGGAACATATATAAATATGTTTTTGAAGCATAATACAATAGCCCACATCAGCTTGTTTTCGAATTATAAATTCTGAAAGTTCGCTAATAATCGTGCAACAATGCCAGAATTAATAACTCCGCGCTTTACTGAAATAATGAATGAAATCCAAAACATGCAGAAATCGAAAGAGCATAAACCAAAATGTTATTTGATGCAATAATCAGTTGCACATTTTAGGTTTAAGATACATTAAATTGAGATATCCATAATTGTCAACATACTAATTAATAGTCCCAGAGCCTGATTAAGGGGGAAGAACACATTATTTATACTTACACCGTTATTTTTTAACAAACACTTTCCTCCTATAATAAAGAGAAAATTCTCATTAAAAATTATTTTAAAAGATTTCTGGTGTATAATAACGGTGAGTAAATTGGATTGTTTGACACCGTTCATTTTTTATAAAAAATATTTCTATGACGTGAAGTAAAAAATAATTGTAAAAATACTCCGGTGAGAGCGGAGATAATGTGTGCTTCCCCCTTAATCAGGCTCTGAATATTCCATAGTATTGTTAGCCCCGCCTCCTTTTTGACGCCGGTATATTTTATAGAGTATTTTTCTTCTTATTTAGTGGTATTTGTATTTGGAGAAAATTACTCTGAAAATTTACTGGTGTGAAAAAAGGGCGGGAATAACAACACTACGGTATATTAATTAGGATGTTGGCAAGTATGGATATAATGCCTAAAAATTCGCTAAAACAGAATGTAAAAATAGATGAAAGTCGTGGTTCTGGCAGGTTTTAACGGCACTCCTCCCACTCCTTTCTCTTTGCTACATTTTTACTCAAATATAGATTTCTCCAGGTTACAGATTTCCGTTACAGATTTCTGTAACGGCTTTCACTGATAAAGTGAAATAAAAAATCTTGTATAATTTTTTCGGTAGCTAAAATGTTCTATGATGGCAACTATATTTTCTATACACAGAGCTGCCAACCTAATCCGGCAAATTGTTAACGCCTATTGAAAAACGCCCATTTTTCTACACCAGTTAATTTTTAGAGCAATTCTCTTCAAATGTATCTGTGATGAATTAAGTGGAAAAATAACCTAAAAATTAAGTGGTGTAGAAAAAGGGGCGGTACTAACAGTTTGCCGGATTAGGTTGGCAGCTCTGTATACAGTGCTGCCAGACTTTGCGACATTTTTATTCAATATTCACGAATAAATTTGAGAGGTGATATTTTAAATACATAATTAACGATTTTCCATTTCCATTCGTCTGTTATATATATCATATATCACATTTCCAAAATATTGGTGGCATTTGAATGAACAATTCGGATAGTCGGGCAACATTACCCGTGCTGTAAATAAAGTGTTTTTTGAAAATCTATCTTCAACTCTGATTTTTTTTATAATATCACGTATTCAGGTCCCTGATTAAGAAAGTCTTATTTTTAAAGGATGTTTTGTATGCATCTATGTCATCTGCATTATTTAAAAATAATAAAACCTCCGGAAATTAAAATTTTGTATTGTGAAGTTCGTATATATTGCCACTTAAAATTTGATCAAGATTTACTCGTTTGAAGAGAAATTAATAACAGCCTTGATTTATTTTTTAAATAATTGTAGGGGTTAAATGTGTGACAGCTCCCCTAACACAGAATTTTATGTCAAATGAAACTGTTCCTAAACCTATTCTAGTTAATTTGAAACTACATTCACCTTTGTTAGCTTACCATATTGACCTTAAGACATAACATGCAATCTATCTTTAGAAAATTGAAATGATGGGAAAAATAAAGTCATGTGAGTGACACACCAGACAATTTTCTTAATCTTTTAAGTGCGGTAAGATCAGATTTCTGAGAGAGAGAATTCTCTGATATATCTACAAAAATTACAATATATAAATTCTCACGTTCAGATTTTCCTTTGGGAGAACAATTTTTATATAAAACTATCTGTTGTGTTTTTTTTTTTTTTTTTTTTTTCACACAGAAATTTAATTCTATTAAAAACTATTCTTCGGATATTTTTTTCCCGTACAGAGCTGAAGGATGTTTCCTTTTTACAGAAAATATGTGTCTATATGTTAGGTACAAGCTGGAGTCATTAACGCATTTTCGCAAAAAAATTGGACATGTCTGTTTTCTGCAATAAGCGATTCATATGTTTGACTAATACAGTATTTCCAAAATTTCATCCGGAGCATTTTTAGTCTCGCCTTTATTTAAAACAAGTTTTTACTTCCTCTTACCCATATATGGAAGAAAAAGTATTTTTATTTTGTCAATTTTTTAAAATTGAGTTTCGTTATTATTACACGTGTTAAGGTCCTTTGAATACGAAAAAGATATTTTTAGCGGATGGCCTGCGTGTGTGTGTGTGTCTGTCTTTTTACACCATATCCCAGAAACAAATAGCAGTAGAAAGAACAAACTCCGTATTTTAAACCGTATCAAAAATAAATGCTACACGGAACGTTTCTTTGAAATCAACCAAATGGCTCGTGTACACGTATATCCAGGAGAAATCAAACACATTACGTCTATGAAGAAATTTCCGGTAAGAACAGTGTAAAACCTATGAGCTGACTGAAACGGAATGAACTATTTTTTCATCTGCACAAAAGCATGCTTTGAGTAGATTGCGAAATAGAAATCACTTATCATTTGTTTATAGGACTATCAAGAGATTTTGATACTCTGGGGCTGTACATAAAAATTGCTAAATTATTAGTATCTTTTGTGTTACATTTATTTAAGATAAGACTAAATTTAGGTATGCAATATTTTTTATAGTTCATACTGTTTATAGACAACATACACTGCTACCCAAAATTAAGGTCAACGTTCTTTTCCATTGAATTTAATTGATGGAATTATTCTCCTATATTTTACTATGTCGACGAACAGTGCACAGGAATTTTTCATACCTATACTGTAAACAAAGCATTTTTAGAAGTTCTGTTTTCAAACATGTTTTCTTGTATAATACCACATTTTGAGTTGCCTTGATTACGAAATTCTGATTTTTAGCAGTTAATTTGAATGTAGATATATTATCCGCGTAATTAAAAAAGAAAAAAAAAATGCAGAAAATTCAAATATTTGGCAGGTTGAAGTTCGTATTAGGTTGCAACTTAAAATTTGGATCTAAATTTGCAAGTTTAAAAACAATTTAATAAGAGCCTTGATTTTTTTTTTATAATTGTAGGCAATATAATTGAATGGGATGGGGGAGGACGTGAGGCGTTGGCAACCCCCAACCCTTAAGCAGAATTATTAATCAAATAAAACTATTCCTAAATTTATTTTATATTATTTTTAACCCAATGCAGCGCAAGACAATTTTGATCATTTTAATTATATTGCCACTGGAATTCCTGAACTAAATTAAACTAAAAGAAAATTTAAATTTTAAGGTTAAAAAAAAAAAAACCGGCCTTTTCTTATATGTTACAAATGGAAGTTTTTGCTAAAAGATTTCCGGGATGAATTTTTGTAGCTGAATCTTAAATTTTGCGTCCTCGAGCGAGGACAGCGTGCGTTAAGGGGTTAAAGTACATTAAACATTATTATCTTCTCTTAGTGAGCTTAAAACCTAATATGCAATCTATCTCTAGAGTATTGAAATGCAGCGAAACTGAAAGTTCAGTAAGTGACACACCAGATTATGTAGAGAGTAAATTTTTCTTATTTTATATTAGCGTGGGGCTAGTTGTAACAGTTTTTGAAAAATTAAATATATTTTCAAATGTGTTTACGTTTTCCTGTTTGTAATTGCCTTTTTAGATAGCATACATATTCATTTATTATATACATAAATATATATATATATATATATATATATATATATATATATATATTGCTAATTGTAGCATTTTTTTTTTTTTCTTTTTTTTAATTTATTTGCTTGTAACAATTTGCCCCGGATTTGGGGCAAGTTGTAACATACGTAGGTCAAGTTGAAACAAATACGAAGGGAACACTAATAATAAAAAACGACAATATTACAAAATGTTTTTTTGTAATAAATCATTTTATAATTTAATAAAAAAGCAATTAATAACTAATATTCAATTATAACCTTCTTGGTATAGTAACAAAGAATTATATCAAATGGACTAAAGTAAAATAAAGAGAAAATTAAATATAAAAACAACACAGAAGCCAATCTTAAAGTTGAAATTAATTTTAAAAAATGTTATTTTATTCCTTCTCATCCAATTAATGTGTGATCACATTTCGCAAATTAAGCATTATACCCATTTTTCTGCCTCTGAGAGGATTTTTCAGAGCTAGAATACTGCGCCCTTTTTTCAAATCACTCTCATTTATGAGAAATATCTGCTTTTTATTCTACAGCTATTTTTTTGCAATATTCTCTAATACTTGATAAAATATTCATTATAATTGGTGATTAAATATTCACGGCAGTATAATATAAAAACACAGAAAAATTTTCTGCATAAATACAGTAGTGTAAAAGAAGCCAAAAAGTTTTCAATTCTGAAAGTTTCCTGAAAATGGGCGGTGGCTTCGAGCTCTGGCTGTAGGCATTTCCACAAGCCACTCCTCTAATTCAGGATCTGTATCTGGAGTTAAAAACATTTTATTTATATTTTTATCCTTTCGTTTATTTATTTATTTGTATCTTCCTATAATCTTTTTGCTTTCTCTTTATGTTTGTGTTACTTTTTAATTATCTCTTGAAATTATTTTTCAGATATTTTTCTTTCGCTTGATGGGCGTCTAATATTTGTAGCTCTCTCGAAGATGTCAGCTGTAGCCAAATAGTATATATCTTGACACTCTGAAG
This sequence comes from Salticus scenicus, assembly GCA_963930645.1. Classification (NCBI taxonomy): domain Eukaryota; kingdom Metazoa; phylum Arthropoda; class Arachnida; order Araneae; family Salticidae; genus Salticus; species Salticus scenicus. The sequence continues at coordinate 103,495,292 of OZ005657.1, forward strand.
CGCTTTCATATTTCTTTTTATAGTTCCTCGTGTTAAATAAATGCGTACAATTTGCTTATTAACATTTAAAGTAGAATGTCTTATTCCAAAAATTAAAACACAAATTACAAACTGTAACATGTTACAATTTGCCCCAAACTTTTGTTTCTACTTTACCCGTCTTGGACCCGATTTTGGACAATTTGTTTATTTATAAATATATATATATATATATATATATATATATATATATATATATATATATACATATATATATATATATACATATATATATATATAACGATTTTGTACAAAAAAATTAACCATGCATTTTATAACTCAAAACACAGATTAAATAAGTAGCTATAAACACTTCTTTAAAATATAAATTAACATAACGTTAATCAACATTTACGAAATACCTCCCATTAATAATTTTTGCAAAACACTGATTGTACAGTCACCCCCCAAAAAAAACGCCACCCCCCCACCTAATTTCGCCGTAAATTATCGTAGAAACATTTGACTGGTACCGATCGATTTGTAATAACGTCTAGTTTATAACGGTATAGTTAACTTTTGCCGAAGGGGTCGTCTACATATTAAAACTGGCATTAACTTCATTTTATTCAATGGCAACCCCTATTTTTGACTTCATATGCAGATTTCTGAGATCAAGGCGGTTCGAAAAACATACCTATTTATATACCTTAAATCAATTTTAAAAAGAGTTACACGTGAAAATGTATTAGGGGTCCGTCTATACATTTAGAAAATATAAATCACGATCTACCACCCAGTATACATTATTTATTAAGTTTCACACCGGAAAAAAAATTTCAGAAATGTTAATTATAAAATAAAAAAAATGACTAATTCACAAAACTTTCTGAGTTAGTTTATGAATTAAAAGATTTTTATTGGTTTCTATTGATTAAACATCAGATAGTTCACTTCATACGAAGAAAATTAAATAGCTTGAATAGATATTAAAATATCTATCAAAAAAAAAAAAAAAAAAAAAAAGATGAAGGGTTTTAAATTTGTTTGAAAATTCAAAATTATTTTAACTCAAGCTGCCGTATAATTGTCTGAAACGGCGGCACTCAACCTGGTTCCCACGGCCGTTTCACAGTGACAATGGGAGTTTGTTCTGATACTGCAGTACTTTCATTTTCTTTCATTGACTTTTTTAAAATATTAAAACAGATTTTTTTATTTTTATTTATTTATTTTTCAATTAATTATTATTATTTTTTTTTTCATGACATTATTAAAAACTTTTACATAAATCTCCACGATATTCTTTTGCTTTTATATTTTATAATGTGTAACAAATTAATATGCAAAATAATAAATCCTACTACTTAATGGGATGTTCTAAAATTCTACACTTTAACACAGATACCGAAGTGGACGGTGTGTGTAGAAAGGCTGACTACCCTTAATCTAAATCTTCACTTGAAAAGGTCAAAATGTTACATAACTTTTATTTTTTTAAGGAAAAAAGAAGAAGATATGGAGGAGAAGGAAAGATCAAAACGAATATAAAGCATATTAAACGTTAATACCCTTTAAACACTGGAAAAAGGCGGAGTTTTGTATTGTGTGTCATTTGGGAGCTATAGAGTGCCAGAAAATTACTTTATGTAATAAAACTTTTCATTTAAAGGGTATTTAAAGCAGCATTATATTTAATACATAGACTATTCAGAAAAAAAGTACCATTCATCTGGTTCATGAAAAATAAAGAACATTTTCTGGCATTGCTCTATGTATATACATTCTTGTTAACCTATCCCGGAAGATTACTGGTCCCGCCCCTTTCCGTACATTTTTTTCACATAAGTCTTTTTAGAGCCGTGTCAGCCATCGGTGGCTGACACTGATCTTTCCATTTAGGCTAAGTCAGCCGGCAGTGTAAAATATGATATAAAACTACAGAACTTACATAGTTTTAAGTAATTACTGACAATTTATTTAAAATTTACTTCATGTTTTTTTTTTTTGTTTTTTTTTAATAGGATTTTTATAGGATTATATCGTTAAGGCCTAATGGGGTTTATTGAAACTCGATAAACATAACACGCTTCTAAGCAGCACATGTGGCCTGAATGGGATTTCCATAAGAATTCGCGTGGCGCTCAATGAGTTAATCGTAAATGTATTTGAAGTTAATTACTCTAAAAATTAAATTGTGTACACACAGGGGCGGGAACTAACAATGTTACGGGTTAGGTTGGCAAGTATGCATATATATTTTGCTTGATTTATAAAAATTTATAACACATTTTCTTCTTTTTTTTTAGTATTTTGTGTTTATATCTCTCATTAAAAATAAATACAATATTCATATATAAACATTTCCATACAGTAATGTATATAAACATATTGATTAAAGAAGATTTGTTGATATTATATAATTATTCTTCTATCTGTATAGTATATTAACACAAATATATTTTGTAAATTTCGCAGCATCGAAAAACAGCAACATAGCTTCCATATCAAGGCTTAATGTAAATAGCCACGCCTTTTCACAAATTTTCTAAAACTTTATAATATAAAGCAAAATAATTTTGCATATTTGTAATTAAATCATTTAAGTTTTGTCTTCAATAATCGATGTAGTAAATACCATTGTGATTATGCATACCAGCGTCACATATAGAGTCAAATAGGAATACGCAAATTTGTCTTTTTTTTTAAATGGTGTTTCAGCGAATCATCTTTTCTTTTGAAATTCTTTCACAATCCCTCGCCTACATTGTGATAATACAAAAATATGCCAATTTGTATAATAAACATCGAAATATTGCTTAGGAAACAATAAAAATAACATAAAGGTAAATTAAATAGTTTTCCGTCAAATTATATACAAACATTTACTTATAGAGAATACAGATTATAACAAGTGACGGCCCCCTAACAGGAATAAAAAGTGAAATATCACTGTAACTCAAAAAATAATGTTAGGAACGAGCTGTAAATTTGGAAACCTATGTTTTTGATTATGCCCATTCTATTCGTGCAAAAATTAACATACGTCATAATTCATAATTTTTTCAAATATGAATTTATAATTAATTTTCATAATTCAAAAAATGTTTTTTTAGCAAAAATTTGCATGGAATATGTTTGGGTTACTTCATTCTAACGAATAAAAAAAACAGAATTTAAATATCCTAATTATTTCGGAAGATATGATTTAATGTTTGTCACATTCATTTAACATTAGCACCCCCAAACTTTGACAGCTTATAACTCCATGAAAAATTGAGCGAAATATATAAACTATACCATTTTCCGTGATGATTTGATCCAAAGAATTCAAATAAATTATAAAAAAGGGGGGTTACCATTGAAAAAAATGAAGTTGATGTCAGTTTTAATATGTAGACGACCCCCTAAGTAAAATCTAACTATAACATTATAAACTACACGTTATTACAAACTGATTGGTACCAGTCGCATGTTTCTACGATAATTTACGGCAAAATTATGTGGGGGGGGGGCGTTTTTTTTTTTTTTTGGTTGACTGTACTTACCTAATGAAGTGCGTCTTTAGAATTATGATTACCGAAATATCTATTCAAAAATGTTTCAAAATATTTCGTAAAATACGTGGTACTTCCTACCCTTGTTACAACTAGCTCCACGCTCCTCTACTGTCAGTTTAATTATAACCACATTCTGTTAATTCGTGTGTGGGTACCGAGGGTACTTATGAGATTTTACATGAATATGTAAAATGCTTTCTGGAAACGATGCGATTAATTTAGGAGACGCCAATATTTTTAGCTTTACGGCTCCAAAAGGCATCACATTGGAGTCACCAGATGTAAATTGTTAACGTTTTGAGAAATTGCAGAGGATTGTGCAGTCATTTTTTTTTTCAACTGTTAGGTTTACAAGTTCGATCTTTGCTTGAGACGTTGAGAGAAGCTTTGTACCAGCTTTGATTGCAAACCCGCTCAGTCACTAGTGTTTTTATATGACGTGTTAAAAATCGGTCTTAATTTTGTTAGACGTCCGTCACTCTTCGGCTATTTTTTTTTCTCCAATACAAAGTCCATATCATCAACACATTTTGCAGGAAACAATTTTTCAATATTTTTTGAATGTTTTAAACGATATTTCAAAATTTGTTACTTTCTGTTCGTTATATGGATGCACAACTACTCTCAAACATTGTTTGTCGAGGAATCATGGAAAACTCCGGTTATTTAGGATTTTGTTACAAGTTACTGGTACATATATTAAATTTGGTTTCTGAATTTCAGATGGATTGACAAGCACTCAAATCGTCAGAATGTTTCCGACAAATCAAAATTACTCGCAGCAGTACTTTAGCGTACTGCCGCATTTCGTGACAGGAGTTAGGGCAACTGTTCCAATAATGTATTTAACGAGACGTTATTCTTTCTAGATTTAAGTAAGTATTTAATTTTTCTGGTAAGAATAATATTTTTATCACCAATTGAATTTGACTTCTTACCAGGAAACCCTCCCATACTTTAATCATAAAAATGTCTAAACAAGCATTAATCTTAGGAGCATATATAAATATGTTTTTGGCGCATAATACAATAGCCCTCGTCAGCTTGTTTTCGAATATAAATTCTTAAAGTTTGCTAATAATCGTGCAACCATGCCCGAATCAAAATCAACGCGCCTTACTGAAATAATTAATGAAATCCAAAATGTGCACAAATCGAAAGAGCATAAACAAACGTGTTCTTTGATGCAATAATCAGTTGCCCATTTTAGCTTTGACATACATTCAATCGAGATATACATAATTCCAACATACTAACTAATATTCTGCAGTATTGATCAGGGCCTGATTAAGGGGGAAGCTCGCTCTTCACACATTATTTATACTTACACCGTTATTTTTTAACAAATACTTTCCTGCTATAATAAACAGAAAATTTTCATTAAAAAATATTTTAAAAGATTTCTGGTGTCCAATACCGGTGAGTAAATTGGATTGTTTTACACCGTTCATTTTTTATAAAAAATATTTCCTCGTCAAAGCGTGGAATTTCTATGACATGAAGTAAAAAATAATTGTAAAAATATTCCGGTATGAGCGAGCTTCCCCCTTAATCAGGCTCTGGTATTGATACTACTTCAGTTTCACGCCGGTATATTTTTAGAGTATTTTCCTTCTTTTTTAATGGCATTTGCATTTGGAGAATATTACTCTGAAAATTTACTGGTTTGAAAAAAGGGCGGAAATAACAACATTATGCAATATTAATTAGGATGTTGGCAAGTATGGATATAATACATAAAAATTCGCTAAAACAGAATGTAAAAATAGATAAATGTCGTGGTTCTGGCAGGTGGTTAACGGAGCTTCCCCCACTCTTTTCTCTTTGCTACATTTTTACACAAATATGGATTTCTCGAGAAAGGGCTTACAAGGAGTATCAGTGTTTGCCCTTTCGAATGAACATAATTTAATTGATTTCAATTATTACACTACAGGGATGGTTTCCTGGTTATCAATACCAAAGTTTAAATCATTTACCTCTGCGTAGTATCTACTATAGTTGCCAACTTAGCACCTTTTGGCCACCGGAAAAAAATAATAGAAATATTTATCTTATTTATTCAGTGAACTGTAATAGTTTTCACTGATAAAGTGAAATAAAGAAGTGGCCAAAAGTTTCTAAGTTGGCAACCATATTTTCTATGCAGTGCTGCCAGACTTGGCGACATTTTTATTCAATATTCAGTAATAATTTTGAGAAGTAATATTTTATATACGTAATTGATGATTTTTCGTTTCCATTCGTCTACTATGTATATCAAATATCACATTTCCAAATTATTGGTGGCTATTCAATAAAAAAGTCGTAATGTCTGGCAACATTGTATCCATACCCATGCTGTAAAGAAAGTTTTTTTTTTTAAATCTATTTTCAACTCTAATTTTTATTATAATATCACGTTTTAGGTCCCCTGATAAAGAAAGTCCAATTTTTAATGGATGATATGTATGCATCTCTGTCATCAGCATAAATTAAAAATAATAAAACAGCTGCAAATTAAAATTTTGTATTCTGAAGTTCGTATTAGTTTACCACTTAAAATTTGATCATGATTAACTTGTTTGAAGACTAATTAATAACAGCCTAGATTTATTTTTTAACCCTTTCAGGGGCGGTGATGCCACTGCAGCATCATCTAATTTTAATTTTCAACTTCAAAAACTCATCCCGGAAATCTTTAAGCAAAGTTTTACGCTTATACCACAGCAGAAAACGTCGTCAAATTCTTTCATTTTAATTTTATTCGTGAATTCCGGTGGCACATGTAATTTAAATGATCCCCATTATCTTGCGCCGGAAAGGGTTAAATAATTGTAGGGGTTAAATGTGTGAAAGCTCCTCTAACACAGAAATTTATGTCAAATGAAACTGTTCCTAAACTCATTTTAGATTACCTTAAAACTACATTCACCTTTGTTAGCTTACCTTATTGATCTTAAAACATAATATGCAATCTATCTTTAGAAAATTGAAATGCTGGAAAAGATAATGTCATGTGAGCGACATACCAGATTATTTACCAGATTATGTTTTTAATCTTTTAAGTGCGGTAGTATCAGATTTCTGAGAAAGAGAATTTTCCGATGTATCTACAAAAATTACATTATATAAATTCTCGCATTTAGTTTTTCTTTGTGAGAAAAATTTTTATTTAAAACTATATGTTGTGTCTTTCCTTCACACTGAAATTTAATTCTATTAAAAACTACTTTTCGGATAAATTTTTTTTCCCCGTACAGAGCTGAAGGATGTTTTCTTTTTACAGAAAATAGGCGTGTATATATGTTAGGTACAATCTGTAGTTATTAACTCATTTTCGCTAAAAAATTGGACATGTCTCTTCTCTGCAATAAGCGGTTCATATGTTTTACTAATACAGTGTTGCCAAAATTTCATCCGGATCATTTTTAGTCTTGCCTTTATTTCATTTAACTTTTTACTTCCTCTTACCCATATATATGGAAGAAAAAGTATTGTTGTTTGTCAATTTTTTTAAATTGAGTTTTTGTTATAATTACACGTTTTAATGTCCACTGAAAATGAAAAACGTGTTCTTGCGGATGGCCTGTGTGTGTGTGTGTGTTTGACTTTTTACACCATATATCAGAAACAAATAGAGGTAGGAAGAACAAACTCCGTATTTTAAATCTGTATCATATATGAATGCTACACGAATCTTTTCGTTGAAATCAACCAAATGGCTCGTGTACAGGGCAATCCATAGAGAAATCAAATACATTATGTCTATGCGGAAATTTTCGGTATGTACAGTGTAAAACCTACAAGCTGACTGAAACGGAATGATTTTTTTTTTTTTTAATCTGCATAAAAGCATGCTTTGAGTAGTTTGTGGAATGGAAATCACTCATCGTTTGTGTACAGGACTATCAAGATATTTCGACACAGTGGCGCTGTACATAAAAATGCTGAAATTGTAATTTATTTGTGTTAGATTTTTTTTAAATAGGACTAAATTTAAGTATGCAATATTGTTCATAGTTCATACTGTTTATAGGTAATATACAAGGCTATCTAAAATTAGGGTCAATGTTCTTTTCTATTGAATTTAATTTATGGAATTATTCTGCTATATTTTACTATGTCGACGATGCTCTTGAATTTTTCATACCATTACTGTAAACAAAGCATTTTTAGATGTTCTATTTTCAAATCTGTTTTCTTGTATAATATTACATTATTTTAATTTTCCTTGATTATCATTTTGAGTTGCATTGATTACGAAATTCAAATTTTTAGCAGTTGATTTGTATGTATATCTGCTATCCGCGTAACTAAAAAAAAAAAAAAAAAAAAAGAAAAAAAAAAGAAAAAGAAAAATCAAATGCAGAAAATTCAAATATTTGGCAGTTTGAAGTTCGTATTATGTTTCCACTTAAAAATTTGATCAAGATTTGCAAGTCTAAAAACAATTTAATAAGAGCCTTGATTTTTATTTTAAAAATTGTAGGCACTATAATTGAATGGGGGAGGTGGAATGTGAGGAGGTGGCAACCCCCCCCCCCCCTCACCCTCAAACATAATTATTAATCAAATAAAATTATTCCTAAATTTATTTTATATTATTTTTAAAGTACATTAAACTTTTTTATCTTCTCTTATTGAGCTTAAAACTTAATATGCAATCTTTCTCTAGAGTATTGAAATGCCGCGAAACTGAAAGTTCAGTAAGTGACACACCAGATTATGTAAAGAGTAAATTTTTCTTATTTTGTCATAATATATAATGGAGGAAGTTGTTTTATAAAGAAAGTGGTGAGAAGTAAAGCAAGTGATAAACATTTTGCGGAATAAATAAAAATGATGAGAACTATGCTCATACAACACAATTACATAAGCATATTACATATTTATAGAGATTCAGCAGTACAGCATCCCCTATTTTCATAATTGGAAACCTATTTTTAACGAATCCTTGGTCACTTGAACTACATAAATTATTTTTCACGCTTTATTTTTATTACATCAGAAAACATGGGGTACAAGACATGAATAGTGGAGCGTGGGGCTAGTTGTAACAGTTTTTGGAAAATTAAAAATATTTTGAAATGTATTTACGTTTTCCTGTTTGTAATTGCTTTTTTTTTATATATAGCATACATATTCATTTATTATAGTCATAAAAAAAATATTTCACTAATTTTAACCCCCCCCCCCCCTCTTTTTTTTTTTTTTTTTGAAATTTCTTTGCTTGTTAGAACTTGCGCCAGATATGGGGCAAATTATAACCCCTCTAAGGTAAGTTGTAACAAATATGAAGGAACACTAACAATAACAAACGATAATATTACAAAATGGTTTTTGTTATAAGTCATTTTATAATTTAATAAAAAAGCAATTAATGACTGATATTAAATTATAACCTTTTTCGTATAGTAACAATGAATTATATCAAATGGACTATAGTAAAATAAAGAGAAAATAAATATAAAAACAACACAGAAGCCAATTTTAGTCAGAGTTGAAATTAATTTTTAAAAATGTTATTTTATTCCCTCTCATCCAATTAATATGTGATCACATTTCGCAAATTAAGCATTATACCCATTTTTCTTCCTCTGAGAGGGTTTATTAGAGCTAGATTACTCCGCCCTTTTTTCAGGACACTCTCATTTATGAGAAATATCTGCTTTTTTTTCTACCGCTATTTTAATGCAATATTCTCTAATTTTTGATAAAATCTTGATTATAATCGGTGTTTAAATGATCACAGCAGTATAATATAAAAACACAGTTTTTTTTCCTCTATAAATATAGTACTGGCAAAGAAGCAAAAAAGTTTTCATTTCTGAAAGTTTCCTGAAAATGGGCGGAAACTTCGAGCTTCGGCTGTAGGCATCTCCAAAAGCCACACCTCTGATTCAGAATCTGTATCTGGTGTTAAAAACATTTTATTTATATTTTTATCCTATCGTTTATTTTTTTATTTGTTTCTTCCTATAATGTTTTTGCTTTCTGTTCATGCTCCTTTCTCTTTCTGTTTGTGTTATTTTTTTAATTATCTTTTTAAATTATTTTTTAACCATTTTCCTTTCGGGTGATGGGCATGTAATATTTGTACATTTCTCGAAGATGTCAGCTGTAGCCAAATCGTATATATCTTGATACTTTGAAGCTCTTTCAGAATTCTTTGTATAGTTCCTCCAGTTAAAAAAATGCATGCAGTTTGCTTGTTAACATTTAAAGTAGAATGTCTAATTCCATGAATTAAAACACAAATTACAAACTGAAACATGTATCAATTTGCCCCAAAGTTTTGTTTCAACTTGAGCCATCGTATGATTTTGGACAATTTGTTTATTTATATTAAATATATATATATATATATAACGATTTACAAAAAAATTAAACATGCATTTTATAACTCAACACACAGATTAAATAAGTAGCTATAAACACTTCTTTAAAATATAAATTACATAACTTTAATCAAAATTTACCAAATACTTTTTTTTTCCCCACTAACAAGCTAAAATGAAGTACACAACCTCCCATTAATAATTTTTGTAGAACACTGATTGTACTTACCTAATAAAGTGCGTCATTAGAATTATGATTATCGAAATATCTAATAAGAATTTTTTCTAAATATTTCGTAAAATACGTATTACTTCCTACCCCTGTTACAGCTAGCCCCACGCTCCTCTACTGTCAGTTAAATTGTAACCAATTCTGTTAAGTCGTGTGTGAGTACCGAGAGTACTTATGAGATTTTACATGAATATGTAAAATGCTTTGTGAAAACGATGCGATTATTTTAGGAGAAGCCAAAATTTTTAGCTTTACGGCTCCAAAAGGCATCACATTGGAGTCACCAGTTCAGTTATAGTGCCCACATTTTTTTTTTTTTTTTTTTTTTTTTTTAATGAAGGCTGTTATTAGTTTGCATTTAAACTTGCCAATATTGACCAATGTTTTCAAGTGTAAACCTAATACGAACTTCAAAATAGCAAAATTGAATTTCTTACAGTTATTTCTATTCAAGTTATGCACATAACAGATATATACACAAACCAACAGCTAAAAATTGGACTTTCGTATTCAAGCACCTGAAAATGTGATATTATACAAAAAAGAAGAGTTGAAAATAAAAAAAAAAATAGTTAAAATATGGGCATGAAAAATTAATTTTCCTTAATGGGCCGGTCTTTGTCCACATGTAAAATGTGGCAAAGCACTACCATGAATTACATTCATTAGAAAAAAAAAAGATTAGCTTGACTTTGGGTAACCCTGTATAGTGTCTATAAATTATGTGCATATCACATTGTGAGCTTAAATTTAGTTTCATATTAAAAACACCTAACACAAAATTAAATACACTTCCAGCAATTTCCAAATATAGCCCCAATGTATCCTAAACATGCGTTTAAGCGTGTGTGTATATATATATATATATATATATATATATATAATTTTCATTCCATTTTGTTTAGAGCAGCCCATATGTGTAACTATGTTACGGACCCATAGATGTAGCATGTTTTAGATAAAACCCATAGCCCACAAACAGTGTTGCCAGACTGCGTAATTTCTTTGTTCAATATCCACAACTAAAGTTTAATTGTAACGGTTGCCTAATCACTTGGACGATAAATTATCCATTTGGTATATCAAACATCACTTTTCAAAATTATTGGTGACAGTTGAATAGAAAAAGTCCCCAATCTGGCAACACTGCCCATTGATGGTGCCCATAGATGTAACTGTGTTACTTACCAGAAATTTTCCCCATATATGTAATGTAATTTAATTACCTTGGGCAGCCCTGCATAGGAAACTAATTTCTTGATCTCAATGAAAAGCTTAGTTTAACATCTCTATATGATACAAATTTAGAATACAGAGCACAAAAAGAATCTGTACAGAAATCCTATTTTGTATTCTATTCATAGAATTCAGTGGCTGCTTCGCTGGCCACTGAATTTAAAGGACAGGTAGATGACAGATAGATGAAAGAAATGGATGAATGTGTCAGAAAGATATAAGATAGCATGCTGAAATGTATTACTTTAATAAAAGACTGTAAACTTTTTGCAACATAATTGAAACTAGCAGGCTTTGCCCGCTTAGCTGGCCACTAAATTTAAAAGAAACTCTTTTTTATATAGCTTTATAAAAATAAAATAAAATAAATTACTGAAATTGTTCAAAAGCTCGCTCCAGGTCCCTGCTGCATTCGGCAGCTATTTGGTCATCCACTGCAACTCGGGCGCTTGTCCCTATTACCTGCGACAATAGTTTACCAATGAGCTTCCATTTAGGTGCTTATTATATAACAGTTTCGAAATAGATTGTATCGAAAAAATTGGAGTTTCCCTTTTATATTTGAATCCCAGTTACATGTGAACAACACTATACGTGTTGTTCACATGTAACTCGGACTGGACTCAAATGTAACTGGGTTTAGACAACATAATATTTGCTTTTGCGTTATTTCATATGTTTACTTTGTTTATCCAATCAACCATTAAATGACAGCAATTTCAAGCCAAATATTACAATAAGCTGTGACCGGCTACGTCTGTCGCATGAGACAATTAATTTTTTGTGTTTATATATAATTCTTGGGTTGTAAACCTGATATTACAGCCTTAATATAGTTCTCTTTGCAGCTTTTGAATTTTTGTCACCATTTTAGACTTAATCCATTGTAACAATAAGACTTAATCCCTTGTAACAATATGCTATGAGCGCTATTTCTGCCGTATTTTAGACAACTAATCTTTTTATGGTTATATATATTTCCCATTAAATATATTTTTATTTATTTATTTAAATATTAATTTGAATTTTTCAAATATTTCTGTTCGACAGCTTGCAAGTACAGTAACACACAGAGGCTCATTTGTTTGTATGAAAAATTAGCATAGTGATTATTATATAAATAAATAAATAAATAGGTAAACTCGTGTTACACAACTTTATTATGTCGCTCCATTGGCGGCTTTTGAATTTTTGTCGCCATATTATCGATGCATTTCTTTCTTTTTTTTTGGATGAAAAGGGGAAGAGTATTTTGCTAATAATTTTATCAGACTCTTTTTTGTTTATACATAAGAATCCTTTATATTCTGCTTATATTTTTAATGGTTTTTAGGTTTAAGATAGTGCTTGATGAAATATATTTCTTATCTTTAAAACTGCATTTGTTCTGCAAATTTTGTGTAAAAATAAATCATTTATGTTTTTATATATTTGATGCGCTACTTATATTAAAATGGCTGTTGCTATATTAAACTTCTTGTCGAAAAACTTTTGGTGTACTTCAACACCAAAATTTAAAAAATCGCCCAGCAGGATCTGTTAATGAAACTGATAAAATAAAAATATGGTTCATAGAGTTTAAATAATCTATTTAAAAAAACTTTTAAAACCCAAATTATTAATGTATCGTATCACATACATAGATATAGCAATAATACATATATTGATCATTGGGGAGAAAAAAGTGATTCCATTTCACTCGGGAAAAAACGGCGATTTTACCAAAATATGGCAGTCTTTCCCCTAGTGAATACACACGGGAATACACACGAATGTTTTAGCAAATAAAATTCATGAATAATTTATTTACTAAAGGTGAATAAAAAGCTCCAGATATAGTTTCAATTCATTCTTCTTTTTTTCCTTTTTTCCTTCAGTACCACTTAATGGCTGATTCCAAAGTTTTTTTTTTTCGGCATCTAAAATCTTTGCACGATAATATGGGGATGATAGATCTATATATATTATTATATCTATGATCACATAAATATTTTCGAAGACAAAATAAATCTTAATTTGAAAAAAAAATAATAATAACTTTTGTTTATTAACCAAAATAATTGATGAAATTTGAAATGCAAGTTGGTCTTGTGGGGTACAGGCTGTATATTATATTTTTGTGTTCGTGAGAGAAAATTTAAAAGAATTTGAAAACTGCAATTTTTAATCCCACTTAAAAATCATGAGACTTAATGTGAAGCAGATTTTTCATTCTCTTTGTCCTAACGGTTTCCATACAATCTTCTGCTGTTGCCACCTAAAATTCATACTTTAGTTAATTTAAAAATTTTTTATTATTCGATTGATAAGCTGTTTAATGTTCGGATTTACAAAAATTTTCCCTTTCATTTGCTATCTTATTTGTAACGATGCGACTGATATTTCTAATCTATTTTCTAATCTTTCTGATTTATTTTCCTCATTTTAAATAAATGTACGTTTTTTTATTTATTTATTTATTATTATTATTATTTTGTCGAGAAAAAAAATTGGCAACAATTAAATTAAGGATAAAATTTTAAAATTTAAATGACTTATTTATTAGAAATTAGAAGGTTATTATTTTCGCATTTTAATTAATTAAGAAAAAACGAATCAAAAATTCGAAAATCTGACTTCGATGTGCACAATGACGCTTCGGGGGGCACCTCTGTGTTAAATCTCGTGACTGTCCGAGCTACCGTTTTCGAGAACAGTGAAATATACAAATATTGCTCACTTAATAGTATAAGATATGAAGAAAGTGAAAATATGAGATGGTTTTAGATTTCTCTTTTTTTCAGAATAATTTTTGTGTTTAAAATAACAATCCGTGTTTCGCGAGTGGTTGTAAAATACTTATGTATTCTAATGAAAATTAAAAATTATTAAAATTCTTTCTAAAATATATTATGTTATGTTAATCTATATATTAATACGCAAATATGAAATTTATCGTACACTTGTAACTTATTATTTATGAAAGTAAAGGATTGAAAGTGGTATCGTTCGAAAGGTAAGATGAAGTTCGTGAAAATATAATTATTCTTTTATGTTGTCAAGAAAGTATTTAGAAATACTTTTAATTTTTAATGCATTTTTTTTTTCATTTGATACACATAAGCTTTTGTGTTAGAAATTTCTAAAGAAGAATGATGTTAAATATGGCAATTTCTTAAAATTCAAATAAAACCGTAGACACTGTAATTTATATAGATGTAACATCCCAATACTAGACCTGCCAATCATGCTAACAGGGGTCGTACTCGCCACACTTTTTTCAGGACACTCTCAGAATAAGAAATTCCCTTCTTTATTGTAACCACTTATTTAATGCAGAAATACTTTTGGTATATTTATAGCAATGTGCCATGATTTTACAGGATAGAGATTAGTGTATAAAAACAGAGGTAGAGAATTTCTCATCATTTGAGAATTTCTCATCCCTGAGAATGCCCTGAAAAAGGGCGAAGAGACATGACCCCTGCGCTGATTTATCCGTAATAGTGTTAGGCCACAACTTTTTTTTCAAACCAGTATATTTGTAACTTAATCATGAGCATATAATGCTGAATGTTACTCTACAAACTTACTGGTCAGAATAAAAAGGCGAAGCTTAACGCTATTACGGATAAATTGGGATAATTGGCAGGTCTACTTACTATAGACTACAGATCTTTCATTTTAAGGGCATCAAATGCCAAAATTTTAATTTATTCCGGAGTATTTTTAGCTTCGCCTTTATTTCATACCACTTATTTTTGAAGAGCAATATTTTCTTATTTTATCGAAAATATATATTGGAATAAAATTTTCTTTAACCCCTTAACGCGCGCTGTCCTCGCTGCGAGGACGGTAAATTTAAGATCCAGCTGCAAAAATTCATCCCGGAAATTTTTTAGCAAAAATTCACGTTTATAACATATCAGAAAAAGTCGGTTTTTTAAACCTTAAAATTTAAAATTTCTTTTAGTTTAATTTAGTTCAAAAATTCCGGTGGCAGTATAATTTAAGTGTTTCAAATTGTCTTGCGCCGCAAAGGGTTAAAAAAAGAGGTAAGAAATCATGGCGGGTATAAAAATACTCTGGAATAAATTAAAATGTTGGCACCTATGCTGAAGGGCAATAACCGTTATAGTGTTAGAAATGATTACTGAGTGAGTGAGCGGTAGATGGACATTTTATACTATTGAACATATACGCTAATTAAAGAAGGATTTGTTTTATGAAAGTTCTATTTTTTTCTCATATCTTTATAATTTTCTTTTATTTATTTATTTATTTATGTGTTTGTAATTTACGTCAGTTGCAATTTGAAGACATATTTCTTGGGGAGAACATAGTGAAATTCAACTAATTGAAATTGACTATTTTTTTTTTTTTTTTAAGTGCCTGGATTATTATATTCTGTGTATGTAAGAACGATCCCCGGACGGTATATTTAACGCCCCAGCCCGCCCTTTGATGTCTTTTTCTAGCCAATTTTGTCCCTTTATTACTTTCGGTGTGAGCCGAGTTTTTTTTTTTACCACACTTGACACTGTGAGATTTTTTTTGGTTTTCTTCCCATGCTATTTCTATGGGAGTTTTAGCTTCCCCCCCCCCTCTTTTTCTACATTCTAAAGTGCGGTGGTAATGATATTGTGTAAAATTAGGAAAATATTTCGATTTCCGGTTTTCGATGAACGTTTTTGACGTTTTGAGATTTTCAGAACACGATTTGATCATTTTTAAAACATGCCAGTCTTTGTGTGTTAGCATTGCTAACACTGTATCTCATGAACCAATGGACTTAATTTAACCGAAGTTGATATTTGTTGGACCTTGGCTTAATTTCGTGCTGAATAGCTTTTGGGCTGTATTACACACCATTTGTATTACCACGCTGCTATTTCCTCTCATTTCAGTAAAAGCTCAGCATCTAAAGTCTACCAAAATTAATATACATATTATACGACCCTGAGTGTAATATATATTACAAAAAATAATTCTTATTGAACTTTGGTGTATATAGGCCGAAATGTGGCACCGGAATTATTTTCTGAAGTTTCTCAAATGACTATGTCTCAACATTTATTGGTGAAAATTGCACAGAATTGAATATGTAACTGGTCATTTTTCAGAATATATATCGATTAAATTTTTGTTCATTTTAATCTATAGATGATACTGTTGTATAAAATAATGTAGAAGAAAAAATTGGATTGGTAATTTTTTTTTTTTTTTACTTCTGCCTCTAACAGCACAAATTGTTCTAAAAACGTAATAAACCCAAAACATAGTAAATATTGCGGAAACGTTGAGTTGGATTTCAGATTAATTTGAAAACGTAAAAATGTCCGCAATCGTAACAAAAAATCTGGAACGTGACATATATTTTCATTCACATGACAGATAGATCAATGAAATGGATGAATGTGTCAGAAAGATATAAGATAGCATGCTGAAATGTATTACATTAATAAAAGACTGTAAACTTTTTGCAACATAATTGAAATATTCTGTGCTGTGTAGATGATTCGTAGCTTTCGATGATTTTACACATTTTTAGATGTACCTGACACGATTCGCCCATTTTTAGAAAACGGTTATTTGTCTATGTGTGTGTATGATGTGTTAGCAAAATACTGTATCTAATGAAGCAATAAACGGAATTTAAGCACAATTTATAATTAGTTAGACCTTGATTTAAATTGATGGTTATTGGCTTCAGAAGTATATTACACAATAGGTGGTGCTCTTATCTTGTGACTCCCCATATTTAAGTGAAGGCTATATTTTCACTTATGTAGTGGAAAAATCGCCAAACTTAGTATATGAGATGGATACTGTGTAAAATTATACTGCTTTAATTTAGTGTATATCGGTCAAAACGTGGTGTTGCTGCGCTGAAATTTAATTCCGTTTACGAGATTCAATATCTCAAATTCTATGATGTATAATTGTCCTAAAGATGGTATGTAAGATAGATAATTTGTACAATAAAGCTGATTTAATTTGGATGCATATCGGACTAAAGGGGTCGATGCTACTCTGCAGTTTATTTTCATTTACGGAATGGCTATATCTCAGCTTCTATGTGTTATATCTGTGCAACAAGTTCCCTATGTATTTTATAATTTTATTTATTTTTAGGATGTATTCTAAAAAACTGTGTACTCGGATATTTTGAATTACTATACTGAATATTTCAATGCTTATTAAAAACATTGATCGAGTTTCAACCACTAGGCAATACTTGTTATTATAAATATAATAAATATTAATTTATTCGCATTAAAAAATATGTGAATATTTGCAAAATTATACCTTAAAGTAGATATATTTAAATTATTTTCTTGATGAAATTTTCAATTTTCAAGCGTTTAATAACTGAACTAAGTTTAAAGTATTACTTGCAGTAAAAATAGAAACATAAGCAAAACAACTCAGAAGATATATAGAAATAGCTTACTGTAATGTATGCCATTATACGTAAGTACTGAAAATGTTTTGCACTTTAGAAATATATTTATTTCGTACCTTACATTTAATATATTTGAAAGGAATTTTATTTCTGCTTCTTAGATACGCCCACGAAGTACATTTGCGATATATATACGTTGAAGAAAATTTATCATATGGCTGTTAGCATTAGTAATAAATTTTTGCATTTTCATAAAAATATATTTAATTATGTTAAAAGGACATTTTATTTCATTATATTACTTTCGCCCACAAACTTCATCTGAAATATGTAATGACCTATTAAAGTATGAGTCATTTAGAATGTAACATGTTAGAGAGAATGTATCATGTTAGAGGAAACATTCGCAACAATACATTTTTAGGTACTATTATCGTTTACATTTAAATTTAATTGTGTAAAATTCCGAGGACCGACAATTTTCTTTATTCCTGTATCTCACACGAACACTTTTAAAAAGATCGGCTGAATAGCAAACATTCCAGTTTTTGTAAATCATTGCTTGTCTCAGCCTTTCTTTCACGCAACTAACGAGGTGATGTCATTGCACGGAGATCTCAGTTAATATGAGTTTGTGTAGATTTGCAGAATTGTTACGAATTGTAAATAATAGTCGTTTATTTTATGCAATTTCATCTAAAGAGGCGTAGTCAATTTATAAAATATTAATTGTCTGTATCGGTACCTTGTTTTGGCATTGAAAAACTAATTTTCATTTAAAACTACGTTAAAAAGTTCTCTAGGGCAGAATTGGCCTTAGCGTACATTTTGGCAGTTTATCTACTCTTGGCGACATTTTTGGCGACAATGGCGGGAAAGTCCTTAATATCGATATATCAGTTATCTAAGATCTAAATTGAATATTTCGCTAAATACTCAAAACATTCCCGAAAGTTAAAATTACATAAATATAATGACTATTATTTACTAATTCATAACAGTATACTATCAAGGTAACAATATATATTTCCAGTAGCGCGTATTGGCTAAACAATCATTAAAAAAATCCTTTAAAATTCCAGTAATTGCGTAAGTAGAACTTGCATCTCCAGAAAGTACCCGCTCCAGTATTTTTCTTGGATTGTGCTTATTTTCTGTCTGGAGATTCGAAGTTTGATGTTACCTAAGAGCAACTAAATTTATTTTAAACTAGCTGTTTTACCCGTTATTCACATTATTATTCACATTCTCAGTATATTGTTAATATATCTATATCTATATATATATATATATAATATGTACAAATATTTATATGCGAATATTTACATTACGCATGCGCAAATTTTACAAGTATTTACATTTTAAATTTTAATATTACCGTTAAGTGTGGTACTTGGCTAGCCTGTCATGGTGCACCACCTTCGGGTTTTGATGAAGGCGTTTTAGCAATTCTTACAACAACATCATTCAGTCTTTTTAAGACTGTGTATGGTCCGTCCCAGTTGCACTGTAATTTGGGAGAGAGTCCTTTGCGTCGAACAGGATTTCCCAACAAGACATTGTCTCCTTCTTGGAACTCATGTTGTGTAGCCTTTAGATCGTACCTTGTCTTCATTTTCTCCGTTGCTATGTGAATCCACTCCAGAACAAAGTTGTGTACGTCTTCAAATCGTGCCTGGAGATCTTGGATGTACTCCTCGGGTGATGAAGGCGCATCTGGTGGACAACCAAACAAGAGATCACATGGGAGACGAAGTTCGCGTCTAAACAGCATCTGAAATACAGGTCTATAAACCAAGTATCAGCTTCAATTAAACCACTAAACACAGCTTAAACAACAGCTGTCAATAGCAAAACAGTTAACAGCAAAAATACAGTTCAAAACGTTTAGCAATAACACATAAAGCAAGTCTCATTCAAAGACTCTCAAAGCAAAGCAAGCATTTGACGAAGCTGACATAGATCTGAGACTGACTGCCTTGCCGAAAAATACGCTCCTTTTATACTTTTCTATCGAACCCAGATTGTTTTGAAAATTTCTCGTATCTCATCAGTCAATGAGATTAGAGCTTTCATATTTGGTATATCCCTAATAAGGATTTTCTCGCAAATGTCGACAAAAAAAATCGCAAAAGAGGGAAACAGTTGCCAAATTTGGCGCCAAATCCATTACTTCCCTTATTGGTGCTTTTGAGTGCGTTTTTAAGTGAAAATTAGGCTATTTTAATGCTAAAACGACAGGAAATGCATAAAATTAGCATTTTATTAACTTACTAAGCCTCTTTGAAAGGATTTATAAAAAAAAAAAGCACAATTATTTACAATTTTGAAACAATATATATATATATATATATCTTAATTAAAGCTTACTATAATATGCTATGGAGTTAGAGAATAGGTTGTTATATCGTTGTTAATTTGTCGATTTTCACTCACACGTATGTGTAGATTTATATATATATATATATTAATATGTGTTATTTTTCGTGTACTGAATTTAACATAAATTTGTCAACGCTCAAAAGACATAACTTTTATTCCCACTTATTTTTCGAAAAACGGTACAACAGCTAGTAAAATGAAAGTCGCGATGATGGTTCTACACAAAAGCTGTAAGCTGTACTATATCTTCAATATTCAAGTGCATCAAATATATATTAAATTTTTCTGCATTGAATTTTTGTTACATATTTCATCCTGGCGATATTTGAATTTGATATTGATATCAGGGAACCACTTAGAGGAATTTTATATGGGTTGTAAAATTGTGTAAATAATGATATTTTGTAATAGTTTTAGTTGTCTGAGTTGGTGAAATTTGAAATTTAGCACTAAAGTAGCTCGGTCGTTTCTTTACAAGGTCTTTTATAACGTAACTACGATAATGCCATTTTAATTCATTGCCAAAATGGAACAAAAATTTAAATGCCAGCAATAGGGTACTGTACTAAAACTGTTCCGCGCTGTAAAAAAATGTGCCTTATTAGCTGCCAGGAATTCTTTGTAATTTGAGAAAACACGCGTAATTTACGAAAAAATTACGTTATCAGAACGTATTTTCTCAAATTACAGAGAATTTCTGGCAGGAATTAGGACATATTTTTCACAGTGTTAAGTCGTTTAAAGAACACAGTTCCTTCTGATAAATTAATATTACTTTACTTACAAATTACTTTAAAATTAGCGAATGTACATTTTTTTTTTCTTTTTGAATGCGGAAATAGATATATTTTAACATAGCTGCCAAGTTTTTTAATTTATAATGTTGTTAGCCCGGCCCTCTTTTCACACCGTAATCTTTGTAGAAATTTTTTCTGCAATATATAATTAAGATTAAATTTGGAGACAATTACTCTAAAAATATTATGGTGTGAAAAAGGGGCGAGACTAAAAGCATTCCAGAATAAATTTAAAAACTTGGCAGGTATGTATAATAACACATTAACTTTTACCCATAGACCTATTATTATACTGGACGACGCATTCCTTTATTAGGGGAATATAAGAAATAATGTCAAAAATGAGTCACTTAATTGCAAGGAAAATTTTTTGGTAATCATCGCCTTATTGGCAACTATTTGTTTGAATTTTTTTTTTTTTTTTTTTTTTTTTTTTTTTGTTGGTTTATTATTATTATTATTAAAAGATAAAGCAAGCAAAGCTTCTGGAAACATATTTTCAGCTTTTCAGAATTATTATTATTTTTACATGTAATACAATAATCGAGGTATAAGTATAATTCCCGATAATTATCATTAATTATTATACATTAAATATTGCATTTTTTTTCTAAGTACGAAAGGACTAATTGTTTCAATCTGCGATTTTGTGTTGAATTATATATATATATATATATATATATATATATATAATAATATAATAATAATATATATAATATATATATTATTATTATTAATATATATTATTATTAATATATATTAATAATATATATATATTATTATATATTAATATATATTATTATTATTAATAATTATTATTATTATTATTATTAATATATATAATAATAATAATAATAATAATATATATATATATATACTTTCTTCTTTCTTTCTTTTTTTTCCCCCGACATAAAAAGAAATGAAAATACAAACATATTATTACTGAAAATAAGGTTGTTTAAAAATAATGATGGTAATATCTAATAAATTAAAATAAATCGAAAAACCCAGAAAAATCTTAAATGTAATGAAAGGGTTGAAAATTTCTCAAATTAAACAAACATTGTGACATAAATTTGACTATTAAAAATTTGTTAAAATTATAAAAGCTATATATTGATGGAGTAAATTATTTATGAGTTAAAAAAAATAAATAAATACCTTTCATTTTATATCAATATATATATATAATAAAATAAAATAAAATAAAGAAAAATAATAACTATATAAAATAAATAAAAATAAAAATAAAAGTATGCGCGTGCAAATTTTTTTTTTTCTTTTTTTTTAATAATTAAAATAAAATTGAGAAAAATCGTTCTAAAGAAATGGAACACCTTGAGTAAAGAATCCCAGGTTCCCACGGCCCGATTTCTTTCAAGGACTCTTCCACCAGAAATATCAAAAAATAAATTTCTTATTAAATGTACACTATGCATATTCAAGAATTAAATTTTCTTGGGATTATTCTGGTGGAACAGTCCTTGAATAAAGGCGTGGCTGTAGGAACCCTGGAATCATAATCTCCGCACACAGATTTCTGTGGATAAATATATACATAGGTGCCAAGTCTACCGTTATTCAAGGGAGATTTCAAACCGGAAATTTTTTACAGCTGTCTTCCGTAATAATAATCGTTGAAAATATATATAACATATTCCATTTAAAAATACTGGTGTCAACTCTGATTTAAAAGTACAAAATGTTGGCAGCTCTGCATATATATATATATATATATATATATGAATATATATATGAACGAGATTTTTTTTTTTTTTATTGAAAAATTTATTTTTATTTTACTGCTGCCAAGGGTTTCATAACATTACTAATATTAATAAACGCTATATTTTACGATACTGTATTTACCGGTGTATAATCCGCAGATATGACAGGTCACTTCTCCACTAAATTTTTTATTTAACAGAAATTAATGTTTATATGTTTGACGAAACAACTTTTATAAATATAATTTTATCTGTCAATTAAAGTTTCTGGTGCAAACTGGCTTATCTGACGCGTGAATTATACGTGAAACTAAAGCATATTTAAAGAGATAACTTCCGATTACTGAAGTGGGTAAAATATATTTTCCAAAAAATGTGGTAATAGAGCTATTAAAAAAAGGCTGATATTTTAATAGAAAAAAATATCCTGTTTTAGAAAAAACAATCAAAAAAAAAAATCTGTTTATATTCCAATTACTATTTTCTGTGAATTTCAGGTGTTTTGAAAAAAATATGTCACAAAAGAAAATTACATTTTTTTTTTCATAATTCTAATCCCTCCCGTTAGCATCTAATTAACGAAGTGGAATAAACCAATCCAAGTATCAAGAACGAAAAAAATAATTACACTAAATTATATCGAATATTAATATCTAATTATCTAGTTTTGAGTCTAGGGATTTATTTTTACACTTCTTATAAAAACTGCAAATAAATATTACACAATTATCGTCTGATAATTTAGAAAATTGATTTTACTAAATAATTACGATTCCGTATCAGAAAGAAATTATCAATGTTAAATACTTGACAGTTTATTTCTTTGATTTCTTTTTTATTCTTGTTGTCTTACATAATACTTTAAAACAAATCACCCTGATAAAGTTCTCATACTTCTCACAGTATCTTATCGATTTTTGTAACACACCTCGTGTTGATTTTTCTTTCTTTTGTTTTCTCGAAATATACGATTTTTTTATTTTTAACTGAAAGCGAAAACTAAAAGAGAACAGATTAAAGAAAGTGATTCATCATGTAGAAATATCGAATTTAAAAGTGAGAAATGTATTTTTCCTTTTTTTTTTCTTTTTTCACGAAAAAGGAAATATTTTAAGCAGTTTTACAAGGGAAAAAGAAAGTTGCTATTCTTCTGCTCCCCCCCCCCCACACACACACTTCATTTTTTTAGTAACAGTATTAAAAGAAGAAAATCAAATTATAATAGTAAAATCGAAATATCATTTTTAATTTACTCTTGTGTAATGATGCGATTGCAGTTTTAAAAAGTTAAAATTTTGGTTTTTCATTTTGTTCAATAAAATTTGCAGTCATTTTTCAACGAAATCGTTTAGAAATAAGCTTTAAGAATTAAAGTAAAATGAAGTAAACTATTCAGACCTGCAGTTTTCTTTAAAATGCGATCATCGTATAAAACTGAACATTAATATGATGAATACGTCGTGTTTAATGCCTCTAGGTACAAACAAGGCGTGAAGATAAAGTGAGTATGATACTGTTCAAAAGTATGGTCGTAAATGAGATTATATTTGACAGCCTAGTATTTTCTAATATATGTAAATGTTGGCTTTACATGGGGATTAAGGTAAATTGTCGCCACTTGAAAAATTGTCGGCACTTTGGTGAATCTCACTCTATGGGAGGTGTTTTTAAAAGGTACTTTTTGTAAATTATTTCTTCTTACTTACAGTGTACTATAACTCTATCTACAAATATGAGGAGAAAATACCAAACAAAGTTAATCATATAACAAAGCATGATCTTAAATGACATTATAGGCGAGCACGTAACATTTTTCTACAGGGCTGTTTTTCTAATAACTTACATGGAAATTGGGCAATTTCATTGATATAAAGAATTATAAGCGTGATTAGGTGCAGAAATAAATGAAAGGCAGCACAACCCATAACGACCCGTCATCTAATTTCAACTCTAGCTATCAAATCATATGGTGGAAATATACCTTAGTGACACTAAAGCGAATAAAGAATAAAATTAATTCCACATGAATATGTATAGTAGGTAAGAGCACACAGTGTAATCTCTTTTTTTTCTGCTTTGGCGCCACCTAAATTTGGGTGGGGGTACGCCACAGTATTGCCAGATTAGGAACAATTTTTATTCAGTAGTGACCAATAAATTGGAAAAGTGGTATTTGATATAGTTAATAGATGATCAACCTTCGAAGTAATTAGGCAACCGTAAATTTTTAGCAATAATTAGTAGGAGATATTAAATTAAAAAGTCTCCAGTCTGGCAACACTGGAGCGTCACTAACAAAAGATTTAGATTTGTGCAAGTAAGCACTGACATAGCTGCCATTATTTTAATTTATTCCACAGTACTTTTAGCTCCGCCTTTAACCCATTTTATCCAAATTTATTTATTTTGCTCAAACTTGAGAAAAATTATATTTTTTAAGGTTAATTAAACATAAATAAACTAAATACAACTAAATTTGTATATATATATATATATATTCTGTATAAGAAATCTTATTTACCTTGTACGCAGGACATTGAAATAAAGGTGATGAAATTTGCACTTATATGTTATAGTGTTCTCTTTAACAGTGAAAAGCGCTTTCCGAGTATAAAGTTTTGTTTTATCTGAATAATACGTTCTTATTTACATGATAGTTCTCCAGAAAGAATTTTCAACCGCAAAGAGAAACTAAACCACGCCCTTAATGTAATGATTAAACAAAGATTCCAGATGGAGGAGGAGGAGGAGGTGAGACACATAACACGCTAGCAGAAGGTTATATATACCATTATATATAGTTCAAGCGGCGGCGGCAAAAAATTAACTTTATAAGGTGTGACGCTGATTTTTTTTTATGTAGATGGCATTCATTGTTACAATGAAAATCTGATAGGGTTACTTGGTCAAAGCCGTCAAGTTTAAGAGAAACAACCTTACTTCTGGTCACAATTTAAACGATTTTCGAACCTCACAAGTGTAAAGATGAAACCGGTGATAGAATGTAGAGATTAATATGCTCTTTAAAATGACATAGGGTTGCCTGGTCAAAACCGTCAAGATTTGGAGGTTGCCTCGAAAATAGGAGTCAAATTTAAACAATTTTCGAACCTCACAAGTGTAAAGATGAAACCGGTGCTAAAATGTAGCGATTAATATGCTCTTTGAAATGGCATAAGGTTGCCTGGTCAAAGCCACAAAAAAGGGGGACGTATTTTACGATTTATTTACCCAAGTGTAAAGATGAAACCGGTCCTAAAATGTAGAGAATAATATGGTGTTTAAAATGGCATATGGTTGCTGACCCCTATTTCCTTACGAATTTTACCAGGCAAACATATGCCACTTTAAAATAACTTCTATGCCTGTACATTCTGGAACCAGCCACACCTTTTCAAATATTCATATAATTTCATCCTTATCCATTTTCTTTGTTAATGCTATTCATATTTTTTTTTTTTACACTTCGTTAAGAAATCTTGAAAACTCGCCTATTTTTTATGGTTGACTGCTTTACTTGACAGACTTGACCAGGCAACCCAATGCCATCTTAAAGAGTATATTAATCTCTACATTTTAGCACCAGTTTCCTCTTTACAGTTGTGGGGTTCGAAAATCGTTTAAATTTGATCCCTATTTTCGAGGAAACCTCCGAGTCTTGACGGTTTTGACCAGGCAACCTTATTCCATTTGAAAGAGCATATTAATCTGTACATTTTAGCACTGGTTTCACCTTTACACTTGGGTAAATCACTTTTTACTTGGGCAAATAAATCGTAAAATACGTCCCCTATTTTCCTGGCAACCTCTATTTTTTGACGTCTTTGACCAGGCAACCCTATGCCATTTTAAAGAGCATATTAATCTCTACATTTTAGCACCGGTTTCATCTTTACACTTGTGGGGTTCGAAAATCATTTAAATTGTGACCGGAAGTGAGGTTTTTTCTCTTAAACTTGACGGCTTTGACCAGGCAACCCTATCAGATTTTCATTGTAACAATAAATTCAATATATAGAAAAGAAATCAGCTTCACACCTTATAAAGTCAATTTTTTGCAGCCGCCACTTGGACTAATATTCCAGCTGACAAAATATTCGCATCAAGCAAATTCTGATTTCTATATGCTATTTTTCAGCTGTCCTTTAAATAGGACAATGTAATAAAATGGATTAATCCATACCGCTTTTTTTTTTTTTTTTTAAGAGTAATTTTTTCTTATTTTATCATAGATATATATTGGAGAAAAATATTCTAAAAATAAAATTGTGCGAAACAAAGGCGAAGCTAAAAATACTGCGGAATGAATTAAAATATTGGCAGCTATGCGCTTATATCCTTATGTTAAAGAGGTAATTAAACAATTCGTGTGTAGTTTTCCGGTTATCTTTAACCCCTTTTCGTTAGATTAATACATCGCATTAGTGCTTTTTCTCGTGCGATTAGGTAATGGTATATTTGAAAGGTAAAATCAAAAGTACTTACATTGTCTTGAGAAATATGTTATTATGAGTAATTATTAAGTTATTATTGGAATCAGTGAAAATGTACCATTTTTCCGGATACAAATCAAAGTTTTGAAAAATAGCAGACGTCAATCATCTCTTTTTGATTTTAAATAAAAAGCATTATGAAAAAAAGTATTCAAATATATTAAGAAATAAAGAAAAATCAGACTAAGTTTCTTATAGATATTACCGTTATTATTTCAATAAATAGGTTTTATTTAATTTCATACAGCAATAAAAGTACACCACTATACATATTTATTTTTATATATTTATTAATTTATTTATTTTTTGTAATTTTTTAAGTTTAATTGTACTTTTTCTTTCATTTCTGTCCTTTCTCCTGTTAATGATAAATGTGTTATAAATGTTATTAAAAGATTTGTTTCTTTTACTTTCCCGAAATAGTTAAGATTTTTTTTTTTTTTTTTTTTTTTTTTTTTTTAACTCAAACACTTTTTAAGTTTAATTTGATCGCAAAACTTAAAAGTTCAGTTACTATATATTAATGCTAAAGCATCTAGACATTAAGTTGTCATCAATTTTAAATTACAATTTCTCGCCATAAAACGGTCTAACAGGGCCAAATCAGGGAACCATCTTGGTTGTGTTACCCTAGAATTATCACATGTCATCTTATTTCATGAATGGAATCGTTCGAAACCACGTGACTCGCACGCCAACTTACCACAGTCAAACAGTATATCATTATGTAAATCAAATTATTTCATGGAGAATCACTACAACATATTTATAAATTATATAAATTATATATATACAATTTTTCAAAAGGAAAGTCTCTATTGGTATCGGTGCTAATAAATTGGGACCCTCTCGCAAATAATTTGAAAGCAGGTTCTACCCCAAAAAAGTTTTTATAAACTTTGTA
Organism: Salticus scenicus; assembly: GCA_963930645.1. Taxonomy (NCBI): domain Eukaryota; kingdom Metazoa; phylum Arthropoda; class Arachnida; order Araneae; family Salticidae; genus Salticus; species Salticus scenicus. The sequence goes on from OZ005657.1 coordinate 103,523,307, forward strand.
GCGGTTATTAAGGATTCATTAAGTCTTCATAAAAGTGAATTATTAAACAACAGCGAAAAAGCATGCAGTTCGCATTGATTATTAACACTTTCCAACTGTGCGTACTTGTTGTAGCGTATAACTTTCAATATTTTTTGATTACGTTATCACACAGTAGACAAACAGAAGAACTGAAAAGTATACAGATTGACTAATTGAATTTAAAACAACGCATAGACATTTTTGTAAAGTGTTAAAAAGTCTTAACGCAAAAGACAATTCAGCCGTTAGGTTATAATTGCAGCCCTTAATGTATTCGAATGTTTTAGTATAGCCCTGTAAATCTGGAGATTAATCATACCATATTCTATAAAAAAAAAAAAAAAAAAAAAAAAAAAACTATTTTATAATATTAACAATGCATGTCAATTACTTTACGACTTTTACAGAAGAAAGTAAATTAAATGTGATTTTAAAAAATATCTGTCCTAAAACACAATGCATTGTTTTTTTTTTTCTTTCTGCCTGTACACAAACCAGTTGTGCAGGACCTATTAATGTCATTTTAAATAGAGAACATTCCATAATGAACTTTATTAATATATATCTTTTTTTTTTTTTTTTCTGAAAATATTTACGGGCGCTGGGGCAAGAGACAGACAGATAGAATGATAGACAATCGGATAGACAGATATACAAATTAAAATCATATTCACACTCAAAAATTGTTCGAAAGAGTTAAAAACTCTTAATGTAAACAAAAACGCAATTGCAGCAAATTTTTATTAATAGCACTTAATATAATTGAATATTTTTATGTGGCCCTGAAAGACAGGTATTAATCATACTACATTCTATTGAAAGCAATTTTTTGTGCATATAAATAACGTATTTCAATTTCATTAAGCTTTGTACAAAGTTATTAAAATTTGGCTTATAGAAATACCTCTCATAGAACACAATGCTTTGGAATACTTTTGAGTGTATCTGTACAGAGTGCAGTAGTAGGAAAAAAAAATACTTTTGGGAAGTAACGTTTTCAGAGAACAGATGTCGACACTACCGTACTTTTGCTATGCATAGTATAATTAATCAATCACATAGTAACATTTTCTGTTATAAATCAAAATTTAATTGAAATAAAAAACACCCATAATTTAAGTTATGGACAAGCCATTGGTGAAACACAAAACATTGTGAAAATTTATTTCATTTTATATAGGAAACATCCGATAGTGAACTTGAGTAATATATTTCATTAAGACCAGTAAAAGTACTATAACAGTGTTTATAGAAATACCTCTTAAAGAACTCAATCATTTGAAATACTTTAGGGTATCCGTGTACACAAATCAATAAAAATATTCACCCCATTTTCAATAGGGAACATCCGATAGTGAACCTGAATAACATATATCAGTTTCAAGAAACTCCATGAATATTTACGAGAGTTAGAGCGCGTACAGACAGACAAAGAGACAGACAGTGAGTGACTTCTATATTGATTAGATATTTAATTTTCTCTTTATAGTATACTACATTTGATTTGATATAATTCATTGTTACTATACCGAGGAGGTATAATTAAATATTACGTCTTAATTGCCTTTTTTAATTAAATTAATAAATGGTTGAAATCAAAAACATTTTGAAATGCTGTCGTTTTTTATTACTAGTATTTCCTTCATAGCTGTTATAATTTGCCCCAAAACCAGGGCAAATTGTAACAGGCAAATAAGTTTGAAAAAAAAAGTGTTGTGCTAAAATTAGCAAATTAAGGAAGATATATACATATATACATGTATATATATATACATATATATATATATATATAAAATTATAATGTATGTTTTCAGCCATAAAAGTTGAAATTAAGTAAAAAAAATAACTAAAGAAAGACTTTACGAGAAAATTAATTAATTTGAAACAATTCATAAGTAAAACTTACTGCAATCTCTCTCTCTCTCTATATATATATATATATATATATTATTAATATGACAGATTAATATGTATGCTATGGAAAACAGCAATTCTAAACATGAAAACCTAAATGCATTTCAAAATATATTTAATTTTCTAAAAAGTGTTACAACCAGCCCCAAGCTCCCCTACATAAACTATTCATTTTTATAGAGATTCAGAAGTACTGCATATTATATTTCCATAATTTTAAACCTATTTTCAATGAATGCTTGGCCACATAATCTACATAACTTTTTTAAAGCTTTATTTAGATTATTTCAGTAGAAAATGGTTTACGAGACCTGAGTACTGTCAGTCTAATTGTAACCATCTTCTGTTAAGTGGTGTGTGTGTGCTGACAGTCCTTATGAGATTATACACGAATATGCAGTAAAGTCCTTTGGGAAAACAATGTGATTATTTTAGGGGACGCCAAAACTGTAAGCTTTACGGCTGTAAAGGCATCACACTGACATCACCGCATGTGAAAATGTTAACGCTTTGACAAATTGCAGAGGATTTGTGCTGTCATTTTTTTCAACGGCTAGATTGACAAGTGCAACCTTTGCTTGAGACAGAGGCAGGAGCCGACTCTTCTCTCCTCCCAGCGTTGATTGCAAAATCGCTCAGCCACTAGGGGTTTTATATGACATTGTGGAAAATCGGATTTAATTTTGTTAGAAGTTGGTCATTCTGCGGCGATACAAAATCCATACGATCCATACATTATACAGGGAACAACTTATCAATATTCTTTGATTGTTTTAACCGATATTTCAGAATTTGTTACTTTTCTGTTCGTTAGATGGATGCACTAATACTCTGAAATATTTTCTGTGTATTTGTCGACAGTCTTTATGTGGCTAAACACAAATATTTAAAATTCTTTAGAAAAACTGTGTAACATTTTAATCGAACTCCAATAGAGTGAGCTGTACTGCTCCAAACTGCATTGCATCACACTGGCAGGGATGGAACACGGGCGCAGTATTCATACCGGAATCTGTTGAAGAAATTTATCTACCTATAATATCGTTGATTTAAGAGGTAGAAAATTTTCTTACATTGATAGTGGTATGAATTCTGCGCCCGTGTTCCATCCCTGCACTGGTGTCACCAAAAGTGAAAAGGTTAATATTTAAAAAAAAATTAACAGGATTTGTGCAGTCACCTTTTTAATCACAAAATTTTAATAGCAATTTTTGTCATTAAATAAATGAAGTTTTTCTGGAGAATAATGACGCGCAAGTTTTTAAAAAATTCAAATGCGTGTTAATGATAATGGAGTTGGGATTAGGGCTATTATACTTTAATGCACGTGAATTTTATGCCTGTGTGAAAAGCCCTTTGTGCAGGATATTTTAAAGGGTCCAAGATGTTATTCACACGAGTTTTTGAGAAAATCCTGGAAAATTCCAAACGGCTATTTCGGTGAGTTCTAAATGCACATGTACTAATCTAAAATTTCTAGTGCAGAATGGCTTGGACACCGGCGGGTCCGTTCTAAACCTGACATTACTAGACGCGTACTGAACGAGCTTTGGCACCACACATTTACTAAATTTTTCTGAAATTTTCATAACTGTCAATGTCGTTGAACTACATCTAGATTATCAAAATTTTCCAAAATACATTTCATGAGAATTCACTATTTTGCAAGATATTCTGATAACGAAATTGGGACTGTTATTTAGAATTTTTGTTAGAAATTACTGACTTATATTTTAAACCTTTATATCATAAATTATTTTATTTTTGGAAAAACAGATTGAAACTTTTTATTATATTTCTTTATGCATGAGAATCATCTCACATTAACACATTCGCAACCGCATGATTTCGAATTTTTGTCGGTAAGTTCCGCCTGTGGGCATTATTCGACCATGTTCAGAAAAAAAAATTCTGTATTCACATTTATTAGAAATGGCTATACATTTTAATTATATTCTTTCTAATCAAAGTATTTGTATCCAAAGTATATTTCATTGTAAAAATGTGAATTTTGGTTATATATTGAAGAAATAAATAGTACACAAATTGTGAAATAAACGCTCACTGGCGGATTTTCAAATGACGTGAATCTACATCAGCGTTCGCGAAAGTATTAAATTTAGCTAAAACTATAGCTTAACTATGAGTAAAGCTTAAACTATAGTCCCGATGAAATCCTGTAGCAATCTTAGTCTATATGAAAGAATTTTGTTGATGGGATTTTAAAGTCCAGGTGGGATACAAACGGTTAAATACCGTTGCTAAAATTAGGATGGATTAACAAGCGCTCACATCGTCAGCCTGCCTACGTCAAAACATAATTACCCGCACCAGTATTGTAGAAGAGCTCCGCGTTTCATGATGGGATCACGCCATGGGGAAACACCTACGACTCAAATAAATGTTATTAGAAATACATTAAAGTAAGTACTTAATTTTTTGGTGAGTCTTTTATATATATATATATATATATATAAATATTTTTTTTTTTTTTTTTTTTTTTTTTTTTTTGCATAAATAAATATGTTTTTTGCGCATTATACAATAGCCCTCGTTAGCTTCTTTTGGGATTATAAATTCTGAAATTTCGCTAATATTCGTGCCACCACGCCTGGATCAATAACGCCGCGCCTTACTGAAGTTATGAATAAAATTCCAAACATGTACAAATCGAAAGAGCATAAACAAACGTGTACTTTGGTGCAATAATCAGTTGCCCATTTTAGCTTTGAGATACATTCAATCGAGATATAGATACTTGCCAACATACTAAATAATATTCCGTAATATTGTTAGCTCCGCCTTCGTTCTCACGCCATTATATTTTTAGAGTATTTTTCTTCTTATGTAAACGTATTTGCATTTGGAGAATATTACTCTAAAAATTTTCTGGTGTGAAAAAAGGGCGCGAATTACAACACTACGGAATATTAATTAGGCTGTTGGCAAGTATGGATATAATGTCTAAAAATTCGATAAAACAGAATGTAAAAATAGATAAAAGTCGTGGCTCTGGCATGTTTTAACGGAACTTCTCCCACTTCTTTCTCGTTGCTACATTTCTACTCATACTTAAATATAGACTTTTCGAGAATAGGCCTACAAGGTCTATCAGTTTATGCGTCAAAAATGACGTTAGATTATGCCCTTTCGAATGAACATATTTTAATTGACTTCTACTATTACGCTACTGGGATGGTTTCCTATTTCACAATACTAAAATTTAAATCAGTTACTTCTGCAGAGATGCCAACCTAATCCGGCAAATTGTTAATACCGCCCATTTTTCTATACCACTTAATTTTTAGAGTAATTCTCTTTAAATACACTTACGATGAATTAAGAAAACAAATACTCTAAAAATTAAGTGGTGTAAAAAAATGGGCGGTACTAACAATTTGCCGGGGTAGGTTGGTAGCTCTGCCTCTGGATATTTTCTATACAGTGCTGCCAAACTTTGGGACATTTTTGTTCAATAATCACCAATAATTTTGAGAAGTGATATTTTATATACATAATTGACGATTTTTCGTTTCCATTCGTCTACTATGTATACAAAATATCACATTCCAAATTATTGGTGGCTATTCAATAAAAAAGTCGCAAAGTCTCGCAAGAATGGTTTCGTACCCATGCTGTAAAGTAAGTGTTTTTTGAAAATCTATCTTCAACTCTGATTTTTTTAAATAATATCCCGTTTCCACGCCACCTGATTACAAAAGTCCAATTTTTAATGGATGATGTGTATGCATCTATGTCATCAGCATAATTTAAAAATAAAAAAACCGAAGGAAATTAAAATTTTGTATTGTGAAGTTCCTATTAGTTTACCACTTAAAATTTATTCAAGATTAACTTGTTTGAAGACAAATTAATAACAGCCTTGATTTATTTTTTAAATAATTGTAGGTGGTTAAAGGTGCTACAGCCCCCCCTCCCCAACACAGAATTTTACGTCAAATGAAACTGTTCCTATTACTTTGAAACTACATTGACTACATTAGTTTACCTTATTGATCTTAAAACTTAATACATAGCTGCCAATATTTTATTTTATTCAGGATTACTTTTAGCTCCGCCTTCATTTCGTACCACTTATTTTATAAAATTAATTTTTTTTTATTTTATCGAAGTTATGTGCTGGAGAAAATTTTTCTCTATAAAAGGTGGTGCGAAATAAAAGCGGGACTAAAAGTACTCCGAAATAAATTAAAATATTGGCAGCCATGCTTAATATGCAAACTACCTTTAGAAAATTGAAATGCTGAGAAAGATAAAGTCGTGTGAGTGACACACCAGATAATTTTTTTATTCTTTTAAGTGAGGTAGAATCAGATTTCTCACAGAGAGAATCCTCTGCTATCTACAAAAATTACAATATATAAATTCTTGCATTCAGTTTTTCCTTTGTGAGAACAATTTTTATATAAAACTATGTGTTTTGTCTGTTCTTTACACTGAAATTTAATTCCATTAAAACAATTTTTCGGATAATTCATTTTTCCCGTACAGAGCTGAAGGATGTTGTCTTTTTACAGAAAATATGCGTCTATATGTTAGGAACAAGCTGGAGTCATTAACTCATCTTCAATAAAAATTGGACATGTCTATTTTCTGCAATCATCGTTTCATATGTTTCACTTCTAGAGTATTGCCAAAATTCTTCCGAAGCATTTTTAGTCTCGCCTTTATTTCATACAACTTTTTACATTCTCTTACCCCTATTCATGGAAGAGAAATTATTGTTTTTTGTCAAATTTTTGAAATTGAGTTTTTGTTATAAATACACATTTTAAGGTCCCATAAATATGAAAAACATGTTTTAGGAGATGGCCTGTGTGTGTGTCTGACTGTTTACACTATATCTCCGAAACAAACACTAGAAGGATAACCAAATTCCGTATTTCAAATCTTAATCACATATGAATGCTGCACAAAACGTATCGTTGAAATCAAGCAAATCGCTTGTGTACAGGGCCATTAAAGAGAAATCAAATACATTAAGTCTATGAGGAAATTTCTGGTAAGTACAGTGTAATGTCTATAGGCTGACTGAAACGGGAGGAAATTTTTTTTATCTGCATAAAAGCATATTTAAGTAGATTGTGGAGTGGAAATCACTCACTTTTTGTTTACAGGGCTACCAATATGTTTTTGATACATTGGGGTGTACATAAAAATTGTTGTAATTGTAATTACTTTTGTGTTAGATTTTTTTTTTTTTTCAAATAAAACAAAATTTCAGAACACTCTACTGTTTTTAGGCATAATGCTTATAGACAACATACAGAGCTACCCAAAATTAAGCTCAACGTTTTTTTTTAAATTGAACGTAATTGATGGAAATGCTCTGCTATATTTTAGTATGTCGGTGGACAGTGCACATTAATTTTTCATATTCATACTGGAAGCAAAGCATTTTTATAACTTCTATTTTCAACTCTGTTTTCTTGTATAATATTACATTTTGTGTTGCCCTGGTTACGAAATTCTAAATTTTAGCAGTTTATTTGTATGTATATCTGTTATCCCCATAATTTAAGAACAATAACGTGCAAGAAAAAATCATTTTTGGTAGTTTGCAGTTCGTATTAAGTTGCCACTTAAAAGTTTGATCACGATTTGAAAGTTTAAAAGCAGTTTTATGACTGTCTTCATTTTTCTTTTAATAATTGTAGGCACTATAATTGAATGGGGGGATTGAGGAAGGAGCACCCCCCCCCCCCTCAAACAGAATTACTAATCAAATAAAACCGTTCCAAAAAGACATGTATTAACAATAAAATAATCAGGATTATTTTTAAAGCACATTAAACTTTAATATCTTACATTATAGAGCTTAAAACATAATATGCAATCTATCTCTAGCGTATTTAAATGCAGCGTAACAGAAAGTTCTGTAGGTGACACACCAGATTATGGAAAGAGTAAATTTTTCTTATTTTATCATAATATATAATGGAGGAAGTTATTTTATAAAGAAAGTGGGGAGAAATAAAGCAAGTTCTAAAAATGCTGCGGAATACATATAGAGAGAAATTTGCGTATATAACCCAATTACATAAAAAATGCTTTTTTATAGAGATTCAGCAGTACAGCATCACCAAATTTCATAATTTGAAACCTATTTTTAACGAATACTTGGTCACTTGAACTACATAACTCATTTTTCAAGCTTTATTTAAATTACTTCAGTAAAACAGGGGTACGTGGACTAAATAGGATATCTTAGGGCTAGTTGTAACAGTTTTTGGAAAATTAAATATATTTTGAATTGTATTTATGTTTTCCTGTTTGTAAAATCTCTCTTAGTTAGCATACATATTCATCTACTATATTCATCTACTAAAAACGATAATATTTCAAAATATTGTTTTTTAAAAATCATTTATTAATTTAATAAAAAAGCAATTAATAACCAATATTGAATTATAACCCTTTTGGTATAGTAACAATGAATTATTTCTAATAGATTATAGTAAAATAAAGTGAAAATTAAATATAAAATCAACATAGAAGCCTATTTTAGTCAGAGTTGAAATTAATTCACAGAAATGATAATTTATTCTCATACAATTAATGTGTGCTCTCACTTCGAAAATTAAGCATTATACCCATTCTTCTGCCTCAAAGAGAGTTTATCAGAGCTAGAATTACCCCCCCCCCCTTTTTCAGGACACTCTAATTGATGAGAAATTTCTGCTTCTTTTGTACTAATATGTTTATGCAATATTCTCAAATTTATAATAAAATCTTGGTTATAATTGGTGATTAAATAATCATGGCAACATAATGTAAACACACACACACACACACTCAAAAAAAAAAAAAATAAATAAAATAAAAATCTGTATAAATACAGTAGTGGAAAAGAAGCCATTTTTTTTTTCTGACATTTTCCTGAAAATGGGCGGAGATTTTGAGCTCTGGCTGTAGACATCTCACAAGCCACTCCTCTAATTCAGAATCCGTATCTGGAGTTACAAACATTTTATTTATATTTTTATCTTTTAGTTTATTTATTTATTTATTTGTTTCTTCTTATAATATTTTCTTTTCTCTGTACGGTCTTTTCTCTTTTTGTTTGTGTTACCTTTTTAATTATCTCTTCAAATTATTTTTCAGACATTTTTCTTTCGGGTGATGTGCATGTAATATTAGTACCTTTCTTGAAGGTGTCAGCTGTAGCCAAATCGTATATACAATGCCCGCAGCGGTCCTATATTTTCACGTTTGTATTATTATTTTGATACCACTACTTTTTAATACGTTTTTTGTCAAGATTTTAAAGCTAAAACAATATCTGAAAGTATAATGATTGATTAAATTGGTGGCAAAATAATAAAATGCATGTAAAAATATAGGAGTGCTGTGGGCACTGTATTGACCCTATGAAGCTCTTTAACCACTTAACGCGCGGTGTCCTCGCTGCGAGGACGCAAAAATTAAGATCCAGCTGCAAAAATTCATCCCGGAAATTTTTAGCAAAAATTTTCGTTTATAACGTATCAGAAAAGGCCGGTTTTTTTAACCTTAAAATTTAAAATTTCTTTTAGTTTAATTTAGTTCATAAATTCCGGTAGCAGTATAATTTAAATGATCCGAATTGTCCTGCGCCGCAAAGGGTTAAGATTTCTTTTTATACTTCCTCATGATAAAAAAAATGCATACAATTTGCTTGTTAACATTTAAAGTAGAATGTCTAATTGAATGAATCAAAACAAAAATTGCAGTTTGTAACATGCTACAACTTGCCCCAAAATTTTGTTTCAACTTTACCCATTGTAAGATTTTGGACAACTTGTTAATTTATAAATATATATATATAACGATTTATACAAAAAAAATAAACATGCATTTTATAACTCAACACACAGACTAAATAAATAACTATAAACACTTCTTTAAAATATATATTAACATAACTTTAATCAAAATTTACGAAAAATATTTTTTCCACTAATTAGCTACAATGAAGAATATGTACAAAACCTCTCATTAATTATTTTTGCAGAACACTGATTATGCTTACCTGATAAAGCAAGCCATTAGAATTATGTTTATCGAAATATCTAATAAAAAATGTTACAAAATATTTTGTAAAATACTTGTTACTTCCTACCACTGTTACAACTAGCCCCACACTTCCTACTGTCAGTTTAGTTGTAACCACTTTCTGTTAAGTCGTGTGTGTGTGTACCGACAGGCCTTATGAGTTTATACACGAATATGTAAAATACTTTAGGAAAACGATGTGATTATTTTTGGGGACGCCAAAATTATTAGCTTTACGGCTCCAAAAGGTTTCACATTGGAGTCACCAGATGTAAAATATTAACTTTTTGACAAATTGCAGAAGATTGTGCAGTCATTTTTTTTTTAACGGCTATGTTCGCAAGCGCGATCTTTGCTTGAGACTGTGAGAGAAACTGGCTCTTTTCTTCAACCAGCTTTGATTGCAAAACTGCTCAGCCAGGAGGGGTTTTATATGATGTGCGAAAAATCGGATTTAACTTTTTTAGAAGTTCTCCACTCTGCGGTGATTTTTTCTCCTAATACAAAATTCATATGATCCATATATTATACAAGAAACAACTTAACAATATTCTTTGAATGTTTAAAATGATATTTCAAAAATTGATACTTAACTGTTCTTTAGATGGATGCACTACTACTCTCAAATATTTTCTATGTGTTTGTCCACAGTCCTTGTGTGGTTAAACACGAATATTTAAAATTCTTTAACAAAATTGTGTTACGTTTTAAAAGAACTCCAAAAAAGTGAGCTGTGCAGTGCATCACACTGGCGTCACCAGAAGTGAAAAAGTGAATAATTAAACAAATTTTACAGGATTCATGCAGTCACTGTTTTAATCACAAAATTTTAATAGCAATTTTTGTCATGAAATAATAGAAATTTTTTCTGGAAAATAATATCTTGAAACTTTTTCGGAAATTCAATTGCGTGTTAATGATAAGTTGCGATTATGGCCGATAATTTTTTAATGTACGGGGATCATATGCCTCTGTGAAAAACCTCTTGTGCGGGATATTTAATGGGTCCTAGATCTTACTCACATGATTTTAGAGAAAATCATGAAAAACTCCATACGGCTATGTCGGTGAGCTCTACATGGAAATGTACTTCTCATCTACAACTTAGAGAGCAAAATGGCTTGAACACTGGCATGTATGTACTAAACCTGACGTCACTAGACGCATACTCAACATGCATTAGCACAGCAAAATTACTAAATTTTTTTGAAAGCTTTATAACTATCAGTGATATTGAACTACATCTAGATGACCAAAATTTCACAAAATACATTTCATGAGAATTTACCACTTTGCAAGATATTCTGATAAGAAAATTGGGATTGTTATGCAGGATTTTTGTTAGAAGTTATTGACCCACATTTTAAATTTAGTTTCCGGAATACGAAGAAACTAACAAGCACATCCACCGATCACGTGCTTCAGGTACGGCAATATTAATCGATGCAGTATTACTTTAGAAAACTGCCCCGTTTCATGATAACAATAGCCTAAATATTATTCCAGCCGTGCGTACTGACATGCTATTCAGTCTATATTAAAGTAAGTATTTCTTTTTTCTGGTAAGAGTTATATTTTTACCAACAATTTAATTTGAATTTTTTCCCAGGAAACCATCCCATACTGTAATCATAAAAATATCCAAACAAGCATTAATTGTAGGAACATATATAAATATGTTTTTCCCGCATACTACATTAGCCCTCGTCAGTTTGTTTTCGAGTTATAAATCTGAAAGTTCGCTAATAATCGTGTAACCATGCCTGAATGAATAACACCGCGCCCTACTGAAATAATGAATGAAATCCAAAATATGCAGAAATCGAAAGGTCATAAACAAAAGTGTTCTTTGATGCAATAATCATTGCCTATTTTAGCTTTTAGATACATTCATTCCAGATATACACACTGGACAGCAAACTAATTAATATTGCGTAGTATTGTTAGAACCGCCATCTTTTTCACACAAGTATATTTTTAGAGCATTTTTCTTCTTATGTAATGGCATTTGCATTTGTAGAATATTACTCTAAAAAATCACTAGAGTGAAATAAAGGGCGAAAATAACAACACGGGCGGAATATTAATTAGGGTGTTAGCAAGTATGAATAAAATGTCTAAAAATTCGATAAAACATAATGCAAAAATAGATAAAAGTCGTGATTCTTGCAGGTTTTTACGGAACTCCTCCCACTCCTTTCTCTTTGATACATACTTACTCAAACTTAAATATAGATTTCTCGAGAACGGGCTTACAAGGACTATCAGTTTATGCGTGAAAAATCACGTTAGATTATGCCCTTTCGAATGAATACAATTTAATTGATTTCTAATTTTACTCTACTGGGATGGTTTCCTGGTTAGCAATAGTAACGTTAAAATCAGTTACCTCTGCTTATATTCTTTACAGTTCTGCCAGAGGTTGAGACATTTTTATTCAATAATCACCAATAATTTGGAGAAGTGATATTATATATACAAAAATGACGATTTTTTGTCTCCATTCGTCTATTATTTATACCAAATTTCACATTTCCGAATTATAGGTGGCTGTTGAATAAAAAAGTCGCAAAGTCTGGCAACAAAGGTTTCATACCCCTCCTGTAAATAAAGTGTTTTTTTTTTAAATCTATTTTCAACTCTGATTATTATTTTTTTTAAATATCCCATATTCAAGTCCCTGATTTAAAAAATCCAATTTTTAATGGATGATGTGTATGCATCTCTGTCCTTAGCATATTTTAAAAGCAATAAAATCGCCGGAAATTAAAATTTTGTATTGCGAAGTTCGTATTAAATGACCACTTAAAATTTGATCAAGATTAACTCCTTTGAAGACAAATTAATAACAAAAATAACATTTTAAAATAATTGTAGGGATTTAAATGTGTGACAGCTCCTCTAACATAGAATTTTATGTCAAATGAAACTGTTCCTAAACCTATTTTAGATTACTTTGAAACTACATTCCCCTTTGTTAGCTTACCTTATTGATCTTAAGACATAATATGCAATCTGTCTTTAGTAAATTGAAATGATGGGAAAAATAAAGTCATGTGAGTGACACACCAGACTATTTTCTTAATCTTTTAAGTGCGGTAAGATCAGATTTCTGAGACAGAGAATCCTGTGATATATCTACAAAAATTACAATATATAAATTCTCACGTTCGGTTTTTCCTTTGGGAGAACCATTTTTATATAAAACTATGTTTTTTTTTTTTTTTTTTTTTTTTTTTGACACAGAAATTTAATTCTATTAAAAACTATTTTTCGGATAAATCTTTTTTCCCGTACAGAGCTGAAGGATGTTTCCTTTTTACAGAAAATATGCGTCTATATGTCTGGTACAAGCTGGAGGCATTTTCGCAATTTCGCAAAAAAATTGGACATGTCTCTTTTCTGCAATAAGCGGTTCATATACAGGGTGACAAGAAATAACTTGGACGAAGTTTCAAACGAAATATCTGTAACTACCACTAAAGTTATAAATTTATTTTATTAAGTATTGATCCTAGAGAGCGACTGAACATGTGTAAGCAAGTTAGTTGTGGTAAGCATTACGGCAAGCAAACGATGTACCACACTTGAATTATATAAGCAAGGAAATTGAAAGTGCCTAAGCAGAAGGTTTTATACACAATCCAAAGGTTTAAAGAAATCGGACATGATGGTGACAGGCCAGGGAGAGGAAGAAAGCGCACAGTTAACGCATCAAGAAGCCCAAAAGTTATCAAAAACCGAGTTCAACGAAATTCTAGGATTTCAATGAGAAAGGTTGCTAGAGAGATGAAGATCAACAGAGAAACCGCAAGCTTGATGGCAAGAGTAGACCTTGATCTTCGCCCTTACAAAATGAAAGAGGCTCAAAAGCGAACAGCAGAGAGCAAACGCACAAGACTTAAAAGGTGTAAAGAACTGTTAAAGTGGGCCGCAGGTGATCGATGGCAAACATTTCTTTTCACAGACGAGGAACTGTTCTCGACTGAACAAGCTCACAATAGCCATAATGATAGAGTTTGGTCAGCAGAAGCACCTGGACCTTCTTGCATTGTTGAATGGCGTCAACGACCCCAATCTGTAATGGTTTGGGGTGGGATATGTGGTAGTGGGAAAAAAAAACTTGTTTTTGTTGATCGAGGAATAAAGATTAATCAATAAACATATCACAAACACATTTTGGAAGGTGTTGTCTTGCTTTGGTTACAAAAGATCTTTGGAAATAGAAAAAGGACCTTACAATAAGATTCCGCACCTGCACATAGAGCTAAACGCACTCAAGATTGGTGCAAGACAAATTTTCCTGACTTCTTTGGAGCTCGAGAATGGCCACCGTATTCCCCAGATTTCAACCCGATGTATTATTCTGTTTGGTCCATCTTGGAGACAAGGGTGTGTGCTAAACATCATAAAACTTTGGCATCCCTAAAGAAACCTTATGCAAGGAATGGGATAAAATATCAGTAAGTGAGTTGCGGCCCATAGCCGAAAATTTTGTGACACGTTTAAAGCTCTGTATTAAGGTTAAAGGTAGCCACTATGAAAACTTGTAAATATATTAGACAAAATAATGTATTCATATTTAATTTGAAGTTTGGTTGTAATATTTTCATTAGCATTAAAATTATAATGTATCATGTGTGTCCAAGTTATTTCTTGTCACCCTGTATTTTACTAATACAGAGTTTCCAAAATTTCATCCGGAGCATTTTTAGTCTCGCCTTTATTTCATACAACTTTTTACTTCCTCTTACCCATATATGGAAGAAAAAGTAATTTTTTTTTGCTATTTTTTTAAATTGATATTTTGTTATAATTACAAGTTTGAAACCCCTGGATGCGAAAAAGATGTATTTAGCGAATGGCCAGTCTTTTTACACCATATCCCAAAAACATATAGCAGCAGCAAAAACAAACTCCGTATTTCAAACTGCATCACAAATGAATGCTACACGAAACATTTCGTTGAAATTAACCAAATGGCTTGTGTACAAGGCAATCCAAGAGAAATCAGATACATTACGTCTATGAAGAAATTTCCGGTAAGTACAGTGTAAAACCTTTAAGCTGACTGAAACGGAATGAACAATTTTCTTAATTGCATAAAAGCATGCTTTAAGTACATTGTGGAAGATAAATCACTCATCATTTGTTTACAGGACTATCAAGAGATTTCGATACACTGGGGCCGTACATAAAAATTGCTGAAATTGTAATATTTTTCGTGTTAGATTATTTTCAAATAAGACTAAATTTAAGTATGCAATATTGTTTATAGTTCATACTGTTTATAGACAACATACACTGCTTCCCAAAATTAAGGTCAACGTTCTTTTATATTGAATTTAATTGATGGAAATGCTCTGCTATATTTTACTATGTCGACGAACAGTGCTCAGGAATTTTTCATGCCTGTACTGTAAACAAAGCATTTTTAGAAGTTCTGTTTTCAAATATGTTTTCTTGAAAATTACCACATTTTCAGTTGCCTTGATTACGAAATTCTAATTTTTAGCAGTTGATTTGTATGTATATATGCTATCCGCGTAATTAAAAAAAAATGAAGAAAATTCAAATATTTGGCAGTTTGAAGTTCGTATTAGGTCGCTACTTAAAAATTTAATCTAGATTTGCAAGTTTAAAAACAATTTAATAAGAGCCTTGATTTTTTTTTAAATAATTGTAGACAACATAATTGCAGGGATGGAACACGGGCGCAGAATTCATACCGGAATCCGTTGAAGAAATTTCTCTACCTATAATATCGTTGATTTAAGAAGTAGAAAATTTTCTTACATTGAGAGTGGTGTGAATTCTGCGCCCGTGTTCCATCCCTGTAATTGAATGGGGGGGAAGTGAGGAGGTTGCAACCCCCACCCCTCAAACAGATTCATTAATCAAACAAATCTGTTCATAAATTTACTTTATATTATTTTTAAAGTACAGTCGGGGAAAAAAAAAACGCAGCACTCGATGTAACTCCGTTGCTAATCAATGCACAAAAATGTAATAGGTATCATTCGACGGGGAATTGAGAGTAGATTCAGAAAATGAACTGAAATTTTGAATTGGGGGTCGTCTACATATTAAAACGCGCACAAACTCTGATTTTTTCAATGGTAATGCCCCATTTTTATTTTATATTTTAATTCCTGGGATCGCGACAATGCGAAAAAGTATATTGGTTGTACATTTTGCTTATTTTTTCACAGAGTTATAAGCGTTCAAAGTTTGAAGGTGCTAATGTTAAATTCATATTTCAAACTTTTATTAATATCTTCACAAAAGATAACTTTATCGATATAATTCTTTTTTTACGAGACACAGTGAAGAAACCCAAACATAATCCATCATTAATTTTGATTCTGAAAAATTTTTTTAATTCTGAAAAATATTAATAAATTCATATTCATAAAAATTATGAATTATGACCTATATTAATTTTTACATAAAATGAATCCTAATGCTGAAAAATATGGGTGTGCAAACTTGCAGTTCATTCCAGTTATTAGTTTTCGAGATATAAATAAATCTTTCTTTTGGAGTGGTTTAGGGGGCCGTCTCTTAAAAAATTTTGAATGAGATAACGAAGCAAATCTTAAAAAATAATGGAGAAAATTGAACAAAATATTTTTATTTTTTATTTAAGGGTCAAATTATATAACAACAACGTCAAATGCAAAGAAATGAAACAAAAATGTTGATTTTTAGACATTTGTGTTAGTTTCAAGAATTCCTGTTTTCTAAAGCCCCGCCTTTTATCGTTCTTCAAAACAAAACAATACCGAAACGAAAAGTGAATGTGACTTTAAGTATTCGTGTTAAACCCCTTATTTTACATTGACAAAAATATACACAAGTGGTATTTACTTCATCGATTACTGGTGATAAATTTAGAATCCTTTAAACGAACACTAGAAGAAGAAAATTAACTAAATAGGCGGGTTTTACTGTTTGAAATACTCTCAAAATAAAATATTTCAAAACAAATTTTCTGTACCACAATTATATTACAGATGGATATACATTATAACTAAATTCTTTCTAATTAATATATTTCAATCCATAGTATATTTTATTGCAAAAATATGAACACTGGGTACATGCTTAAGAAATAAGTAACACAAATTACGAAAGAAACGCCCACTGGCATTCTTACAGATTTTCAAATGATGTGAATCTACGTCAGCAGTCGCGAAAGCGTTAATTAAGAAATTATATTTTCATAGAAATTATAAATCAAATCGTACAGTTCCAAAGAGTTCAACTAACCCAAAACTGGTAAGTGCTATTAAAATTGTTTAATATTTACTTTATGAAACCTTACAATAATTTATCCGAAAAGATTTAGTTTATGCGTTGTTGTATATATATATATAGCTATATTATTTCAGTTTGCATATTATGTTACACGTACGAAAGAAAATTTAAGCTTTATTGGTGATCAGTATATCCATGATAGATACTTTTTAATTGAAAAATATTGCACTTTTATAAAAAGTATTGTCTGACCAATCGTAAGTGTAATGTATTTAAATATACCTAAAATTATCTAAAAAAGTACTAAAGTATATACATATCCAAAAAACTAAATTCATGATAACTAAGATACTGCAAAAGTGTTAATATTTTTATTTCTTTTTATAACTCTTTATTTCTTGAAATATTTCCGGTGTGAAACAGTAAAATTTTGTCTAGGTTTTGTAGGATCTTAATTTTATTTTTCTATATTTAGAGATAGCCCCCTAACACATTTTTGATCATAACTCTATGAATACTAAAGATAAAGTATACAAACAGTATACTTTTCCGCACTGCCAGACTCTCAGAAATTTGAATATGAAGTCAAAATTGGGTGTTACTATTGAAAAAATTAAAGTTGGCGCTCATTTTAATATGTAGATGACCCCTAATTCAAAATTCGACGACATTTTCAGAAAGTGCATTTCATTTCCTGTTGAATGGTGTCTATTAAGTTTTTCTGCGTCAATTAATAACGAAATACCATCAAGTGCTGCGTTTTTTTTTTCCCCGACTGTACATTAAACTTTATTATCTAATCTTATTGAGCTTGAAACTTAATATGAAATCTATCTCTGGAGTATTGAAATGCAGCGAAACAGAAAGTTAAGTAAGTGACACACCAGATTATGTAGAGAGTAATTTTTTCTTAATTTATCATAATATATAATGAAGGAAGTTATTTTATGAAGAAAGTTTGGAGATATAAAGGAAGTTCTAACATGCTGCAGAATACATATAAAGAGAAATATGCGTATATAACCCAATTACATAAGCTACGCATTTTTACACAGATTCAGCAGTAGAGCATTAACTATTTTTATAATTTAAAACCTATTTTTAACGAATCCTTGGTCACTTGAAGTACATACCATATTTTTTAATCTTTATTTAGATTACTTCAGTAAAACAGGGAGTACAAGACATGAAAAAAGGAGCGTGGGGCTAGTTGTAAAAGTTTTTGGAAAATTAAATATATTTTGATATGTATTTACATTTTCCTGTTTGTAATTACTCTTTTAGATGGCATACACACTCATAGATTATATTCATAAAAAAAATTTATTTTTGCTAATTTTAGCACAAAAAATATTTTTTTTCAAAATTATTTCCTTATTACAATTTGCCCCGGATTTGGGACAGAATTGAAACAGATACGAAGGGAACACTAACAATAAAAAACGACAATATTACAAAATGTTTTTTACTATAAATCATTGATTAATTTAACCCTTTCATGGTCATGAACGTGTATACACGGTCAGAGTTTTTTACTTCTGAATCATTTATTCATTGCTACGGATTTGCTAAATAGAAAACAATCAGTTTCTCAGTATTCGTGATAAATTTGTAATATTATTAGTACTTAATGACTTAAAAATATATAAAACACATCCCACTAAAATGGCTTTGAAACGAAAAAATTAAAAATGGCGTGACCATGAATGGGTTAATAAAAAAGGAATTAATAACTAATATCAAATTACAACCTTCTTGGTATAGGAACAAAGAATTATATCAAATGGACTATAGTAAAATAAAGAGAAAATTAACTATAAAAACAACATAGAAGCCAATCTTTGTCAAAGTTGAAATTAATTTAAAAATATGCTATTTTATTCCCTCTCATACAATTAATGTGTGATCACATTTCGCAAATTTAGCATTATACCCATTTTTCTGCCTCTGAGAGGGTTTATCTGAGCTAGAATACTCCGCCCTTTTTTCAGGACACTCTCATTTATGAGAAATACCTGCATTTTTTTCTACCGCTATTTTTATGCAATATTCTCTAATTCGTGATAAAATCTTTATTATAATTGTTGATTAAATAATCACTGCAGTATAATATAAAAACACAGAAAATTTTTTCTCTATAAATATACTAGTGGTAAAAAAGCCAAATTTTTTCATTTCTGAAAGTTTCCTTAAAATGGGCGGACACTTGGAGCACTGGCTGTAGGCATCTGCACAAGCCACTCCTCTAATTCAGAATCTGTATCTGGAGTTAAAAACATTTTATAAATATTTTTATCCTTTCGTTTATTTATTTGTTTCCTCCTATAATATTTTTGCTTTCTTTTTATGCTGCTTTCTATTTATGTTTGTGTTACTTTTTAATTATCTCTTGAATATATTTTTCAGATATTTTTCTTTCGGGTGATGGGCGTCTAATATTTGTAGCTTTCTCGAAGATGTCAGCTGTAGCCAAATCCTATATATCTTGACACTTTGAAGCTCTTTCAGATTTCTTTTTATAGTTCCTCATGTTAAAAAAATGCGTATAATTTGCTTGTTAACATTTAAAGTAGAATGTCTAATTCCATGAATTAAAACACAAATTACAAACTGTAACATGTTGCAACTTGCCCCAAAATTTTGTTTCAACTTGACCCATCGTATGATTTTGGATATTTTGTTTATTTATAAAATATATATATATATATATAACAATTTACTCAAAAAAATTAAACATGCATTTCAGTGGCGGATCCAGAACATGACTTTGGGGGGGGGGGGCTAAGATTTTTCAAAGTGTTATTCTAGACCAATAAAAAATTTACAATTGCAATATTCAATTGTGAATGTCAGTGTTTTGGGGGGGGGGGCTTCAGCCCCCTAGCCCCCCCCCCCCCCCCCTGAAATCCGCCATTGATGCATTTTATAACTCAATACACAGATTAAATAAGTAGCTAGAAACACTTCTTTAAAATATAAATTAACTTAACTTTAATCAAAATTTACGAAATACTTTATTTTTCCACTAACCAGCTAAAATGAACTACATGTACAGAACCTCCAATTAATTATTTTTGCAGAACACTGATTGTACTTACCTAATAAAGTGCGTCATTTGAATTATGTTATCGAAATACTGATCAAAAATTTTACAAAATATTTCGTAAAACAGGTGTTACTTCCTACCCCTGTTACAACTAGCCCCACACTTCCTCCCCACGGTCCCCTACTGTCAGTTTAATTGTAACCACCTTCTGTTAAGTCGTGTGTGTGTTTATCGACAGTCCTTATGAAATTATAGATAAATATGTAAAAATTTTTTGGAAAAACGATGTGATTATTTCAGAAGACGCAAAAATTTTTAGCTTTACGGCTCCAAATGAAATCACATTCGAGTCACCAGATGTAAAATTTTAACGTTTCGACAAATTGCAGAGGATTGTGCAGTCTTTTTTTTTAACGGCTAGATTTACAAGATCGATCTTTGCTTGAGACGGTGAGAGAAGCCGGCTATTCTCTTCTACCAGCTTCGATTGCAAACCCGCTCAGCCACTAGGGTTTTTATATGATATGCGAAAAATCGGTCTTAATTTTGTTATAATTCCGTCAATCTGCGGCTATTTTTTTACTCCAATACAAAATCCACATTATCAACACATTATGCAGGGAACAATTTATCAATAATCTTTGAATGTTTTAAAAGATATTTCAAAATTTGTTACTTTTCTGTTCGTTAGATGGATGCACTACTACTCTCAAACATTATCTATGTGTTTGTCGACAGTTCTTATGTGGTTAAACACGAATATCTAAAATTGTTTAGCAAAACTGTGTTACGTTTTAAAATAACTTTTAAAGAGTGAGCTAAGCGGCTCCAAATTGCATAACAGCATACTGGCATAACCAGAAGAAAAAAGTTAATATTTTAACAAATTTAACAGGATTCTTTCAGTCACTTTTTCAATCAGAAAATTTTAATAGCAATTTTTGTCATGAAATAAAAGAATTTTTTTTCTGGAGAATAATAACGCGAAAGTTTTTCGAAAATTCAAATGCGTATTAATGATAATGGTGTTGGGATTATGGACGATGATTTTTTAATGTACGTGAATCTTATGTCTGTGTGAAAAGCCCCTTTTGCGGGATATTTAAAGAAACCTATACATTACTCATATGATTTTAGAGAAAATCATGGAAAACT
This sequence comes from Salticus scenicus, assembly GCA_963930645.1. Lineage (NCBI taxonomy): Eukaryota > Metazoa > Arthropoda > Arachnida > Araneae > Salticidae > Salticus > Salticus scenicus. The sequence goes on from OZ005657.1 coordinate 103,544,758, forward strand.
CCAAACGGTTATGTCAGCGAGCTCTACATGGAAATGTACTTCTCCTCTACAACTTATAGAGAAGTTCGGCTTGGACACTGGCGGGTCCGTACTAAACCTGACATCATTATACGCATACTCAACGAGCTTTGTCACCACACATTTACCAAATTATTCTGAAAGCTTTATTACTGTCAGTGGTATTAAACTACATCTAGATTATCAAAATTTCAAAAAAAAAAAAAAAAAAAAATCATGAGAATTCACCACTTTGCAAGATAGTCTGATAAGAAAATTGGGAGAGTTATTTAGGATTTTTGATGGACGTTTCTGACGCATATTATAAATTTAGTCTCTGAAACACGAAAGGATAGACAAGTATTGACAGCACTAGCTTACTTCCGATACAACAAAAATGCTCGCAGCAGTACTGTAGAAAACTGTCGCGTTTCTTGATAAAACTACACTAAATAGATTAAATAAACGTGCATATGGAGACGTTATTCAGGTTAGATTAAAGTAAGTATTTCATTTTTCTGGTAAGAGTCATATTTTTACCAACAATTTAAATTGAGTTCTTACCAAGAAACCTTTAAATGCTTTAAGCGTTAAAATTTCCAAACAAGAATTAATCATAGAAACATATATAAATATGTTTTTGAAGCATAATACAATAGCCCACATCAGCTTGTTTTCGAATTATAAATTCTGAAAGTTCGCTAATAATCGTGCAACCATGCCAGAATGAATACCTCCGCGCTTTACTGAAATAATGAATGAAATCCAAAACATGCAGAAATCGAAAGAGCATAAAAAAAATGTTATTTGATGCAATAATCAGTTGCACATTTTAGGTTTAAGATACATTAAATTGAGATATCCATAATTGTCAACATACTAATTAATATTCCCAGAGCCTGATTAAGGGGGAAGAACACATTATTTATACTTACACCGTTTTTTTTTTACAAACACTTTCCTCCTATAATAAAGAGAAAATTCTCATTAAAAATTATTTTAAAGGAATTCTGGTGTATAATAACGGTGAGTAAATTGGATTGTTTTACACCGTTCATTTTTTATAAAAAATATTTCTATGACGTGAAGTAAAAAATAATTGTAAAAATACTCCGGTGAGAGCGGAGATAATGTGTGCTTCCCCCTTAATCAGGCTCTGAATATTCCATAGTATTGTTAGCCCCGCCTCCTTTTTGACGCCGGTATATATTAGAGAGTATTTTTCTTATTATTTAGTGGTATTTGCATTTGGAGAAAATTACTCTGAAAATTTACTGGTGTGAAAAAAGGGCGGGAATAACAACACTACGGTATATTAATTAGGATGTTGGCAAGTATGGATATAATGCCTAAAAATTCGCTAAAACAGAATGTAAAAGAGGATGAAAGTCGTGGTTCTGGCAGGTTTTAACGGCACTCCTCCCACTCCTTTCTCTTTGCTACATTTTTACTCAAATATAGATTTCTCCAGGACGAGCTTACAAGGACTATCAGTTTATGCCCTTTCATCTGAACATAATTTAATTGATTTCTTTTATTACACTACAGGGATGGCTTTCTGGTTATCAATACTAAAGTTTAAATCATTTACCTCTGCGTATTGTCTAATATATTTGTCAATTTAGCACCTTTTGGCCACCGGAAAAAATAATAGAAATATTTATCTTATTTATTTAGTGAACTGTAACGGCTTTCACTGATAAAGTGAAATAAAAAATCTTGTATAATTTTTCCGGTAGCCAAAATGTTCTAAGATGGCAACTATATTTTCTATACACAGAGCTTCCAACCTAATCCGGCAAATTGTTAACGCCTATTGAAAAACGCCCATTTTTCTACAGCAGTTAATTTTTAGAGCAATTCTCTTCAAATGTATCTGTGATGAATTAATTAGAAAAATACCCTAAAAATTAAGTGGTGTAGAAAAAGGGGCGGTACTAACAGTTTGCCGGATTAGGTGGGCAGCTCTGTATACAGTGCTGCCAGACTTTGCGACATTTTTATTCAATATTCACGGATGAATTTGAGAAGTGATATTTTATATACATAATTAACGATTTTCCATTTCCATTCGTCTGTTATATATATCATATATCACATTTCCAAAATATTGGTGGCTATTGAATAAACAATTCGGATAGTCTGGCAACATTACCCGTGCTGTAAATAAAGTGTTTTTTGAAAATCTATCTTCAACTCTGATTTTTTTAATAATATCACTTATTCAGGTCCCTGATTAAGAAAGTCTTATTTTTAAAGGATGTTTTGTAGCATCTATGTCATCTGCATAATTTAAAACTAATAAAACCGCCAGAAATTAAAATTTTGTATTGTGAAGTTCGTATATATTGCCACTTAAAATTTGATCAAGATTTACTCGTTTGAAGAGAAATTAATAACAGCCTTGATTTATTTTTTAAATAATTGTAGGGGTTAAATGTGTGACAGCTCCCCTAACACAGGATTTTATGTCAAATGAAACTGTTCCTAAACCTATTCTAGATTAATTTGAAACTACATTCACCTTTGTTAGCTTACCATATTGACCTTAAGACATAATATGCAATCTATCTTTAGAAAATTGAAATGATGGGAAAAATAAAGTCATGTGAGTGACACACCAGACTATTTTCTTAATCTTTTAAGTGCGGTAAGATCAGATTTCTGAGAGAGAGAATCCTCTGATATATCTACAAAAATTACAATATATAAATTTTCACGTTCAGATTTTCCTTTGAGAGAACAATTTTTATATAAAACTATCTGTTTTTTTTTTTTTGTTTTTTTTTTCACACAGAAATTTAATTCTATTAAAAACTATTCTTCGGATATATTTTTTCCCGTACAGAGCTGAAGGATGTTTCCTTTTTACAGAAAATATGTGTCTATATGTTAGGTACAAGCTGGAGTCATTAACGCATTTTCGCAAAAAAATTGGACATGTCTGTTTTCTGCAATAAGCGATTCATATGTTTGACTAATACAGTATTTCCAAAATTTCATCCGGAGCATTTTTAGTCTCGCCTTTATTTAATACAAGTTTTTACTTCCTCTTACCCCTCAGCTGTAGCCAAATCCTATATATCTTGACACTTTGAAGCTCTTTCAGATTTCTTTTTATAGTTCCTCATGTTAAAAAAATGCGTATAATTTGCTTGTTAACATTTAAAGTAGAATGTCTAATTCCATGAATTAAAACACAAATTACAAACTGTAACATGTTGCAACTTGCCCCAAAATTTTGTTTCAACTTGACCCATCGTATGATTTTGGATATTTTGTTTATTTATAAAAATATATATATATATATATAATAATTTACTCAAAAAAATTAAACATGAATTTCAGTGGCGGATCCAGAACATGACTTTGGGGGGGGGCGGGAATAACAACACTACGGTATATTAATTAGGATGTTGGCAAGTATGGATATAATGCCTAAAAATTCGCTAAAACAGAATGTAAAAGAGGATGAAAGTCGTGGTTCTGGCAGGTTTTAACGGCACTCCTCCCACTCCTTTCTCTTTGCTACATTTTTACTCAAATGTAGATTTCTCCAGGACGAGCTTACAAGGACTATCAGTTTATGCCCTTTCATCTGAACATAATTTAATTGATTTCTTTTATTACACTACAGGGATGGCTTTCTGGTTATCAATACTAAAGTTTAAATCATTTACCTCTGCATATTGTCTAATATATTTGTCAATTTAGTACCTTTTGGCCACCGGAAAAAAATAATAGAAATATTTATCTTATTTATTTAGTAAACTGTAACGGCTTTCACTGATAAAGTGAAATAAAAAATCTTGTATAATTTTTCCGGTAGCCAAAATGTTCTAAGATGGCAACTATATTTTCTATACACAGAGCTTCCAACCTAATCCGGCAAATTGTTAACGCCTATTGAAAAACGCCCATTTTTCTACAGCAGTTAATTTTTAGAGCAATTCTCTTCAAATGTATCTGTGATGAATTAAGTAGAAAAATACCCTAAAAATTAAGTGGTGTAGAAAAAGGGGCGGTACTAACAGTTTGCCGGATTAGGTGGGCAGCTCTGTATACAGTGCTGCCAGACTTTGCGACATTTTTATTCAATATTCACGGATGAATTTGAGAAGTGATATTTTATATACATAATTAACGATTTTCCATTTCCCTTCGTCTGTTATATATATCATATATCACATTTCCAAAATATTGGTGGCTATTGAATAAACAATTCGGATAGTCTGGCAACATTACCCGTGCTGTAAATAAAGTGTTTTTTGAAAATCTATCTTCAACTCTGATTTTTTTTATAATATCACTTATTCAGGTCCCTGATTAAGAAAGTCTTATTTTTAAAGGATTTTTTGTATGCATCTATGTCATCTGCATAATTTAAAACTAATAAAACCGCCGGAAATTAAAATTTTGTATTGTGAAGTTCGTATATATTGCCACTTAAAATTTGATCAAGATTTACTCGTTTGAAGAGAAATTAATAACAGCCTTGATTTATTTTTTAAATAATTGTAGGGGTTAAATGTGTGACAGCTCCCCTAAGAAAGAATTTTATGTCAAATGAAACTGTTCCTAAACCTATTCTAGATTAATTTGAAACTACATTCACCTTTGTTAGCTTACCATATTGACCTTAAGACATAATATGCAATCTATCTTTAGAAAATTGAAATGATGGGAAAAATAAAGTCATGTGAGTGACACACCAGACTATTTTCTTAATCTTTTAAGTGCGGTAAGATCAGATTTCTGAGAGAGAGAATCCTCTGATATATCTACAAAAATTACAATATATAAATTCTCACGTTCAGATTTTCCTTTGAGAGAACAATTTTTATATAAAACTATCTGTTTTTTTTTTTTTTTTTTTTTTTTTTTTTCACACAGAAATTTAATTCTATTAAAAACTATTCTTCGGATATATTTTTTCCCGTACAGAGCTGAAGGATGTTTCCTTTTTACAGAAAATATGTGTCTATATGTTAGGTACAAGCTGGAGTCATTAACGCATTTTCGCAAAAAAATTGGACATGTCTGTTTTCTGCAATAAGCGATTCATATGTTTGACTAATACAGTATTTCCAAAATTTCATCCGCAGCATTTTTAGTCTCGCCTTTATTTAATACAAGTTTTTACTTCCTCTTACCCATATATGGAAGAAAAAGTTTTTTTTTTTTTTTTTTTTTTTTTTTGTCAATTTTTTAAAATTGAGTTTTGTTATTATTACACGTGTTAAGGTCCTCTGAATACGAAAAAGATATTTTTAGCGGATGGCCTGCGTGTGTGTGTGTCTGTCTTTTTACACCATATCCCAGAAACAAATAGCAGTTAATATTTGTCTAATATTTGTAGCTTTCTCGAAGATGTCAGCTGTAGCCAAATCCTATATATCTTGACACTTTGAAGCTCTTTCAGATTTCTTTTTATAGTTCCTCATGTTAAAAAAATGCGTATAATTTGCTTGTTAACATTTAAAGTAGAATGTCTAATTCCATGAATTAAAACACAAATTACAAACTGTAACATGTTGCAACTTGCCCCAAAATTTTGTTTCAACTTGACCCATCGTATGATTTTGGATATTTTGTTTATTTATAAAAAATATATATATATATATAACAATTTACTCAAAAAAATTAAACATGCATTTCAGTGGCGGATCCAGAACATGACTTTGGGGGGGGGGGGGGGGGCTAAGATTTTTCAAAGTGTTATTCTAGACCAATAAAAAATTTACAATTGCAATATTCAATTTTGGCCACCGGAAAAAAATAATAGAAATATTTATCTTATTTATTTAGTGAACTGTAACGGCTTTCACTGATAAAGTGAAATAAAAAATCTTGTATAATTTTTCCGGTAGCCAAAATGTTCTAAGATGGCAACTATATTTTCTATACACAGAGCTTCCAACCTAATCCGGCAAATTGTTAACGCCTATTGAAAAACGCCCATTTTTCTACAGCAGTTAATTTTTAGAGCAATTCTCTTCAAATGTATCTGTGATGAATTAAGTAGAAAAATACCCTAAAAATTAAGTGGTGTAGAAAAAGGGGCGGTACTAACAGTTTGCCGGATTAGGTGGGCAGCTCTGTATACAGTGCTGCCAGACTTTGCGACATTTTTATTCAATATTCACGGATGAATTTGAGAAGTGATATTTTATATACATAATTAACGATTTTCCATTTCCATTCGTCTGTTATATATATCATATATCACATTTCCAAAATATTGGTGGCTATTGAATAAACAATTCGGATAGTCTGGCAACATTACCCGTGCTGTAAATAAAGTGTTTTTTGAAAATCTATCTTCAACTCTGATTTTTTTAATAATATCACTTATTCAGGTCCCTGATTAAGAAAGTCTTATTTTTAAAGGATGTTTTGTAGCATCTATGTCATCTGCATAATTTAAAACTAATAAAACCGCCAGAAATTAAAATTTTGTATTGTGAAGTTCGTATATATTGCCACTTAAAATTTGATCAAGATTTACTCGTTTGAAGAGAAATTAATAACAGCCTTGATTTATTTTTTAAATAATTGTAGGGGTTAAATGTGTGACAGCTCCCCTAACACAGGATTTTATGTCAAATGAAACTGTTCCTAAACCTATTCTAGATTAATTTGAAACTACATTCACCTTTGTTAGCTTACCATATTGACCTTAAGACATAATATGCAATCTATCTTTAGAAAATTGAAATGATGGGAAAAATAAAGTCATGTGAGTGACACACCTGACTATTTTCTTAATCTTTTAAGTGCGGTAAGATCAGATTTCTGAGAGAGAGAATCCTCTGATATATCTACAAAAATTACAATATATAAATTTTCACGTTCAGATTTTCCTTTGAGAGAACAATTTTTATATAAAACTATCTGTTTTTTTTTTTTTTGTTTTTTTTTTCACACAGAAATTTAATTCTATTAAAAACTATTCTTCGGATATATTTTTTCCCGTACAGAGCTGAAGGATGTTTCCTTTTTACAGAAAATATGTGTCTATATGTTAGGTACAAGCTGGAGTCATTAACGCATTTTCGCAAAAAAATTGGACATGTCTGTTTTCTGCAATAAGCGATTCATATGTTTGACTAATACAGTATTTCCAAAATTTCATCCGGAGCATTTTTAGTCTCGCCTTTATTTAATACAAGTTTTTACTTCCTCTTACCCCTCAGCTGTAGCCAAATCCTATATATCTTGACACTTTGAAGCTCTTTCAGATTTCTTTTTATAGTTCCTCATGTTAAAAAAATGCGTATAATTTGCTTGTTAACATTTAAAGTAGAATGTCTAATTCCATGAATTAAAACACAAATTACAAACTGTAACATGTTGCAACTTGCCCCAAAATTTTGTTTCAACTTGACCCATCGTATGATTTTGGATATTTTGTTTATTTATAAAAATATATATATATATATAATAATTTACTCAAAAAAATTAAACATGAATTTCAGTGGCGGATCCAGAACATGACTTTGGGGGGGGGCGGGAATAACAACACTACGGTATATTAATTAGGATGTTGGCAAGTATGGATATAATGCCTAAAAATTCGCTAAAACAGAATGTAAAAGAGGATGAAAGTCGTGGTTCTGGCAGGTTTTAACGGCACTCCTCCCACTCCTTTCTCTTTGCTACATTTTTACTCAAATGTAGATTTCTCCAGGACGAGCTTACAAGGACTATCAGTTTATGCCCTTTCATCTGAACATAATTTAATTGATTTCTTTTATTACACTACAGGGATGGCTTTCTGGTTATCAATACTAAAGTTTAAATCATTTACCTCTGCATATTGTCTAATATATTTGTCAATTTAGTACCTTTTGGCCACCGGAAAAAAATAATAGAAATATTTATCTTATTTATTTAGTAAACTGTAACGGCTTTCACTGATAAAGTGAAATAAAAAATCTTGTATAATTTTTCCGGTAGCCAAAATGTTCTAAGATGGCAACTATATTTTCTATACACAGAGCTTCCAACCTAATCCGGCAAATTGTTAACGCCTATTGAAAAACGCCCATTTTTCTACAGCAGTTAATTTTTAGAGCAATTCTCTTCAAATGTATCTGTGATGAATTAAGTAGAAAAATACCCTAAAAATTAAGTGGTGTAGAAAAAGGGGCGGTACTAACAGTTTGCCGGATTAGGTGGGCAGCTCTGTATACAGTGCTGCCAGACTTTGCGACATTTTTATTCAATATTCACGGATGAATTTGAGAAGTGATATTTTATATACATAATTAACGATTTTCCATTTCCCTTCGTCTGTTATATATATCATATATCACATTTCTAAAATATTGGTGGCTATTGAATAAACAATTCGGATAGTCTGGCAACATTACCCGTGCTGTAAATAAAGTGTTTTTTGAAAATCTATCTTCAACTCTGATTTTTTTTATAATATCACTTATTCAGGTCCCTGATTAAGAAAGTCTTATTTTTAAAGGATGTTTTGTATGCATCTATGTCATCTGCATAATTTAAAACTAATAAAACCGCCGGAAATTAAAATTTTGTATTGTGAAGTTCGTATATATTGCCACTTAAAATTTGATCAAGATTTACTCGTTTGAAGAGAAATTAATAACAGCCTTGATTTATTTTTTAAATAATTGTAGGGGTTAAATGTGTGACAGCTCCCCTAAGAAAGAATTTTATGTCAAATGAAACTGTTCCTAAACCTATTCTAGATTAATTTGAAACTACATTCACCTTTGTTAGCTTACCATATTGACCTTAAGACATAATATGCAATCTATCTTTAGAAAATTGAAATGATGGGAAAAATAAAGTCATGTGAGTGACACACCAGACTATTTTCTTAATCTTTTAAGTGCGGTAAGATCAGATTTCTGAGAGAGAGAATCCTCTGATATATCTACAAAAATTACAATATATAAATTCTCACGTTCAGATTTTCCTTTGAGAGAACAATTTTTATATAAAACTATCTGTTTTTTTTTTTTTTTTTTTTTTCACACAGAAATTTAATTCTATTAAAAACTATTCTTCGGATATATTTTTTCCCGTACAGAGCTGAAGGATGTTTCCTTTTTACAGAAAATATGTGTCTATATGTTAGGTACAAGCTGGAGTCATTAACGCATTTTCGCAAAAAAATTGGACATGTCTGTTTTCTGCAATAAGCGATTCATATGTTTGACTAATACAGTATTTCCAAAATTTCATCCGCAGCATTTTTAGTCTCGCCTTTATTTAATACAAGTTTTTACTTCCTCTTACCCATATATGGAAGAAAAAGTTTTTTTTTTTTTGTCAATTTTTTAAAATTGAGTTTTGTTATTATTACACGTGTTAAGGTCCTCTGAATACGAAAAAGATATTTTTAGCGGATGGCCTGCGTGTGTGTGTGTCTGTCTTTTTACACCATATCCCAGAAACAAATAGCAGTTAATATTTGTCTAATATTTGTAGCTTTCTCGAAGATGTCAGCTGTAGCCAAATCCTATATATCTTGACACTTTGAAGCTCTTTCAGATTTCTTTTTATAGTTCCTCATGTTAAAAAAATGCGTATAATTTGCTTGTTAACATTTAAAGTAGAATGTCTAATTCCATGAATTAAAACACAAATTACTGTAACATGTTGCAACTTGCCCCAAAATTTTGTTTCAACTTGACCCATCGTATGATTTTGGATATTTTGTTTATTTATAAAAAATATATATATATATATAACAATTTACTCAAAAAAATTAAACATGCATTTCAGTGGCGGATCGGGGGGGGGGGGGGGCTAAGATTTTTCAAAGTGTTATTCTAGACCAATAAAAAATTTACAATTGCAATATTCAATTTTGGCCACCGGAAAAAAATAATAGAAATATTTATCTTATTTATTTAGTGAACTGTAACGGCTTTCACTGATAAAGTGAAATAAAAAATCTTGTATAATTTTTCCGGTAGCCAAAATGTTCTAACATGGCAACTATATTTTCTATACACAGAGCTTCCAACCTAATCCGGCAAATTGTTAACGCCTATTGAAAAACGCCCATTTTTCTACAGCAGTTAATTTTTAGAGCAATTCTCTTCAAATGTATCTGTGATGAATTAAGTAGAAAAATACCCTAAAAATTAAGTGGTGTAGAAAAAGGGGCGGTACTAACAGTTTGCCGGATTAGGTGGGCAGCTCTGTATACAGTGCTGCCAGACTTTGCGACATTTTTATTCAATATTCACGGATGAATTTGAGAAGTGATATTTTATATACATAATTAACGATTTTCCATTTCCCTTCGTCTGTTATATATATCATATATCACATTTCCAAAATATTGGTGGCTATTGAATAAACAATTCGGATAGTCTGGCAACATTACCCGTGCTGTAAATAAAGTGTTTTTTGAAAATCTATCTTCAACTCTGATTTTTTTTATAATATCACTTATTCAGGTCCCTGATTAAGAAAGTCTTATTTTTAAAGGATTTTTTGTATGCATCTATGTCATCTGCATAATTTAAAACTAATAAAACCGCCGGAAATTAAAATTTTGTATTGTGAAGTTCGTATATATTGCCACTTAAAATTTGATCAAGATTTACTCGTTTGAAGAGAAATTAATAACAGCCTTGATTTATTTTTTAAATAATTGTAGGGGTTAAATGTGTGACAGCTCCCCTAAGAAAGAATTTTATGTCAAATGAAACTGTTCCTAAACCTATTCTAGATTAATTTGAAACTACATTCACCTTTGTTAGCTTACCATATTGACCTTAAGACATAATATGCAATCTATCTTTAGAAAATTGAAATGATGGGAAAAATAAAGTCATGTGAGTGACACACCAGACTATTTTCTTAATCTTTTAAGTGCGGTAAGATCAGATTTCTGAGAGAGAGAATCCTCTGATATATCTACAAAAATTACAATATATAAATTCTCACGTTCAGATTTTCCTTTGAGAGAACAATTTTTATATAAAACTATCTGTTTTTTTTTTTTTTTTTTTTTTCACACAGAAATTTAATTCTATTAAAAACTATTCTTCGGATATATTTTTTCCCGTACAGAGCTGAAGGATGTTTCCTTTTTACAGAAAATATGTGTCTATATGTTAGGTACAAGCTTGAGTCATTAACGCATTTTCGCAAAAAAATTGGACATGTCTGTTTTCTGCAATAAGCGATTCATATGTTTGACTAATACAGTATTTCCAAAATTTCATCCGCAGCATTTTTAGTCTCGCCTTTATTTAATACAAGTTTTTACTTCCTCTTACCCATATATGGAAGAAAAAGTATTTTTTTTTTGTCAATTTTTTAAAATTGAGTTTTGTTATTATTACACGTGTTAAGGTCCTCTGAATACGAAAAAGATATATTTATCGGATGGCCTGCGTGTGTGTGTGTCTGTCTTTTCAGGGCCTGATTAAGGGGGAAGCTCGCTCTTCACACATTATTTATACTTACACCGTTATTTTTTAACAAATACATTCCTCCTATAATAAACAGAAAATTTTCTTTAAAAATTATTTTAAAAGAATTCTGGTGTCTAATAACGGTGAATAAATTGGATTGTTTTACACCGTTCATTTTTTATAAAAAATATTTCCTCGTCAAAGCGTGGAATTTCTATGACATGAAGTAAAAAATAATTGTAAAAATATTCCGGTATGAGCGAGCTTCCCCCTTAATCAGGCCCTGTGTCTTTTTACACCATATCCCAGAAACAAATAGCAGTTAATATTTGTCTAATATTTGTAGCTTTCTCGAAGATGTCAGCTGTAGCCAAATCCTATATATCTTGACACTTTGAAGCTCTTTCAGATTTCTTTTTATAGTTCCTCATGTTAAAAAAATGCGTATAATTTGCTTGTTAACATTTAAAGTAGAATGTCTAATTCCATGAATTAAAACACAAATTACAAACTGTAACATGTTGCAACTTGCCCCAAAATTTTGTTTCAACTTGACCCATCGTATGATTTTGGATATTTTGTTTATTTATAAAAAATATATATATATATATAACAATTTACTCAAAAAAATTAAACATGCATTTCAGTGGCGGATCCAGAACATGACTTTGGGGGGGGGGGGGGGCTAAGATTTTTCAAAGTGTTATTCTAGACCAATAAAAAATTTACAATTGCAATATTCAATTTTGGCCACCGGAAAAAAATAATAGAAATATTTATCTTATTTATTTAGTGAACTGTAACGGCTTTCACTGATAAAGTGAAATAAAAAATCTTGTATAATTTTTCCGGTAGCCAAAATGTTCTAAGATGGCAACTATATTTCCTATACACAGAGCTTCCAACCTAATCCGGCAAATTGTTAACGCCTATTGAAAAACGCCCATTTTTCTACAGCAGTTAATTTTTAGAGCAATTCTCTTCAAATGTATCTGTGATGAATTAAGTAGAAAAATACCCTAAAAATTAAGTGGTGTAGAAAAAGGGGCGGTACTAACAGTTTGCCGGATTAGGTGGGCAGCTCTGTATACAGTGCTGCCAGACTTTGCGACATTTTTATTCAATATTCACGGATGAATTTGAGAAGTGATATTTTATATACATAATTAACGATTTTCCATTTCCATTCGTCTGTTATATACATCATATATCACATTTCCAAAATATTGGTGGCTATTGAATAAACAATTCGGATAGTCTGGCAACATTACCCGTGCTGTAAATAAAGTGTTTTTTGAAAATCTATCTTCAACTCTGATTTTTTTTATAATATCACTTATTCAGGTCCCTGATTAAGAAAGTCTTATTTTTAAAGGATGTTTTGTATGCATCTATGTCATCTGCATAATTTAAAACTAATAAAACCGCCGGAAATTAAAATTTTGTATTGTGAAGTTCGTATATATTGCCACTTAAAATTTGATCAAGATTTACTCGTTTGAAGAGAAATTAATAACAGCCTTGATTTATTTTTTAAATAATTGTAGGGGTTAAATGTGTGACAGCTCCCCTAACACAGAATTTTATGTCAAATGAAACTGTTCCTAAACCTATTCTAGATTAATTTGAAACTACATTCACCTTTGTTAGCTTACCATATTGACCTTAAGACATAATATGCAATCTATCTTTAGAAAATTGAAATGATGGGAAAAAAAAAGTCATGTGAGTGACACACCAGACTATTGTCTTAATCTTTTAAGTGCGGTAAGATCAGATTTCTGAGAGAGAGAATCCTCTGATATATCTACAAAAATTACAATATATAAATTCTCACGTTCAGATTTTCCTTTGAGAGAACAATTTTTATATAAAACTATCTGTTTTTTTTTTTTTTTTTTTTTTTTTTTTTTTCACACAGAAATTTAATTCTATTAAAAACTATTCTTCGGATATATTTTTTCCCGTACAGAGCTGAAGGATGTTTCCTTTTTACAGAAAATATGTGTCTATATGTTAGGTACAAGCTGGAGTCATTAACGCATTTTCGCAAAAAAATTGGACATGTCTGTTTTCTGCAATAAGCGATTCATATGTTTAACTAAGACAGTATTTCCAAAATTTCATCCGGAGCATTTTTAGTCTCGCCTTTATTTAATACAAGTTTTTACTTCCTCTTACCCATATATGGAAGAAAAAGTATTTTTTTTTTTTTTTTGTCAATTTTTTAAAATTGAGTTTTGTTATTATTACACGTGTTAAGGTCCTCTGAATACGAAAAAGATATTTTTAGCGGATGGCCTGCGTGTGTGTGTGTCTGTCTTTTTACACCATATCCCAGAAACAAATAGCAGTTAATATTTGTCTAATATTTGTAGCTTTCTCGAAGATGTCAGCTGTAGACAAATCCTATATATTTTGACACTTTGAAGCTCTTTCAGATTTCTTTTTATAGTTCCTCATGTTAAAAAAATGCGTATAATTTGCTTGTTAACATTTAAAGTAGAATGTCTAATTCCATGAATTAAAACACAAATTACAAACTGTAACATGTTGCAACTTGCCCCAAAATTTTGTTTCAACTTGACCCATCGTATGATTTTGGATATTTTGTTTATTTATAAAAAAAAAAAATATATATATAACAATTTACTCAAAAAAATTAAACATGCATTTCAGTAGCGGATCCAGAACATGACTTTGGGGGGGGGGGGGGGCTAAGATTTTTCAAAGTGTTATTCTAGACCAATAAAAAATTTACAATTGCAATATTCAATTGTGAATGTCAGTGTTTTGGGGGGGGGCTTCAGCCCCCTAGCGCCCCCCCCTGAAATCCGCCATTGATGCATTTTATAACTCAATACACAGATTAAATAAGTAGCTAGAAACTTTTCTTTAAAATATAAATTAACTTAACTTTAATCAAAATTTACGAAATACTTTATTTTTCCACTAACCAGCTAAAATGAACTACATGTACAGAACCTCCAATTAATTATTTTTGCAGAACACTGATTGTACTTACCTAATAAAATGCGTCATTTGAATTATGTTATCGAAATATCTGATCAAAAATTTTACAAAATATTTCGTAAAACAGGTGTTACTTCCTACCCCTGTTACAACTAGCCCCACACTTCCTCCCCACGGTCCCCTACTGTCAGTTTAATTGTAACCACCTTCTGTTAAGTCGTGTGTTTGTTTATCGACAGTCCTTATGAAATTATAGATAAACATGTAAAAATTTTTTGGAAAAACGATGTGATTATTTCAGAAGACGCAAAAATTTTTAGCTTTACGGCTCCAAATGAAATCACATTCGAGTCACCAGATGTAAAATTTTAACGTTTCGACAAATTGCAGAGGATTGTGCAGTCTTTTTTTTTAACGGCTAGATTTACAATATCGATCTTTGCTTGAGACGGTGAGAGAAGCCGGCTATTCTCTTCTACCAGCTTCGATTGCAAACCCGCTCAGCCACTAGGGTTTTTATATGATATGCGAAAAATCGGTCTTAATTTTGTTATAATTCCGTCAATCTGCGGCGATTTTTTTACTCCAATACAAAATCCACATTATCAACACATTATGCAGGGAACAATTTATCAATAATCTTTGAATGTTTTAAAAGATATTTCAAAATTTGTTACTTTTCTGTTCGTAAGATGGATGCACTACTACTCTCAAACATTATCTATGTGTTTGTCGACAGTTCTTATGTGGTTAAACACGAATATCTAAAATTGTTTAGCAAAACTGTGTTACGTTTTAAAATAACTTTTAAAGAGTGAGCTAAGCGGCTCCAAATTGCATAACAGCATACTGGCATAACCAGAAGAAAAAAGTTAATATTTTAACAAATTTAACAGGATTCTTTCAGTCACTTTTTCAATCAGAAAATTTTAATAGCAATTTTTGTCATGAAATAAAAGAATTTTTTTTCTGGAGAATAATAACGCGAAAGTTTTTCGAAAATTCAAATGCGTATTAATGATAATGGTGTTGGGATTATGGCCGATGATTTTTTAATGTACGTGAATCTTATGTCTGTGTGAAAAGCCCCTTTTGCGGGATATTTAAAGAAACCTATACATTACTCATATGATTTTAGAGAAAATCATGGAAAACTCCAAACGGTTATGTCAGCGAGCTCTACATGGAAATCTACTTCTCCTCTACAACTTATAGAGAAGTTCGGCTTGGACACTGGCGGGTCCGTACTAAACCTGACATCATTATACGCATACTCAACGAGCTTTGTCACCACACATTTACCAAATTATTCTGAAAGCTTTATTACTGTCAGTGGTATTAAACTACATCTAGATTATCAAAATTTCAAAAAAAAAAAAAAAAAAAAAAAATCATGAGAATTCACCACTTTGCAAGATAGTCTGATAAGAAAATTGGGAGAGTTATTTAGGATTTTTGATGGACGTTTCTGACGCATATTATAAATTTAGTCTCTGAAACACGAAAGGATAGACAAGTATTGACAGCACTAGCTTACTTCCGATACAACAAAAATGCTCGCAGCAGTACTGTAGAAAACTGCCGCGTTTCTTGATGAAACTACACTAAATAGTTTAAATAAACGTGCATATGGAGACGTTATTCAGGTTAGATTAAAGTAAGTATTTCATTTTTCTGGTAAGAGTCATATTTTTACCAACAATTTAATTTGAGTTCTTACCAAGAAACCATTAAATGCTTTAAGCGTTAAAATTTCCAAACAAGAATTAATCATAGGAACATATATAAATATGTTTTTGAAGCATAATACAATAGCCCACATCAGCTTGTTTTCGAATTATAAATTCTGAAAGTTCGCTAATAATCGTGCAACCATGCCAGAATGAATACCTCCGCGCTTTACTGAAATAATGAATGAAATCCAAAACATGCAGAAATCGAAAGAGCATAAACAAAAATGTTATTTGATGCAATAATCAGTTGCACATTTTAGGTTTAAGATACATTAAATTGAGATATCCATAATTGTCAACATACTAATTAATATTCCCAGAGCCTGATTAAGGGGGAAGAACACATTATTTATACTTACACCGTTATTTTTTAACAAACACTTTCCTCCTATAATAAAGAGAAAATTCTCATTAAAAATTATTTTAAAGGAATTCTGGTGTATAATAACGGTGAGTAAATTGGATTGTTTTACACCGTTCATTTTTTATAAAAAATATTTCTATGACGTGAAGTAAAAAATAATTGGAAAAATACTCCGGTGAGAGCGGAGATAATGTGTGCTTCCCCCTTAATCAGGCTCTGAATATTCCATAGTATTGTTAGCCCCGCCTCCTTTTTGACGCCGGTATATATTAGAGAGTATTTTTCTTATTATTTAGTGGTATTTGCATTTGGAGAAAATTACTCTGAAAATTTACTGGTGTGAAAAAAGGGCGGGAATAACAACACTACGGTATATTAATTAGGATGTTGGCAAGTATGGATATAATGCCTAAAAATTCGCTAAAACAGAATGTAAAAGAGGATGAAAGTCGTGGTTCTGGCAGGTTTTAACGGCACTCCTCCCACTCCTTTCTCTTTGCTACATTTTTACTCAAATATAGATTTCTCCAGGACGAGCTTACAAGGACTATCAGTTAATGCCCTTTCATCTGAACATAATTTAATTGATTTCTTTTATTACACTACAGGGATGGCTTTCTGGTTATCAATACTAAAGTTTAAATCATTTACCTCTGCATATTGTCTAATATATTTGTCAATTTAGTACCTTTTGGCCACCGGAAAAAAATAATAGAAATATTTATCTTATTTATTTAGTGAACTGTAACGGCTTTCACTGATAAAGTGAAATAAAAAATCTTGTATAATTTTTCCGGTAGCCAAAATGTTCTAAGATGGCAACTATATTTTCTATACACAGAGCTTCCAACCTAATCCGGCAAATTGTTAACGCCTATTGAAAAACGCCCATTTTTCTACAGCAGTTAAATTTTTGAGCAATTCTCTTCAAATGTATCTGTGATGAATTAATTAGAAAAATACCCTAAAAATTAAGTGGTGTAGAAAAAGGGGCGGTACTAACAGTTTGCCGGATTAGGTGGGCAGCTCTGTATACAGTGCTGCCAGACATTTTTATTCAATATTCACGGATGAATTTGAGAAGTGATATTTTATATACATAATTAACGATTTTCCATTTCCATTCGTCTGTTATATATATCATATATCACATTTCCAAAATATTGGTGGCTATTGAATAAACAATTCGGATAGTCTGGCAACATTACCCGTGCTGTAAATAAAGTGTTTTTTGAAAATCTATCTTCAACTCTGATTTTTTTTATAATATCACTTATTCAGGTCCCTGATTAAGAAAGTCTTATTTTTAAAGGATGTTTTGTATGCATCTATGTCATCTGCATAATTTAAAACTAATAAAACCGCCGGAAATTAAAATTTTGTATTGTGAAGTTCGTATATATTGCCACTTAAAATTTGATCAAGATTTACTCGTTTGAAGAGAAATTAATAACAGCCTTGATTTATTTTTTAAATAATTGTAGGGGTTAAATGTGTGACAGCTCCCCTAAGAAAGAATTTTATGTCAAATGAAACTGTTCCTAAACCTATTCTAGATTAATTTGAAACTACATTCACCTTTGTTAGCTTACCATATTGACCTTAAGACATAATATGCAATCTATCTTTAGAAAATTGAAATGATGGGAAAAATAAAGTCATGTGAGTGACACACCAGACTATTTTCTTAATCTTTTAAGTGCGGTAAGATCAGATTTCTGAGAGAGAGAATCCTCTGATATATCTACAAAAATTACAATATATAAATTCTCACGTTCAGATTTTCCTTTGAGAGAACAATTTTTATATAAAACTATCTGTTTTTTTTTTTTTTTTTTTTTCACACAGAAATTTAATTCTATTAAAAACTATTCTTCGGATATATTTTTTCCCGTACAGAGCTGAAGGATGTTTCCTTTTTACAGAAAATATGTGTCTATATGTTAGGTACAAGCTGGAGTCATTAACGCATTTTCGCAAAAAAATTGGACATGTCTGTTTTCTGCAATAAGCGATTCATATGTTTGACTAATACAGTATTTCCAAAATTTCATCCGGAGCATTTTTAGTCTCGCCTTTATTTAATACAAGTTTTTACTTCCTCTTACCCATATATGGAAGAAAAAGTATTTTTTTTTTTTTTTTTTTGTCAATTTTTTAAAATTGAGTTTTGTTATTATTACACGTGTTAAGGTCCTCTGAATACGAAAAAGATATTTTTAGCGGATGGCCTGCGTGTGTGTGTGTCTGTCTTTTTACACCATATCCCAGAAACAAATAGCAGTAGAAAGAACAAACTCCGTATTTTAAACCGTATCAAAAATAAATGCTACACGGAACGTTTCTTTGAAATCAACCAAATGGCTCGTGTACACGTATATCCAGGAGAAATCAAACACATTACGTCTATGAAGAAATTTCCGGTAAGAACAGTGTAAAACCTATGAGCTGACTGAAACGGAATGAACTATTTTTTCATCTGCACAAAAGCATGCTTTGAGTAGATTGCGAAATAGAAATCACTTATCATTTGTTTATAGGACTATCAAGAGATTTTGATACTCTGGGGCTGTACATAAAAATTGCTAAATTATTAGTATCTTTTGTGTTAGATTTATTTCAGATAAGACTAAATTTAGGTATGCAATATTTTTTATAGTTCATACTGTTTATAGACAACATACACTGCTACCCAAAATTAAGGTCAACGTTCTTTTCCATTGAATTTAATTGATGGAATTATTCTGCTATATTTTACTATGTCGACGAACAGTGCACAGGAATTTTTCATGCCTGTACTGTAAACAAAGCATTTTTAGAAGTTCTGTTTTCAAACATGTTTTCTTGTATAATACCACATTTTGAGTTGCCTTGATTACGAAATTCTGATTTATAGCAGTTAATTTGAATGTATATATATTATCCGCGTAATTAAAAAAGAAAAAAAAAAAATGCAGAAAATTCAAATATTTGGCAGGTTGAAGTTCGTATTAGATTGCAACTTAAAATTTGGATCTAAATTTGCAAGTTTAAAAACAATTTAATAAGAGCCTTGATTTTTTTTATAATTGTAGGCAATATAATTGAATGGGATGGGGGAGGACGTGAGGCGTTGGCAACCCCCATCCCTTAAGCAGAATTATTAATCAAATAAAACTATTCCTAAATTTATTTTATATTATTTTTAACCCAAAGCGGCGCAAGACAATTTTGATCATTTAAATTATATTGCCACCGGAATCCCTGAATTAAATTAAACTAACAGAAATTTTAAATTTTAAGGTTAAAAAAAAACCGGCCTTTTCTTATATGTTATAAATTTATAAGATAATTGTATAAGATTTTTCAAAGTGTTATTCTAGACCAATAAAAAATTTACAATTGCAATATTCAATTGTGAATGTCAGTGTTTTGGGGGGGGGGGCTTCAGCCCCCTAGCCCCCCCCCCCCCCCTGAAATCCGCCATTGATGCATTTTATAACTCAATACACAGATTAAATAAGTAGCTAGAAACACTTCTTTAAAATATAAATTAACTTAACTTTAATCAAAATTTACGAAATACTTTATTTTTCCACTAACCAGCTAAAATGAACTACATGTACAGAACCTCCAATTAATTATTTTTGCAGAACACTGATTGTACTTACCTAATAAAGTGCGTCATTTGAATTATGTTATCGAAATATCTGATCAAAAATTTTACAAAATATTTCGTAAAACAGGTGTTATTTCCTACCCCTGTTACAACTAGCCCCACACTTCCTCCCCACGGTCCCCTACTGTCAGTTTAATTGTAACCACCTTCTGTTAAGTCGTGTGTGTGTTTATCGACAGTCCTTATGAAATTATAGATAAATATGTAAAAATTTTTTGGAAAAACGATGTGATTATTTCAGAAGACGCAAAAATTTTTAGCTTTACGGCTCCAAATGAAATCACATTCGAGTCACCAGATGTAAAATTTTAACGTTTCGACAAATTGCAGAGGATTGTGCAGTCTTTTTTTTTAACGGCTAGATTTACAAGATCGATCTTTGCTTGAGACGGTGAGAGAAGCCGGCTATTCTCTTCTACCAGCTTCGATTGCAAACCCGCTCAGCCACTAGGGTTTTTATATGATATGCGAAAAATCGGTCTTAATTTTGTTATAATTCCGTCAATCTGCGGCGATTTTTTTACTCCAATACAAAATCCACATTATCAACACATTATGCAGGGAACAATTTATCAATAATCTTTGAATGTTTTAAAAGATATTTCAAAATTTGTTACTTTTCTGTTCGTTAGATGGATGCACTACTACTCTCAAACATTATCTATGTGTTTGTCGACAGTTCTTATGTGGTTAAACACGAATATCTAAAATTGTTTAGCAAAACTGTGTTACGTTTTAAAATAACTTTTAAAGAGTGAGCTAAGCGGCTCCAAATTGTATAACAGCATACTGGCATAACCAGAAGAAAAAAGTTAATATTTTAACAAATTTAACAGGATTCTTTCAGTCACTTTTTCAATCAGAAAATTTTAATAGCAATTTTTGTCATGAAATAAAAGAATTTTTTTTCTGGAGAATAATAACGCGAAAGTTTTTCGAAAATTCAAATGCGTATTAATGATAATGGTGTTGGGATTATGGCCGATGATTTTTTAATGTACGTGAATCTTATGTCTGTGTGAAAAGCCCCTTTTGCGGGATATTTAAAGAAACCTATACATTACTCATATGATTTTAGAGAAAATCATGGAAAACTCCAAACGGTTATGTCAGCGAGCTCTACATGGAAATGTACTTCTCCTCTACAACTTACAGAGAAGTTCGGCTTGGACACTGGCGGGTCCGTACTAAACCTGACATCATTATACGCATACTCAACGAGCTTTGTCACCACACATTTACCAAATTATTCTGAAAGCTTTATTACTGTCAGTGGTATTAAACTACATCTAGATTATCAAAATTTCAAAAAAAAAAAAAAAAAAAAAAAAATCATGAGAATTCACCACATTGCAAGATAGTCTGATAAGAAAATTGGGAGAGTTATTTAGGATTTTTGATGGACGTTTCTGACGCATATTATAAATTTAGTCTCTGAAACACGAAAGGATAGACAAGTATTGAACGCACTAGCTTACTTCCGATACAACAAAAATGCTCGCAGCAGTACTGTAGAAAACTGCCGCGTTTCTTGATGAAACTACACTAAATAGATTAAATAAACGTGCATATGGAGACGTTATTCAGGTTAGATTAAAGTAAGTATTTCATTTTTCTGGTAAGAGTCATATTTTTACCAACAATTTAATTTGAGTTCTTACCAAGAAACCATTAAATGCTTTAAGCGTTAAAATTTCCAAACAAGAATTAATCATAGTAACATATATAAATATGTTTTTGAAGCATAATACAATAGCCCACATCAGCTTGTTTTCGAATTATAAATTCTGAAAGTTCGCTAATAAGCGTGCAACCATGCCAGAATGAATACTTCCGCGCTTTACTGAAATAATGAATGAAATCCAAAACATGCAGAAATCGAAAGAGCATAAACAAAAATGTTATTTGATGCAATAATCAGTTGCACATTTTAGGTTTAAGATACATTAACCTTTTGACGTGGGCTACACTAAGAAATTTACAGCTCTTCTGAGGGGCTTTCTCAGCTTTTGGTGGTAGGAAATAGCAGTCTGGTTGCTCACTGAATGATTTCGGGGAAAAGTCAATTAGGAAGAGGAACCTCTTTCCTCCCCTGCTTTTCCAGCAACTAGCCTCTTTTCCCCTACAGCGGTTGGGGTGATATTACACCACAGATGAAAATTCATTTTGGAGGAACAGAGAAAAAGACTTGAAAAGAATAACTTTAATTGTTCGTTTTAAATTAAAAGAGGGTTTTTTTTAATGTAAATATTACTCCAAGTGTTAATTTTCTCAATATATCTGTTTTCTTTTATTGTTGAACAAAATTAAAAAAAGAAGAAGAAAGAATCACATTGAAGTATATTATAACAATTTTAATATATTAAATATTAACATTATTATGTAAAATTTATAAATTTCATAAATTATTTAAATTTTAAGATTGAGGTTGAGTGTAATTAATACATAACACAAGTTTAAATTAACATCGCTTTAATCGTATTTATTATTATTATTTTGCTTCATAGTCATATAAATACTATGCTAAATAATTAAATCTTTCATGCTTTTTCTGTCAAGTTTTAAATTTTCCTTTTTACTACAATTTTTCTCTTTTTACAGTAAATATAATCTTCATTTTTACTTTTTACTCTGTTACTATATGGTCTTATAAAGGAATTGGAAAATGTTGGGCGCCCTGCAAACGAATTTAACCCAATCCACCCGTCTTAAATCGCAGTGGCCTCGATACCTTCATCTTCTAATTATTATTATTATTATTATTATTATTATTATTATTATTTTCTGTTATATAATCTCACCCAGTAATGTTTTCAAAACAATTCATTTTGTCGTTTTACATAACTTTTGCCTTGTATAGGACTTCAATTCCATATGTGGTTGCTTGTTCATTAATTCACGTCTTCTTTCTGTTGTCCGACCATCGTATTGATGAATTATTTATTACTATTTTATTAATATTATCATATATTATTAGAAACGTTTAAGATTATAAGAAAGTAAAAGCTTTCAAAGTACTTTGTTTCCTCTACTGAAGATATTTATTTAAAGAATTATATATAGGTGCTAACTTTTAAATTAAATTAAAATCACTTGTATTTGAATGTTGTTGGTATTAATCACGTACCTGTTAATTGCTAAATTTTATAACGTTCTAAAAATTTTCACTATCTATCTATCTATCTATGTATATATATATATATATATATATATATATATATATATATATATGTATATATATATATATATATATATATAATGAGTTTAAGCAGAAAAAGCACTAAAATATTCGTGTTGAATGTATAAACAGCTTGTAAGCAATACAATAAACTGGAAAAAATAAATAAAAAATAAATAAAAATAAAGAAATAAATGCTATCATGTTCAGAGTGTACTTTATTTTTATCATCAGATGAAGGATCGTTGTTAATTATTTCGACCTGAAACAACTTTAGCTTTTTCTTTTTCTTTCTTTTTTTTTTTTTTTTTTTTTTTTTTTTTATGGGGTTTGCTATCTAGATTGTATTGATTTTGCTAGCTATATTGTATTGATTAATACTAAATTATGAAGGGGGAAAGGAGTTAATCATCACTCAGGAGATTGTATGGGCAGAATCATTCACATTTTTTCATATTTGTTTTTTCTTTTTAACATTTTATTGTCGAAAAAGATTCAGTTCTGGCGTTTAATTCATGAGAATAACTATACATCATATGTGTATTAAAATTTTTTCTAATAAATCGTGTTTGCTAAAAGACTTTTCTAGTATTTATTTATTTATTAAATGAATAAAGAAATAAATAAATATAAATAAATATAAAAGACACATTATTTCAAAAAGTTTTCATATTCAGTATATCTTTTTTATTACTATAACTTTTTTAGTTTATGAACATATACTGTTTATAAGAAAAGTACTGATATATTGATAAATTTGAATTTTGTACATTTATATATTTATACTGCTTTTTAATTCACTTTTGCTATTTTTACGGTAATGTGTATGCATGAATAAATGGGAATTAACACAATAGCGACAAAACGATTCATTCGAATGATTTTGAAATCTTTGAAGTATGTTGTAGGTAACCGTCGCAAAAATGACATAGATTTTAATGGGTTTAAGTCCATGCAAAATAATTCTTTTACAAAGTTGTAAAAATGAACTGTTATACATTAAAAAATGTAGACTTAAATTTCCATAAATATTGTTATATCTAAACTTTTAACTACATTAATTCTTTTTTCTGCCTGAGTGTCTGTTATCAATATTACTCAAAAACAAATATTAGTAGGAATTCTGACTAAATTATACGGGGATACTACTTGAAAAATCTCATTGAGATCGGTCAAATAGTTCGTGTACAGGAATGTGTGATATACGAAAGCACATACATATTTGTATAAATTATTTCTGTGGGGAAAATTTATGGTTGATACACATTAACATCTTTATATTGCCATACAAAATATGATACCGACATCCATTCTTTATTTCCTGTAAAGCATGTTTCTCATACAATATATGAGGAAAAGTTTTTGTCTTGCGTTTGTACGGCCACACAAAAATTTCTAAATTATTATTGCTATATTTGGAACGTGCTAGACGTGAGTTTCAAACAGTATTATGCATTTTTACTTTTTTTTATATACATAGAAAGAAAATACTGGATTTGTGAAAATTTTCAACCTCCGATTTTCAATGATTTTACGAGTTTTGAGAGACCCTACACACGTTTTGTCTGTTTTTAGAAAATGTCTGTCTGTATATGTACACCTAAAATTTTATAAACGCAGTATCTTACAAACCAGCCAACAGAATTTAAACAAACTTCACATTTAGTTGCACCTTGATTTAAATTGGTTCTGATTGGGAATAAATCACTCAATAAATGATGCTATCATCCCATTTTTTCATAACGAAATTTCGTAAAAATGAACATATTGACAATTATTTTTTACCTTTCAATGGGAAATTAAAAATATCTATGAAATTATTTATAACAGTAATAGTCAAAAAGGAAAAAAATAATTAAAATTTAGAAGCATCACTTCCCTCCTAATTTCTAAGGGTGTACCTTTTAAAGAAACTCGTCAATACCTTTAAACAAACGTTTGAACCAAAGATCTGTAGTTATTTAAAATAAAATTTTATAAAGTTCCCGAACTTTTAAAAAGTTACCGTTTCAAAGAAAACACATTTCCCTTTTCAGATGTCGTCTATAGCGCATAAAATTGGCTTTCTTTTGAAATTTAAGGTTATACTTCTCTGAGACAAAAATCGGCTACATATATCATGAAAAATAATTTTATTAAATAATTTGAACTGAGTGAATTTTTGTAAGAAATTATACAGAAGAAAGTTTGGTGGTGATCACAATATATCACGTTTTCTGTGATAAGTTTAAATGTATTGTTTGTTGCGTATACACTAAGCGACAAAAAAAAAAGC
This sequence comes from Salticus scenicus, assembly GCA_963930645.1. NCBI lineage: Eukaryota > Metazoa > Arthropoda > Arachnida > Araneae > Salticidae > Salticus > Salticus scenicus. The sequence continues at coordinate 103,570,350 of OZ005657.1, forward strand.
CGCACTGCAGAAAAAATGACTTATACCTTTTTTATTTGTAATAACTTTAAAATTAATGTTTGAAACAAATAAAACTGTCTTGTTTGCATAATACCAAAGGTATGAAATGATACCTATGTATATTTTCGATTTAATAATTCGCTTTATTGCACTTTACGAAGTACTTTTTAAAAATCTGCATAAAACTTTCTTTTTGAACATAATGCAATAACTATACACTTTGCATTCTATTATGATTTATTATATGAAATAAACAAGTTATATTTTAATATATGAAATAAAACTATTTATTTGTTAGATCTAAGCAATTTTTTGTTAAAAATATGTATGCTACATTGGGTTAATTCCACCTTTATGTGGAATTACTGCATTAATGCGCAATGGCATAGTTTTATACAGTGTTTTAATATAAATCTCAGAAATTTCAATGTGCCAAATATCACAAATAAATTTTTCTAGTTCTGGCAGAGTTATAGGCTGCAAATTTCGAACCCTCTCCCCTCTTCCCCGCCTTTTTATAGACGAAACATTTTCGAGCGGATCGTGATTTTGACCATTTCCATGTCTGGTAAAGAAAAAATTCTACTATATCCTTTGTGGTATTTAACTTAAAGTGCAAAAAAGTATGATTACTTACAGAATTATAGGTTCTCATGGGAATGTATAAGAAATTTTGACAATTTGAAGTGAATAAACTTACCACGGACGCCGTGTAGTAAGGTGCCTTATTATCTTCAAATACTGTTTACGGAAATGTCTAAGATACCTCCAAAATAGTCGGTCAGGCACTACTTTTATGCAGATTGTGTTTTATTTCAAGTTAATTGATCCCTTCAGCATAAAAATTTCCCCGAGTGTTTGAAAAGTTATGCACCTCAGTACCATAACGTACGGAGAATGTGTTACTGTTTTAAAAGTGCGATTTTCATTAAGTCGGTCATATTTTCGTCTTCATTCTAGCTTTTTTCAACTGCACGAAATAAAGAAAACTTGATTCATCAGAGAAAACCAGTTCAGCCTAATAATTAACTGATAATGTTTTTAAATTTTGGTCAACTAAAGTATTGTTTTTTCTAATTCTTTTCCTTAATAATGGCTTTTTTCGCAGATCTTCCGTTCTTTAACCCGCTTTGTTTAATTATTCCCGCATTTTTTTTGAAGAAAGTAATTTACTATACACTTTTTTAAAATCTTTTTTAAGTTCTGAACATGATACAAATCGATTTTTTAAACATTCGCATTTTAACTTGCGGTTATCTTGCTTGGATGAGCAACATGACCGCCTAAAGCCAAATTCCCAGTTTAAACGGCCAAAAAAATTTATATTTTGCTAAAATTCATTTTACAAATATTTCGTTCGCATTTAATTATTTTGCCATCTCACGTATTAAAATATTTTTTGATTTTCATTTAAAAATTAATACTTTTTGTGGCATCGTTAACTGCCTTATTCTTACCATTTTTGAAATAAATAACAAAATTACAATTTTCCTGACAATTGCATTTTGTTTTTAACACTAGACTCAAAGCTAAAGTGTATGTGGAGGACAACATAGTAAAATCTGTTCGAAAATTTGCTTTTTAAACGATAAAATTGGCGGTTGTAGAAGGCGAAAAGGAAAACATTCAAGTGCGGCTTTTTTTTTTTGTCGCTTAGTGTATATTTCATTCATGATGAACAGTGCATGATATAGAGAATACGTAGTACATAATATATAGTGCCCTCTCACACAGAATTTTACGTCAAATATCTTTTCTAACTATTCGCTAGCCATCTGATACTTAGGTTAGTGCTCTGACCATCAATTTCTAGGAGGAGCAAGGTTCGAATCCAAGTTCAGTCATAAGCGTTTTTAGTGGTCTCTCTTTTTTTTTTTTTTTTTTTTTTTTTAAGTATGCAACAGATGACCACAAAGCTATAACTCAAATCTTAGTATTTAAATTAACATTTAATTCATTATTTTAGATTTATTTTGAATTTTTGATTCCAAGTTTTAATTGCGTTTTAATATTAAATTGTGATTTGAAATATTTAAATTTTGATGGTAAAAGCTTAGACTTAAAGCATTAAATATAAAATAATTTATATTTAATGTAAATATAGAAGGACAATCTGAATATAAAATATATAATAAGTTAAATAATTATAGTTAACTATTCAAGACTAAAATGAAAATAAGATAATTCATCCTATCTCACAACAATAACTCCTATTTCTTTTTAAATAAAGTATTTCGCCATTTTACCTTCAATTAAAATGTAAATGAATCTCAAATTAAAGCAGAAAAACTAGTAAACACATGAGAACACGCGCATAAGAAGAATATGTTACCACAACTTAAGTGCGATTAAAAGGAGATGCACTGAAGTACTATATTGCAGTGAAATGTCATTATTTACCGATTTGACACTTTTACGACAACAATCTCCGCCCTTCTTCTCTTCCTAAATTTCTTCCCCTACTGCAAGACGAAAAGTGTCACAGCCCCTCAGAAGACCTTACTTTTTCTTGGACAAATGCTGTCCGAGCCCCTACGTAAAGGTTAAATTGAGATATCCATAATTGTCAACATACTAATTAATATTCCCAGAGCCTGATTAAGGGGGAAGAACACATTATTTATACTTACACCGTTATTTTTTAACAAACACTTTCCTCCTATAATAAAGAGAAAATTCTCATTAAAAATTATTTTAAAGGAATTCTGGTGTATAATAACGGTGAGTAAATTGGATTGTTTTACACCGTTCATTTTTTATAAAAAATATTTCTATGACGTGAAGTAAAAAATAATTGTAAAAATACTCCGGTGAGAGCGGAGATAATGTGTGCTTCCCCCTTAATCAGGCTCTGAATATTCCATAGTATTGTTAGCCCCGCCTCCTTTTTGACGCCGGTATATATTAGAGAGCATTTTTCTTATTATTTAGTGGTATTTGCATTTGGAGAAAATTACTCTGAAAATTTACTGGTGTGAAAAAAGGGCGGAAATAACAACACTACGGTATATTAATTAGGATGTTGGCAAGTATGGATATAATGCCTAAAAATAAAAGAGGATGAAAGTCGTGGTTCTGGCAGGTTTTAACGGCACTCCTCCCACTCCTTTCTCTTTGCTACATTTTTACTCAAATATAGATTTCTCCAGGACGAGCTTACAAGGACTATCAGTTTATGCCCTTTCATCTGAACATAATTTAATTGATTTCTTTTATTACACTACAGGAATGGCTTTCTGGTTATCAATACTAAAGTTTAAATCATTTACCTCTGCATATTGTCTAATATATTTGTCAATTTAGTACCTTTTGGCCACCGGAAAAAAATAATAGAAATATTTATCTTATTTATTTAGTGAACTGTAACGGCTTTCACTGATAAAATGAAATAAAAAATCTTGTATAATTTTTCCGGTAGCCAAAATGTTCTAAGATGGCAACTATATTTTCTATACACAGAGCTTCCAACCTAATCCGGCAAATTGTTAACGCCTATTGAAAAACGCCCATTTTTCTACAGCAGTTAATTTTTAGAGCAATTCTCTTCAAATGTATCTGTGATGAATTAAGTAGAAAAATACCCTAAAAATTAAGTGGTGTAGAAAAAGGGGCGGTACTAACAGTTTGCCGGATTAGGTGGGCAGCTCTGTATACAGTGCTGCCAGACTTTGCGACATTTTTATTCAATATTCACGGATGAATTTGAGAAGTGATATTTTATATACATAATTAACGATTTTCCATTTTCATTCGTCTGTTATATATATCATATATCACATTTCCAAAATATTGGTGGCTATTGAATAAACAATTCGGATAGTCTGGCAAAATTACCCGTGCTGTAAATAAAGTGTTTTTTGAAAATCTATCTTCAACTCTGATTTTTTTTATAATATCACTTATTCAGGTCCCTGATTAAGAAAGTCTTATTTTTAAAGGATGTTTTGTATGCATCTATGTCATCTGCATAATTTAAAACTAATAAAACCGCCGGAAATTAAAATTTTGTATTGTGAAGTTCGTATATATTGCCACTTAAAATTTGATCAAGATTTACTCGTTTGAAGAGAAATTAATAACAGCCTTGATTTATTTTTTAAATAATTGTAGGGGTTAAATGTGTGACAGCTCCCCTAACACAGAATTTTATGTCAAATGAAACTGTTCCTAAACCTATTCTAGATTAATTTGAAACTACATTCACCTTTGTTAGCTTACCATATTGACCTTAAGACATAATATGCAATCTATCTTTAGAAAATTGAAATGATGGGAAAAATAAAGTCATGTGAGTGACACACCAGACTATTTTCTTAATCTTTTAAGTGCGGTAAGATCAGATTTCTGAGAGAGAGAATCCTCTGATATATCTACAAAAATTACAATATATAAATTCTCACGTTCAGATTTTCCTTTGAGAGAACAATTTTTATATAAAACTATCTGTTTTTTTTTTTTTTTTTTTTTTTTTTCACACAGAAATTTAATTCTATTAAAAACTATTCTTCGGATATATTTTTTCCCGTACAGAGCTGAAGGATGTTTCCTTTTTACAGAAAATATGTGTCTATATGTTAGGTACAAGCTGGAGTCATTAACGCATTTTCGCAAAAAAATTGGACATGTCTGTTTTCTGCAATAAGCGATTCATATGTTTGACTAATACAGTATTTCCAAAATTTCACCCGGAGCATTTTTAGTTTCGCCTTTATTTAATACAAGTTTTTACTTCCTCTTACCCATATATGGAAGAAAAAGTATTTTTTTTTTTTGTCAATTTTTTAAAATTGAGTTTTGTTATTATTACACGTGTTAAGGTCCTCTGAATACGAAAAAGATATTTTTAGCGGATGGCCTGCGTGTGTGTGTGTCTGTCTTTTTACACCATATCCCAGAAACAAATAGCAGTAGAAAGAACAAACTCCGTATTTTAAACCGTATCAAAAATAAATGCTACACGGAACGTTTCTTTGAAATCAACCAAATGGCTCGTGTACACGTATATCCAGGAGAAATCAAACACATTACGTCTATGAAGAAATTTCCGGTAAGAACAGTGTAAAACCTATGAGCTGACTGAAACGGAATGAACTATTTTTTCATCTGCACAAAATCCTATAAACACTTATCATTTGTTTATAGGACTATCAAGAGATTTTGATACTCTGGGGCTGTACATAAAAATTGCTAAATTATTAGTATCTTTTGTGTTAGATTTATTTCAGATAAGACTAAATTTAGGTATGCAATATTTTTTATAGTTCATACTGTTTATAGACAACATACACTGCTACCCAAAATTAAGGTCAACGTTCTTTTCCATTGAATTTAATTGATGGAATTATTCTGCTATATTTTACTATGTCGACGAACAGTGCACAGGAATTTTTCATGCCTGTACTGTAAACAAAGCATTTTTAGAAGTTCTGTTTTCAAACATGTTTTCTTGTATAATACCACATTTTGAGTTGCCTTGATTACGAAATTCTGATTTTTAGAAGTTAATTTGAATGTATATATATTATCCGCGTAATTAAAAAAGAAAAAAAAAAATGCAGAAAATTCAAATATTTGGCAGGTTGAAGTTCGTATTTGATTGCAACTTAAAATTTGGATCTAAATTTGCAAGTTTAAAAACAATTTAATAAGAGCCTTGATTTTTTTTATAATTGTACACACAGAAAAATAAGTTGGTCACAGTGACCTGGCAAAATGCTCAACTGACAATACAGAATTGACTAACCAAAATCGCTGACTAGCCAAAAAGTGTACTTGCTGAACTAGTCTCCAAAACTGAAAAGTGTACTTGCTGAACTAGTCTTCAAAACTAAAAAGTGTACTTGCTGAACTAGTCACCAAATCTGAAGAGTGTACTTGTTGAACTAGTCTCTAAAACTAAAAAGTGTACTTGCTGAACTAGTCACCAAAACTGAAAAGTGTACTTGCTGAACTAGTCATCAAAACACTACTCCAGACTAGGAAGGTTAATATTATCAAACAAAGATGGCTAGTCCACAATCAAAACTATCTGACCAGTAAGATTAGTCATCAACCACTTTACCAGACAAGGCAAGTTAGTCATCAATTGCATTTATCAGACAAGGCAAGTTAGTCAGAATCTACACTTGATTCAGAAGGTTAGTCAGCAGCCACCAGGTATCTGACTAAGCAAGCGAGTCAGTTTTTAATGAATATTTGAAGAGGCAAGTTAATCAAGACTATTTGCCTGACTAGCATGTCTGATAACATATGAAGAGGGAAACTAGTCTTTATTTGACAAAGCTGTCTAATAATACTTGAAGAGGAAGATTAATCCAATATATATGTACAGTTGAACCTCGAAAATCCGGAATCGGCGGGACCGCGGTGATTCCGGATTTTAAAGATTTATTAAAAATTAATTTTTACGACATAATTACATAAAAAATGCAATTTTTACGCTAGTGAAAATAAACGACGATCGAATTAGAGAATTAAATTACAAAATAGAAATACAATAGATTTAATTTAGAATTAAAATATAAACACATTAAACTAAAAATGTTATAGACAATAAACTATTTATTTATTAAAAAATACTCAAATAAAACTATAAAAAACAAAGTAATTTGTGTTTTTTTTTTTTTTTTTTTTTTTTAACATTTCAGCAATTTAAAGCTGATTTTTTGCAATTTAAAGGTAATGTGATTTTTTTTTTTTAATTATTATTCCGTTTTTAACTTACCTAATTTCAAAAAATAAATTCTTTAATTAACAATCAAGTAGTATAAAAATATGTAAAATTATGACTATGTATTCAGTGTTCAATAAAAAAGATTTTTTGGATTCCACAAGAAACGTGGAAATAAGGTACATCAAAATCTTATTTTAAAAATAAAAAGTACAACCGGAAAAATGTCCGGATTTTAGAGATTTCCGGGTTTTCAAGATTCAACTGCATATATATATATATATATGACTAACCTGTCTCATAATATTTGAGCCAGATTAATCTAAATTTTTATTAAAATCCCCCATATTTCATGATGAAGAGATTCCATGCTTGTTTGCAGGGGGCCTTTTAAAAAGCATTGTTATCAGACTTAACCTGATTAGTTTTGTAATTTTTAAAAGTTTCTTCCTTCCCCCACCTCCCTTCATGGTGTTCAACCTCAAAAAAGCATTTTAAAAACTTTTCTGAAAAACTACTTGTTCATTATTTGGAATAAAATAAATATAGCTGCCAACTTTTTCAATTTATTCTGCAATGTTTTTAACATTTACCCTTTTTTTTTTTTTTTTTTTTTTTTATTACTACATATTATTTCTATATTATTATTTTTTTTAAGCATGCAATTACAATTAAATGTGAAGAAAATTACTCGTACAAAATAAATTTAAAAACTTTGCAGCTATGAATAGTGGAAAATTAACAAACATATGGTACATCGGTAAAAGAACTCTACCCAAGTGAAGACTGCAATGGCTATATTTATCTAAAGGTATCTAAAGCTCAATTTAGTGTTAGTGAAAAAAATTTCCAAAGCTTAAATAAATGTTCTGAAATTATTGCACCCATGGTATGTTTTAACTGAAAATTTGGCTTATAAAAAAGCATAACTAGAATATGCAGTTGCAATCAGCCTGTCATATCCTGACAAGCTATCTTTCATCGAGATATGTGTGTCAAAAATAATACCAGAAACGGCTTCAAACAAACAAAGTAAATCTTTAATAATAATAGTTTAAAGCTTCACAATTGCTTTTTATAGTTTATATGGTAATTTAAATACTGGTATAGTAAATAGCCCATCTCTTCACAATTTCTTTGTAAACACTTAATAAGCAAATTTTAAATCAATGAAAATTTCAGTGGACCACTAAATGTATAAAGTATTTGTTTTTAGTCCAAAATTTTTTTTTCGTGTATTTAATATGCTGTGAAACACTTTTTTTTTTGTGTACACAAGTATTAAAATTGCTACGATTTCATTCTAAATACACAAATACTTTACAGCATGTTTTGTGAAGAACATCAGGATTTTTAGCTCAATAATTAAAATTGAGACTAGTAATAAAGTCAAAAATAGTCTTTGCTATTTTTTTTTGTTCGTCAGCAATTTTAATACTTTTTGTTTTCTCAGAATTTGCATTTTTTGATGCTAATCACGAGACTGAATAGATAGAAATTATTAGCTTTGTTATATTTACAAAAAGTTTTACCCTATTGGCTTGTAAAATTTCTTTGCGGTGATAATCTTTATTCATAGGGCAATAAAAATACTGTTCTTTGTTAAATACTTCAAGTTGTTTCAATATTCCTTACAGAAACAATTTTCTGAATGTGCAACTTACTTAACTAAATTTTACTATATTTCACCCTAAAACAATGCAATCTTTGTTTCTTCCCCCTTATTTAATTATTATTTCTACTATTTAATTCATACATGATTGCAATTAGTTCTGCGCCAAGATAGAGTTGTAAAAAATAATTTATGCATATACGAAGAATTTTGCACATCTTGAAAAAAAAAAAAAAATATTTTGAACACAAAAGGCAGTTAAATAGCAAGCAGCACTATTTCAAGAAATATTTCAGAACTATTGTAGAAAGCTGTATGTGTTGCACCATTAGGTTCTTTATTATATTTGATGATTCCAGTTTAGTAGATTATTTGTACCATTAATGATTGATAATTTTAATCTTAAAATCTTAAGATGTGAAACTATAGTCCTCAGCTAATTTTTGGAGAATGTAAGTTACTGAATACTCAGACTTAATTTTAAGATGAAGAAATAAAAACGTTCAATATTTTATCCCTTCAAACATGATAGACTTAATTAATTTTTGTTGTTATTGTTACTTATGCCACTTGGAACTCCGAGCCCAGATACATTGTTTCCAAACTTTGCGACTTTTTAATTCAATAGTCACCAATAATTTTGAGAAGTGATATTTGATATACATAATAGACGATTCTTGAATTCGGTTCGTCTTTTATGTATATCAAATATCACTTTTCAAAATTTTTGGTGACTATTGAATAAAAAAGTCGCATAGTCTGGCAACACTGCCCGGGTATTGTAACAACAAGGATTTAAGGTAGCATAAAAACACTTTCTGTTTAGATCCTAGAACTGTAAAGAGATTAATAGTTTCGGGAAACAGCTTGCAGAACAGATTTTTAAAGAAATATGTTTAATGAAGTCACTCTATTTATATATTTATTTTCAGAGTTTATGCACAAAAAATAGAAGTTCATCAACAGGCTACTCTCTCTGTCTCACAATTTTTTTGTTTCTAATCTTCAGATTCCCAGAACTATCATTATCGAAATTTTTATAATCTGAGTTTTTTGATTCGAAAAATTCACAATTAAATTGGTACTCAGTTTTTAAAAAAATATTATTTAAAATTTTTATATTTCATTTTACAGCAGACTACTAAAAAAACTCATTAATTTTTTTACTTATTTAATTTTAATTTAAAAAAATTAATTTTTTAGAAAAAAACAGTACCAATTTAAAGGTTGTGAACTGTTAAAATGTGCAACCAAACTTAAAAAATACATTAAATAATGAGTAATTCTACCCATAAATTTCTCTAATAACATATCTTCTGGAAACGATAGGGATCGAGTCCTTTTAAGAATCAGTCTAATAGATTTTTCAGAAGTGATGCAATAAACACATTGAAAAAAATAAAAAATATATAAATTTTAATTAAATATATTTACATGTTGAAGTACTAATTCAAAAGTAGTAACTAAATCAGTACTTGTTCAAAACTATTTATTTTCTGAATTTAACAGGGCTGATTGCAGGGTTGGGCCCCAGTTTTTTTTTTTTTTTTTTTTTTTTTTTTTTTATAATAATAAAAACATTTGAAAATATCCACAATTTTGCCCACTTTGGGTTTTTTTTTTTAATTTTATACGAAAAAAAAAAAAAAATACTAAGCAATTGAAACACATTTTTTTTTTCATTTATATATAACGAAACAATTTACATAAAAAATGAGTTTTATTTTGAGTTATAATTTTTACAAACAGAAGATTTACCATTATATTTACATTAAGATACTGCAAAAGTGCAACAACTAAAAAGTTTGGACTTGTGCACAATACAGATTTATCACAATAAAATGCAAAAATATATATTTTGTAAATAAAGACACAAAAATGTACAACTGTTAATTTACAATAAACTAATTAGTTAATTAGTGCATACAATGAAGGCAGGAAAAAGAAAAGAATCATCAACTTTTGCATGTTTGTTAAACATACATTTAAAAAAAAAAAAAAAAAAAAAAACAGAAATTTTAATGAAATAATTACATATTTCACACGCACACATTAAAACAAAAAAAAAAAAAAAAAAAAAAAAAATCAGGTAGAGTCAAAATATTGATTATTTTGGAAACTGACAGCAAAAATTATCCCTAACTTCAGCATTTATAATAAACGTAATTCCTTTTTTTTTCTTTTTAAGAGTAGTGAAATAAACCCAAAATCCCCCAATCAAAAAAATTTGCTACCAAAAGAGCAAGTTTTATTTTACACTATAATAATCTTTTATTTGTGGAACCAACTTTGAAAATACAGTATAGAATTCGTAATCCAGAATGCTCCCAAAACCAGAATGTAAAATACCAACTACCAAAATTTTTAATTATCATAAAATTTAAGAATAAAAGTTATACAATAGCAGCGGTCAGAATTATACTATATTTAATGCAACGGTGTTACTCTGAGGAAATATGGTGAGCACATAATTGTACAAATAATTACTGAAAATTTTGCAAATTTAGATTGGGAAATGAATTTTTATGGTATTTTTTAATAGTTATTAAACACTAATAACAGAAAAATATTTTGTAGAAGATGTTGTTGCAGAGGGCAACATTGTTTCCAGACATGTTAAAATTAATATTGCTGTCCCTGCATGTATGGCCCTTCATGACATTTTTAATATGCACTACTATCAAAAAACGGGCACCATTGCAGCATTCGAACTTCTATATGGTTTTCCAAACAGATTTTGCTGCAGGAAGAGACCATACAGAAAAATCATGCAGTTTTTAAATCAGGAGTGATTGTGTGCAGAATTTTTTGTCTATATATTTTCTGATATCAAGATTTTTTTCAGTTTATTTTTCAGTGACTGTTAAGAAAGAAATCTGTTATTTTGTTGAAATTTAAGTCCCCCCCCCTTAAATTTAGTAGTATTCTTTTATATTTACAAATATGTATAACCAAAATTTATTGGGAGGGGGGGGGAGGGGTTACAAACTATTTTAACTTCCCAAAGCTGATTATTTTGCTGAAAAATCAAAAATTACTGCTTTAATTCTTTTAATTTTTATTTTGCTGCAAATTCCCAAAATAACATAATTATTTTGCTGTTAATTGTAACAGAATTTTATACTACAATACAGGATCCATTATCCAGAAAGCTTGGGACCTGGGATATTCTGGATAAGGGGTTTTTCCATAATTCGGAACACTTTAATATATGTATAAAAATGGTAAAAAATAATTCCATAAATAGTAGTGATATACATGAATAAACACTTTCATATAAACACTTTACCTATATATTTGTTCATTTAATAAATTATTTCTACAAAATAAAAAACATTCTTAATTAGAATTTTAAACTATAAATAATAGTAATAATAAATGAAAATAAATAAACATATATAAAGTTTAATTTTGGACCTGAGAATAAAATCCTTTCACTTGGATTTTGCAAACATTTCTATGATTTTTTTTTTTTTTTCCCTCATGATTTTTTTTTTTTTTTTTTTTTTTTTTGCTCTGATACTAATTGTTTATAAATGTTTCAAAATTGTTATAACAATTGGGATTTCATGCATGTAACTTGGGTTGAAGAATAAAATTCATCTGCTATTGGCCACTTTAAGAAGTATGTGGTTCATCTGTGCTTCCACTATAAATAACCATATGCGGTACCGCAACACCTTCTCTCTAGTAAAAAAGAAAAAACAAAGTATTAATAATTATGATAACTCATTTTTATGCCAATATTTATATATATATATATATATCGGGGGTCGATCCAGGCAAAAATTAGGACCCTGCTGCCCCTTCACAAAATTCAAATCCATAAAATGGGCCCCTTCACAAAATTCAAATCCATAAAATGGGTCCCTTCACAAAATTCAAATCCAGAAAATGGGTTCCTTCACAAAATTTAGATTTATAAAAGTAATACTTTTGTAAAATTTTTTCCATGTTTACAGTATTATTTTTAATGAGTGTCTATACTTGTTTAATAAAATGCTACTAACTTGATATTAAACATTAGACAGAGTAACTGCTAAGATGAAAGGTTTCTAGCGACAATTCCCTTTTTTTTTTTTTTTTTTTTACAAAAACATTTTGGTTTTTCACAAAAATGGGCCCCAAAAATTAAAACCTGGATCAACCCCTGTATATAAAAACTTATCAGTTTTACAGCAGTGATATTGAGATATATGTACTGTGAATTCAAGTTAATACATTTTTGTTAACTTTTCCAACCCTCAAAATATGTAAACAATTCGTGATAAAAGTCTCCCCAAGTGCTAGCTTGTACCTTTTGGTGCGAAGCAAAAAGTTGACGAAATTTCTCTGGAGTTAATTTAAATCGCCTCAGCAACAATTCCTTAAGGGCCCCTCTTCACTCACCGCTGCCGGAAGCCGAAGCTAATGTTATTAATGGAAAATTTTTCTTTACAAATAACTTATTAACTAATACATATTTTAAAATTCTGTTTTCACATTCAGAAAATTTCCAGCTGTTAAATTGACGGACCTTTTTTAAAAAATTATTTTTTTAATTTTTTACATTTTATTTTGAAGCTGCAAAGTACGAATTTTCAATATGTGAATTTTTTTCATTTTGCAATTTCAAAATAAAATATGAAAAATTAAAAAATACATTTTTAAAAAAGATCTGTCAATTAAACAGTTGGGAATTTTCTGAATGTGAAAACAGAATTTAAAAATATGTATTAGTTAGTAAGTTATTTGTAAAGAATATTTCCCCATAGAATAACATTAGCTCGGGCTTCCGGTGACGGTAAGTGAAGAGGGCCGTTAACATATTTATATTTGTATACCTTATCTTCCGGTTCTCGCGCAATTAATTAATTTATTTCATAAGGTAAAAGTGCAAGAAGATGCGTAATCCACTCTTCTTCAGGTAAAGAAACACGACAGGCTTGTCTTTCGAAAAGAATTAAATAAAGATTTATATCTTCTTTCATGTAATACTTTTGCATGAAATTTCGGAATTCTTTACTTGGATTTCTCGTTTCGCTATCTTCAACCCTAGTTTGTCTATTTCTCAACCCTAGTTCGGTCTCGACTTCATTCTTTCAAGTTCAAATTGAATTGCTCCTTTTCTGTTCTTCAATTACTTCTTTCCTAGCATTCATAATTATATTTAACCTTTCTTTACAAAATTTCTCATCGTAGTCTTTGCCTTTGAGAATAGCATTTTTAAAATAAATTATTCTGAAATCTGGCTGAGCCGCTATACCTAGGTCGTCAGCTAATATTTTTAAATCCTCTTTAATAGCCCTCGCTAAATATACCATTTTAAAATATTTTTTTGAGAAAAATTATTATTTAAACGAGAAAAAAATAATTTAAGTTACTATTATTAATTTTCTTTTAATATCTGTATTAAGCCAAATTATTAAAGGAAATTAATTATACCTTCCCTAAAATCGATATCAATAATATACACCGACTGCTTAAACGAAAAATTCTAAATAAATCAAATTACTAGAAAAATAAACTAAACTACCTCTGCGTAACATAATTGAGTATGAAAACACAAATAAATAAATGCGTTTAACTCTTAAACATAAAACAGCATTGATTTAAAAAAAAAAAAAAAAGTATTTTAAAATATATCTCATACACACGCATATAGATTCATAATAATCAGTTTATATATATATTTTAAACGAGAACAATATTTAATTTATGCTTCGCATACCTTAGTAAATCTTTACTGAAAAAGAAAATATTATATCTATAACAGAATGATTAAAAATGTGTTAGGAATAGGAAATTATTTTAATCATCAAAAGCAAAAAAAAAAATAATAATAATCTGGTGTGTCACTCGCACGACTTTCGCTTACCCTGAAATTTAATACTATAAATACAGGTTGCAGAATAAAAGGTAAGATAACGAGAACTGTTATGTAAACCTGTGTTAAACAATTCATATTAGGCTTCTGAAAAGTTTTATATAATTAGTTCTGTGTGAGGGGGGCTACCGTCCCCCTCAACCCCCCCGTTTCATTAATGCACCTACATTTATATAGAATTTAATTCGGTTATTAAAAAATAATTCTGTTTTTAAAAATAATTTATTAAAATTATTATTTAAAAAAAATATATTTTATGATAATGCAGACGATTTCCATATTAGAGAAGTAGTATAACACCAAATATAAAAAAAAAAAAAAAGTCCATTTTATTCTCAATAAAAAAAATAAAAAAAAATTTTTTTTTTCGTTAAAAGTAAAAAAAAAAAAAATCGATAACTTTGTTTTAAATTATCGCAGATCGATGGTTCAACCATTCGTTTTAAAGGTATTGCTATTGGCGAGCTCTTTTGAAAGATACCCATCATGAAAATTCACTCCCCTCGATGGGGGACTCCCCCCCCCCCCAGAGGGGGGGTAGGCTCTTACATACACAATTTTTTTTTCCCAGTTAACTGTCTCTATTACAAAAAATATATATTCGTTTCATTTGGTTTAGTGCAGTCTATAGACGTTAAACTCACTTGCAATTTCCCCCATAGAGACGTAATGTATTAGAATTCTCTTGATTGTCCCTGTACACGAACCAGTTGCTTGATCTTAACGAAAAGCCTACTGTAGCATCCCTATATAATACACATTTAGAATACCAAGTTTGAACTTTCTGCCATAATTTGTTTTAGATATGCTGATAACAGACAGACACACACACAGACCATTTGCTAAAAACATGACATTCGTGTTCAGGGGACCTCAAAACAATATGTGTGATACATATATGATATAAACAATATACTATAGATATAAACAATATGTGTGTAAATATAACAAAATCTCGTGTTCGAAAATTTGACCCAAAAATAATACTTTCTCTTCCTTATGGGTAAGAGAAAGTAAAAATCGGCAATGCAATCGATAAAAAATAAAGAACAAATAAATACATGTCTCTCTCTCAAGAAAATTTCACCAAACAGATTTCAAGACAGAAAAATAAATAAATAAATAAATGCTTTACTGTAAAGTAATAAGTTGTAAAGTAATAAGTATATATTTAAGATAAACAAGAATAAAATTTAGGATATGATAACAGAAATAATCATTCTCTTCTTTTTTCCCTTACTCGTAGCAGTACACTCAGGCGATCGTCAGATTAATTATTTGGGAGAACACAGAAACATATACAAAATAAACGTCAGTTACTTTAAATCGAAAGTATTTTTTGCTATTTTAAGGAAACATAATTTCTGTTATTAAAATAATACTTTTCCAAGGATATGTTTTAAATTATAATTAATAAGGATAAATAATCTTATACTCTTTTAAAATGAAAGTATATTTGAATAGAATTAATTATTAAGAACAAAATTACTCATTTAATACTAGAATAAATATTCCATAAGAAATTTCAACTCCTAAAAACAATTCAAAATTTTTAGAAAACACTTGATTCTATATAAAATATTCAATAATTTTAAAAAAAAGAACAATTTTTTTTATTTTTTCCGAAGGTCAAGTGTATGTGCACTTAAAAAATAAATGAACGACGATAATTTAGTTCAAAGATTTAACCTCAGAAAACAAGTATATTTACTTTAAAACATTCAGATAAAAATTCTTAAATATTCTAAACTTGAGAATATATTATAGTTAAGTTTTATCAGAAATATGACAAAGACAAAATAAATAAACACAATATTTATTAGTTTATAATTTTCCTTATCCTACTATTAAAAACAATAAATAACTTACTTATACAGATACCGAAGAAATTAAAAAGAAATGTTCTTGAAAGTGTTCTAAACACAGCTCAGAACCAGGGTGGCTCCTAAATCAAGTCAGAATCCGAGAGATTCTATTAAAGATGCTGAGCAAGGACGATTTCCACAGCGGGAGAACACATTCGCTTTTCAAGCATGGCTGGTAAAACAAAAATAATAAAATCGAAATTGGCCGACCAGTTCATCGTGGCCAGATCCCCCAAATTATCTATGCGACGGTGGCGTCTAGGGATATGAATGATAAACGAGCCATTATTTTCGAAGACTGACATACATTTATTTAAACAATCACGAACGCACACACATATTAAATTTACATTTTACATTTTAAACAATAGCAATGATGCGACGCCAACACGCTTCGAACGAACAGCAAACACAAGGTTCTGCAAACAGAACTCTTTAGCAAAGCAAGCAACTTATTGGTCACGAGCATGGTCACGAGTCACATGACCCTTTTTCCTTTTACATCGTTGCCATTCACTCAGAAGAAATGTAATATAAAATCTTTTTGTAAAAAAATAGAACCGACTCCAAAAAGCAACTACTCTTCAAACAACTAAAAAAAAAAAAAAAAAAAAAAAAGAAAAGAAAAAGAAAAATATGAAATATGCACAGTGTAGGAAATTGCGAACAAACAACTGCACGTTTTAAGCGTTCTATTTTTAGTAATAATGTCTAAAAACTGTCTTTTCGTAGTAAATCGATGATGCTCTACAACTTCATAATTAACTTTTCTCCCTTCTTGAACCGTTTTTGAGATAGGAGCGCTAATTCTGCTGTTTTTCACCAGATGGCGGTTTATTTTCTTTATATTGTAAAGATATTACAATGGGACCTACTTCAGACCAAGATCTTTACAACAAAACAAAAAGTATCAAGTAACCCTATTTTGAACTATATAGCGTATGTCTCACCAGCTACGCTACAACGTGTGCAATGTAGCTTAAGTTTGCATAGTGTAAGAAATTGCAAACATACAAATGCACATTTTTTGCATTGTACTTTTAGCATCAATGTCTAAACTATCTTTTCGTTCTAAATCGATGATGCTCTGCAATTTTAGAATTCACTTTTTCCCCCTGTCTTGAACCGTTTCCGATATAGAAACGCTAGCATGAATGTCTAAACAATCTTTTTGTACTAAGTCGATGATACTCTTCAACTTTATAATTCACTTTTTTCTCTAGAACCGTTTTCGAGATAGGAACACTAACTCCTCTATTTTCCACCAGGTGGCGCTGCAAGCGGTTTAATCTTGTACTGCATGGCCACTTTGCTATACTAACATACCATTTTTATCACTATAGCTGTAGCCGTTTAGCAGTTAAAAGAGTTGGGGTTGTTGTTTTTTTTGGGCACCCTGTATTTTCTTTAGATCGTAAAGATATTACAATGGGACCTATTTCAGACCAAGACCTTTTCAACAAAACAAAAAGTATTAAAATCGGAGTATCCGTTCAGAAGTTATGAGCTAACAAACATAAAAAAAACATACGGTTTGAATTGAGAACCTTCCTTCTTTTTTGAAGTCGGTTAAAAACACATTTACATGAATATTCTAATAGATAAATATCCTACATATATATATATATATATATGTAAACAAGTATGTTGTGGCTACCATAAGACTTTCTTCTTTGTTTTCTAATACAAATTCATTCACTACAAATAATTTATTAAAACTATTATTTATTAAAATTATCTACCATAATGAATACAGGCGATTTTCATCTAAAACTGACACAAAATATACAAAGACAGTTTTATTCTCTATAAATATTATGTTATAAAATGAGTTTTCATAATGGCTATCTCAACTATCAAGTTTTGTACAATTATACACCATAGAAGTCGAGATACAACTTTCCCGTTCTCGGGGAAAATGGCAGTATAGCAGCGCCACCTATTGGCCGATATGCATCCAAATTGAATCAGCATAATGTTTCATAACTGTCTTTTCACGTATCAAATTTTGTTTTATTATACCCAATAGAACCGGAGATATCCCTTTCACTTAAACTGTGAAAATTTCTGTATAGCAGCGCCACATGTTCAGTTATTGGCACCAAAAGTGGACAGACAAGTTATGTCAAGGTACATCCATATATAAATTTATGTGCAAATTTGTGCAGTAATTCCTGGGATATACAGCCTTCCTTTAAATTGTAGAAATCGATGTATATCAACGCCATCTGTGGAGCGATGGACACCAAAAGTCGATAAGCACTAATTTTGGTCAAAGTGCATTTACATATACATTTATATGCAATTATGGACGGTAGTTCCAGATATACAGTTGCCACAAAATTTTCGTCACACACACACAGAGACAGACTGATATTTTCTAAAAATAATCAAATCTAGTTCTGGAGCTCTCAAAATGTGTAAATCTATCAAAAACCGAAAGTCGAAAATTTTTACGAATCGAATACTTTCTTCTATTGAATATAGAAGAAAGTTAAAGAAAAAAAGAAAAGTAAATTGTGAATTTTTTTTATTTTCTAGAACGTAAATGCGAAGTTGTACAGTATTTCTTTCATTTATATATTTAAAAATAGTCGAGAAAGATTTAGAATTTTCTAATTTTCGTACAGTTTGTACAAAAGATACGAATTAGTTTCGTTAAAGAAAAGAAAACGGATCCAGATATAAATACGGATCAATTTTTCTGGTGGATATCCGCGGATACGGATACGAATATATACGGAGCTCCGATACACAGTATGTTTAAATCTTTTATATAGTTATAAATATGCCTACAACTTTATGTTTATAATTATAAGAAATATTTTGAAAGATGTTCTCAAGTCGATCAGACTTGTTGAAAACTAAACCCGAGCGCGACCAGCAAGACAGATAATTTTGTCAACCCAACCCGACGGGTAAAATCGTGTTACCCGACCCGAACCTCATATCTTGAAACCCAATTTCAGTTTCAGACGAGCAACTGACTGGAAAATTCTGTTTACATTCCCAAGCGGGACAGTTACGTTATCAAAGCTACCGGAGTGGCTTGAGGGGGGGGGGGATGTCATACAACTACGGGGAGGAGTGGTTAGAAGGTTCTAGATTGAAATTACTACTTTGGAACTGTATAATGTAATAAATAACAGTTCGCTTCATGCGATAATAAAATAAGTTTAAGAACTGAGAACAAGTTAATAAATTTGGAATTAGTGAAACATTTAGAAAATTAATTAATTAAAAATTAATTAGGGAGCTGTCGGTGGTTTAGTGGGAGATAGAATCATTTAAGTGTGTAAAATGAGGCTTTAATTTTAAGGGAGCTTTTAATTATATTACATATATATGAGTAATTAAAAAACATATAATATATATAATCATATTAATTTTACTTCTAAAATAATTTGTTGAAAAGCATAATGCGATGTAAAAATTACGAAGTGAAAACTTCTTTAGGTGCAATTTACACATTAATTTATTCAGAGTGATTCCTTTTGGTCCTATGTTAAAATAAGCTTACTCGTTTTATAAAGTCGTGCATATTAATGCAACAAAACACGTAAATTGATTTTATTCTAAGCTAAGTAAACAAATCTCTATTGCAAAGTTCAGATGAAGGTCTTCCAAATCCAGAAAAATGATTTTAAAGGATGAAGTCATATTAAATTGACTAGAGTGGATGGGGTAGGGTTTTACGGTTATTCCTCATTAAAAGTTATATTAAACTGATGTGTAGAACTGGATGTTCATACTCAGGAACGAAAAATAATTCCTATACATTGTAGTCTATGTATAGAATTTCTAAGAGTACATTATTAACCTCATTTGTTTATTTGAATTAAAGATAATAAAATTAACATATGCTTTTGAGTTGCACAAAAGCTTGTCTTCTGTATAAAATTGGAGGTATAGCATTAGTGTTTTGTGTTCAGGGTTACTCGAAGAATTCAGATGCATTACAGGTTACGAATGATAAGCTTGAAAATGCATATTTAATTGTATTACGTCATTTTTATTTATTTATATATATTATTATTTTTTTTTTTTAGTGCTTTGTACAGTATATATACAATATACAGGACCACGTGCAAGGCTTAGTTAGAAGAAGTCAAATCCATTATTTTCTGTTGGATATAATCGATAGGGATATTTTTTAAAATATATGCATTACTAAACAAATGTACACTTCAGTTATCTCAAAAATAAGCACTTATTTATCTATTTATTTTAAATTTGTGAGTGCTGGAAAGACCCTAAAGTAATTCTAAGAACAGAAACAAAAATCAAATTCGAACTACACCGAAACTAAACCTTGACCAACACTTCTTTCCCAGTGAAACAAAGAATTCACTGGTTTAAACATTCTTCTTTTCATCATTATCACATGCATTTATCTCCCATACATGTTCGTGAAAGCTCAGAGACCAGTGGTATGTTGATGTTGGGTATTTAGGCCGATTGACTTTTCGAGGATCCTAGGCCTATTGATTGGGTAATCGAACCGGGGTCTTAGGCCTGATGGGAGTACCCTCCGTGAGGGGGGGGTCATTCTAAGCGGTCTTAACCCGTATTTACGCGAGTTTCTGAGAAAGCCACAGAAAACTTCGAACGGCTAAGTCGATAAGCACGACATAGGATTGAATCCGGCACTCCCCTTCTATCAACTTTGAGCGCAGAACCGCTCGGCCATTGGTGTGTGTGTGGAGGGGAGGGGGTCTTGGGGTCTAATAAAAAAACAAAACGTGTACCATTGTTTCCAAAAAATTAGATGTTTCTAAATCTATGTTCGTATGTCCCTAACATGATGAAGCTGACGAAAATAGTCTCAAAAGCCCCACAGTTAGCAATACTTTAAAGATTATACAATAAAATTTTTCTAAGAGGTCCATACACCGTGGTACATGAAATTAGCCTTTTACGGAGGTGGCCTTTTAATAGAAGTTATTCAGAAAATTTAACTCTGAGAACAAAGTGATATTCAAATTTACATAATCTGTCTATATATGTAATGTAAAAAGAAGCATAGAAAGAGCTTTTACTAATTAATTATCAAATTAATTAAAGTTTAATAAAAAATAACTATGTACAAATATTTACATTAATGACCACATAGGTCCAAAAAACATATTATAAATCCACTTAGGATTCTATATCATCAAAGAATCTATTTTCTATAATAATAAAAAGAAAGGTTTGTCTGTCTGTCTGTTCTTCTATACGTTCAGCCCCTGCCCCTATTGAACGCAGAAGTACAAGAATTGACATACGGATGCTCTGGAGCCTTTCCGAGGTCCTCTTCAAAACAGAATTTAAAAATTTTAATTAGTTCTGGAGATATTAATTAAAATGTCGACTCATGTCTAATCAGAAAGCGATCTCAATGACTGAGAATTCACCGCGATTGCATAAAAATAGATATATTAACGGAGTTAAAAGCAGAAAAAGTGTAAAATAAATTAGAAATATTAGTCTAATCGTTACGAATTTGGTACCAAATGAAAGGGACAATTTTTCTGAATCTAAGAGTGCAAGCGGCTTATCTGTACAACAATTAGATTTTTTTAAAAATTAACTAAAGTGTGAATTTTTTGTGGCAACATCATTTCAAATGCCAGACTATTGTCTGAGATGAAAAAAGGAAATGATTGTAACCGATTAAGATGTCACGTGTTTTATAGTGGGGGGGGGGGGAATTGCAATTTTCAATTTTTTTCAAATTTTCATTAACGTTACATTTGAGTTAATATTCGGCCTAGACAGCATACTATAAAGCTACTATTCAATTTTCATGAAATTATGTGAATAAACAAAAAAATTACATTTTTATTGGGAATTATATTTATCACGACTCATGTGACCAAAATACAATGTAAGATTAAGTTTTGTTTAATATTTTGCAGTATTTTAAATTGAGATATGCCGTTGAAATTTCGTAATATTTGGTTTTAACGGCCGATAATCCGATTGTGAATATTTTTGAAAGTGTAGAATTATTAGGAAAGGCATGAGGGGGAGGGGGGCAGAAAAAAAAAAGAGTTACAGCGTTTGAAATTGGTATTATTAGGTTTTAAGGCAAGATAAATCAATTGCGGATATTTTCAAGTGTAAAATTATTAGAAGGGACGGAAAGGGGGGGGGAGGGGCAAAAATGTACAAAGGGAACGGTTGTTTCGGAGAAAACGAGGGAAAACACAGAACGCTTTTATTCTTTTATATTTTGCAGAGTTTCGAATTCTGATATTCCGTTCACATTTCATACTATGGATTTTTAACAGTATTTAGTCCGGAATTACGCAAGTTTCGGAGAAAACCACGAAAAAGTCAGACATAAATCGTTTTATAATAGTGTTTATATCATTTTTGTATCTCAGCTTCTAATTAGCATAATTTCAAAAGTAATATGTCATTTTAAAACTTATTTAAATTGAATTTCAAGAGTAGACGCCACAAATCTCTGTCGTCTTCCATTAACCGACTACCGTAGGTAATGGAATTCGAGATTTCACGTGATTTACATGTTTTAAGGTGTCCTGATTAGGTTTTCTTTTCTATCTCAACTAATAATTAAAATAACTTTATAAGTAATATATTATTTAAAAGCTTTGTTGATTTGGAATTGAACAGTAGATTACAGAAATTTCTACCGCCAGATGGCGCTGTAATATTTTAAAATTTCAATATTTCGAATTCTAATTATGATTAAATTATTTTTAATACATCATTCGAAAGATATTTTAAAGTACTTTTATATTATCGAAAGTGGAATTCGAGTTTTCACCCGATTTACACGTTTCGAGGTATTCTGTTCAGATTTTCTTTTGTATCTCAGCTACTAATTAAAATAATTTCATAAGTAATACACCATTTGAAAGCTTTGTTGATTTGGAATCGAACAGAAGATTACAGAAATTTCTACCGCCTGATGGCCCTGTAATATTTTTAAATTTCAATATTTAAATTCGAATTCTGATTAAATTGTTTTTAATTCATCATTCGAAAGATATTTTAAAGTTCTTTAATATTATCGAAAGGGGAATTCGAGATTTCACTTGATTTACACGTTTTAAGGTGTCTTGATTAGGTTTTCTTTTGCATCTCAGCTAATTGAGTTAGACTTTTCAAAATCGGTATATGTAGGTTAATTAGGAGGGGATGGAAGGGCGGGGAAGGAATAGGCGCGCGCAGCGCTCACGGGACTGCGGTGCCGAAGGCAGTGGGGACCCGGTCCAACTTTTTATCCGATGAAAAATGATTTTTAAATTTTTTTTTTCTTAAGAATAACAGTTTGATTTCAGAAGGAATATGAGCGTGCAGCGCACGTATATCTTCACACGTGTGCGCATGGGTCTGCTCTGGCGAAGGCAGTGGGGACCCAATGCGAACTTTTACCCGATGATTAAAGATCTTTCTAAAATTCCTTTTCTTAAGAATGAAAGTTTGTGAGTAATAACGTGGAATTTTGTGAAATCATAAGGATGGTGAAGGAATACGCACGCACAGCGCACGGATCTTCGCTGCCAAAAGCAGTGGGGACCCAGTGTGAGTTTTCATCCGATCACAAATGATTTTTTTTTCTTTTTCCTTTTTTTAAGAGTAATATTAATGAGTAATAATATTCAATTTTGAGAATTCTTTCATTAGAGTGGTTCATTTAAAAATACTGACCCACTAGCGGGCGAATGCAGAGGGGACCCGGTGTAAGTTTTTACCCGATCAGAAATGATTTTTTTTTTTTTTTTTTTTTTTCAAGAATAAAAGTTCATGAGTAATAACATGGAATTTTGAGAAATCATAAGGGTGGTGAAGGAATACACGCGCGCAGCACATAATTAAAAAAAAAAAAAAAGAATAGTTCTCTGAGTCATCCTGGCGACAGATGTCCGTCTACTACATGATGCAATCTCTTTCGATGTTTCGAATGCACTTGAGTATAGATTTTTTTTTCTCTTTTTTTTTTTCTTCTACATATTAGTTTTAAAATATTTTAATGTTAGTTTCCTTGAACTTTGTGTGATTTTTAAAAAGATTTTTTTTTTTTTTTTTTTTTAATACATTGGAACAAATTTTGCTGCTTAGTGTCATTTCTCAGTGGAAAGATATTTCTATTTAAGTTTACGTGCAGGGAATACAGATTTCAGTCTTTTTAATTTTAGTTGGGGTAAAAAATTAAATGTCTGTTTTCAAAAAAAAAAAAAAAAAAAGAAAAAAAAAAAAATACCTCTTTTTCTATCTGTTATTAAAAATTGCCGTGCTCCTTTGCTATCGTTTCATGTCATACTTAGAAAATTATTTATTAGATTTAAAAATACAAAAACTGGGATTAGTATGGCACAAAGTTCTTATAAAAAATATGCGTTTCCCAAATAACTTTAAGCGCAATTTTCTTTTTCAGAATTAATGAAACTGACACTATACCGCGAAATTCGATGGGTTTATTTTTCGATTTCGGTTGACTAACTCAAGTTGTCAGGAGACAAAAAATAAATAAACAAATAAAAAAAAAAGATTAAAGAAAAAAAAAATAATAATGCTGAGCTTTTGGACTAGCCAAACAAATTTTTCTTAGTCAATTGACAAAATAGGAATAATTTATTTTTATTCTCTCATCTGACTAACCGGTCCAATTTGAGGAAAATGAAAACTGTACCTGGGAAATTAGTCATCTGACAAGTTTTAGAGCCAAAACGGATCAACAGACGAAACACATTAAAGATACATGGTAAAATAAAACGATTTTTGGGTCTCATGACTAAATGGGATTGTCAGGTAGTGTTTTGATTGTTTAAAATGTTGCGTAATTTTGTGCAAATTTGTCAATATACTAGGAAAACGTGTACTATGACAAAGATAACACGTTTCTTGACAAGTTTCGATTTTTCATTTTTCTGTGTGTAGGCAATATAATTGAATGGGATGGGGGAGGACGTGAGGCGTTGGCAACCCCCACCCCTTAAGCAGAATTATTAATCAAATAAAACTATTCCTAAATTTATTTTATATTATTTTTAACCCAATGCGGCGCAAGACAATTTTGATCATTTAAATTATATTGCCACCGGAATCCCTGAATTAAATTAAACTAACAGAAATTTTAAATTTTAAGGTTAAAAAAAAACCGGCCTTTTCTTATATGTTATAAATGTAAGTTTTTGCTAAAAGTTTTCCGGGATGAATTTTTGTAACTGAATCTTAAATTTTGCGTCCTCGAGCGAGGACATCGCGCGTTAAGGGGTTAAAGCACATTAAACATTATTATCGTCTCTTAGTGAGCTTAAAACCTAATATGCAATCCATCTCTAGAGTATTGAAATGCAGCGAAACAGAAAGTTCAGTAAGTGACACACCAGATTATGTAGAGAGTAAATTTTTCTTATTTTATATTAGCGTGGGGCTAGTTGTAACAGTTTTTGAAAAATTAAATATATTTTGAAATGTATTTACGTTTTCCTGTTTGTAATTGCCTTTTTAGATAGCATACATATTCATTTATTATATACATAAAAAAATATATATATTTTGCTAATTGTAGCATTTTTTTTTTTTTTTTCAAATTTATTTGCTTGTAACAATTTGCCCCGGATTTGGGGCAAATTGTAACATACGTAGGTCAAGTTGAAACAAATACGAGGGGAACACTGATAATAAAAAACGACAATATTACAAAATGTTTTTTGTAATAATTCATTTTATAATTTAATAAAAAAGCAATTAATACTAATATTCAATTATAACCTTCTTGGTATAGTAACAAAGAATTATATCAAATGGACTATAGTAAAATAAAGAGAAAATTAAATATAAAAACAACACAGAAGCCAATCTTAAAGTTGAAATTAATTTTTAAAAATGTCATTTTATTCCCTCTCATCCAATTAATGTGTGATCACATTTCGCAAATTAAGCATTATACCCATTTTTCTGCCTCTGAGAGGATTTTTCAGAGCTAAAATACTCCGCCCTTTTTTCAAATCACTCTCATTTATGAGAAATATCTGCTTTTTATTCTACAGCTATTTTTTTGCAATATTCTCTAATACTTGATAAAATATTCATTATAATTGGTAATTAAATAATCACGGCAGTATAATATAAAAACACAGAAAATTTTTCTGTATAAATATAGTAGTGTAAAAGAAGTCAAAAGTTTTCAATTCTGATAGTTTCCTGAAAATGGGCGGAGGCTTCGAGCTCTGGCTGTAGGCATTTCCACAAGCCACTCCTCTAATTCAGGATCTGTATCTGGAGTTAAAAGCATTTTATTTATATTTTTATCCTTTCGTTTATTTATTTATTTGTTTCTTCCTATAATCTTTTTGCTTTCTCTTTATGTTTGTGTTACTTTTTAATTATCTCTTGAAATTATTTTTCAGATATTTTTCTTTCGCTTGATGGGCGTCCAATATTTGTACCTCTCTCGAAGATGTCAGCTGTAGCCAAATCGTATATATCTTGACACTCTGAAGCGCTTTCAGATTTCTTTTTATAGTTCTCGTGTTAAATAAATGCGTACAATTTGCTTATTAACATTTAAAGTAGAATGTCTAATTCTATAAATTAAAACAAAAATTACAAAGTGTAACATGTTACAATTTGCCCCAAACTTTTGTTTCTACTTTACCCGTCTTGGACCCGATTTTGGACAATTTGTTTATTTATAAAAAAAAAAAAAAATATATATACATATATATATATATATATATATATATATATATATATATATATACATATAACGATTTTGTACAAAAAAATTAACCATGCATTTTGTAACTCAAAACACAGATTAAATAAGTAGCTATAAACACTTCTTTAAAATATAAGATAGCATAACGTTAATCAACATTTACGAAATACTTTACTTTTCCTCGAACTAGCTAAAATTAAGTACATGTACAGAACCTCCCATTAACAATTTTTGCAAAACACTGATTGTACATACTTACCTAATAAGGTGCGTCATTAGAATTATGTTTATCGAAATAATCAAAAATGTTAAAAAATATTCCGTAAAATACGTGTTACTTCCTACCCCTGTTACAACTAGCCCCCGCTCCCCTACTGTCAGTTTAATTGTAACCACCTTCTGTTAAGTCGTGTGTGTGTGTACCGACTGTACTTATGAGATTTTACATAAATATGTAAAATGCTTTGTGAAAACGATGCGATTATTTTAGGAAACACCAAAATTATTAGCTTTACCGCTCCAAAAGGCATCACATTATTTTATAGTCACCAGATGTAAAATGTTAACGTTTTGAGAAATTGCAGAAGATTGTGCAGTCATTTTTAACACTTTCCAACAAGGTTGAAGAGTGTTTATGACTTCGGTTTGTTTGTCTGTCTGTCTGTCCGCTCTCTAACACCCGTAAATATTTATGGAATTTCTTGAAACAGATATATGTTTTTTAAGTTCACTATCAGACGTTCCCTATTGAAAATGGAGTTTATACCTCTACTGGTTTGTGTACAAGGACACCCGAAAGTACTTCAAAGCATTGTGTTCTATGAGAGGTATTTCTATAAACAATATTTTCATACCTTTACTGCAGACATATCTCAATGAAGTTGAAATATGTTATTCAAGTTCACTGTCGGATGTTTCCTGTATAAAATGGAGTAAATACCACCAGTGATTTCTGTACAGGGTCACTCAAAAGTATTCTAAAGCATTGTGTTCTATGAGAGATATTTCTATAAATCAAATTTTAATAACTTTATTTTCCACGGAATTTTAGGAACTTGAAATATATTATTTATA
Source organism: Salticus scenicus (assembly GCA_963930645.1). Lineage (NCBI taxonomy): Eukaryota > Metazoa > Arthropoda > Arachnida > Araneae > Salticidae > Salticus > Salticus scenicus. The sequence goes on from OZ005657.1 coordinate 103,598,118, forward strand.
TGCACAAAAGAATGCTTTGCATAGAATATAGCATGATTAGCATTAGATTTGCAGGGTGGCACAAAAATATACAGTTATATTTTAAGCTATTAATTAAAAATTGCTAGAATTGTGCTTTCGTTTACATTAAGCGTTTTTAACACTTTCTAACATTTTAAAGTGTGAATATGATTTCAGTTATTATCTGTCTGTCTGTCTGTCTGTCTGCTCGCGCTCTAACTCCCGTAAATATATATTGAATTTTTCGAAACTGATATATTTTATTGAAGTTGACTATCGGATGTTCCATATTGAAAATGAAGTGAATATCTCTTTTGGTTTGGGTACAGGGACACCCAAAATTATTCAAAAGCATTGTGTTCTATGAGTGTTATTTTTATAAATATTTTCCGTATAAAATGCTCCTCATTTAAAATTACATTAATAGGTCCTGTATAATTAGTTTGTTTACAGGGACAACAACAGCAACAACAACAACAACAAAAAAAAAAAAAAAAAAAAAAAAAAAAAAAAAAAGATGCCAATGCATTACGTTTTAGGACAGCATTTTTTAAAAGTTATATTTAAAAATCTTTCTACTGTTAAAATCATAAAAATATTGAAATGTATTGTTAATATTCTAAAATAATGTTTTGTATAGAATATGATATGATTAACTTTCCGATTTACAGGGCTACACTAAAATATTCTGAGAGGTCCAAATCTGTAATTATAATCTAATGCCTGCATTTTCTTTTGCGTTAATCCTTTGTAACACTTTCAAAAATGCCTAAGAGTAATTTTAAAATCAGTTAGTCTATCTGTATATTCTTCAGTCCTTCTGTCTATTGTGTGATAACGTAGGCAAAGAATATTAAAAATTATTCGATGCAACAACTACGTACAGTTCGAAAGTGTTACTAATCAATGCGTACTCCATGATTTTTCTTTCTTGTTTTTTTTTTTTTTGTTTTTTTTGTTTTTTTCCAACGGATAGGTTCAGAAGCGCGATCTTTACTTGAGACAGTGAGAGAAGCCGGCTCTTCTGTTCTACCAGCTTTGATTGAAAAACCGCTCAGCCACAAGGGATTTTATATGACGTGTGAAAAATCGGATTTAATATTTTAGCAGTTCGTCACTCTGCGGTGATTTTTTTCTCTTAGTACAAAATCCATATTTTAGTATTTTATAGGCAGGAGAAGATTTATAAGCCATAACTAGGATGTGACGAGGCGTTTCATTTTAAACACATAAAATTTAATAGATAACTATGACAATTACAGATGAAAAATACAAATAACATGAACGACTAGATTTTTTAGACTGGGATCTGTTCTAGCAGAGATAAACGTAAAAAGGAATGAACAGATCATTGATTGGACGTGACGTCACTTACCAAAGGTCCAATAGATTGAATCAGGAATACAATGACGAAATACACCACATTTCTCCTCCCCTTAATTCTGTATACCATACCTGATGGGAGGTTTTCTTACTCTAGATGATCTTCTTACAACCTGTTCAGAAAAAGACAAATTAGTATTTTTAAGTTTTGAATGTTCAGATTTTAGTTCATTTTTATTTAGAGTACTGTTGATATTTTTATCACAGTCAATTTCTCCAGGCTTTGTAGACACAGATCTACTGTCGGTTGGCCCTGGATCTGGTGTAGTGGAAGGATCGGTTGGCACTGGATCTGGTGTACTGGCAGGATCGGTTGGCACTGGATCTGGTATAATGGCAGGCCTCCTACCAGACTTAGATTCTCCATTGCTTTGTAGGTGTGGACTCTTGCTATTGGAAACCATGGGAATATTTCCATCAAGAGTGTTCTTTTCAATTTCACCAGGATTTGTAGTTTCCTCCAGTTGTACTCTGGAACCTACACTTTTTAGTTGATCAACGTGTCTTTTCCATACACATGAACCTACTTGAATTTTGTAATGTAGTTTACCTAGTCTGGCAATTACTTTACCTATTTTCCATTTATCTCCTGATGTGTAATTGCGTACTGCAACTTTTTCATTTATTTCGAATTCTCTTATCTTTTTCTTGTTAAAAACATTTTTATGTTGTTTGTTTTCAACATAATTTTTTACATTTAGTACAAGCAAATCTAATTTTGATCTGATATTTCTTTTGAGAAATAATGATGCGGGACTCTCCCCTGTTGTAATATGAGGCATTATTCGGTATTGGAATAGAAATTCGTTTAATTTAAATTGGAGATTTCCGGGTTCTGAACTTAAGGATTTCAATCCTTTTTTAATAATTTGGACATATCTTTCGGCTTGACCATTTGTAGAGGGATGATATGGTGCAGTTAAACTATGTTTTATGCCTTTACTTTGTAGAAAATGTTCGAATTGTTCTGAAATGAATTGTGGCCCATTATCAGACACAAGGGACACAGGATAGCCATATCTGCCAAAGAGCGAATAAAGACAGTTTATAGTGTTCTCAGCCGTAGTATTAGGAACAATGAACACTTCTGTCCATTTACTGTGGGCATCTACTACGATTAAAAACATTTTCCCCATCATTGGACCAAAAAAGTCTACATGTATTTTGTTCCAAGGTGTTGTAGGCCATTCCCAGTGATGATTTTCCATTTTAGGAGGATTATGTTTTAATTTAATACAAACAGAACAGTTATTTGCTAAATTCTCAATGTCTTTATCAATACCTGGCCACCATACAAAACTACGTGCCAGTGCTTTCATTTTAACTATGCCAAAATGGCCAAAATGTAAATCTTCTAATACTTTTTGTCTATGAACAGTAGGAATTACAACACGATTCCCTTGTAGTATGCAACTATTTAGTATAGAAAAATCTTGTTGTTTATGTCCGAAAAGTAAGTAATTTGGCATCTGTGTGCCTGATATTAAATGTCGGTACATTTCTTTCAATGTTGGATCTCGCTTAGAACTTGCACATAATATCTTTGTATTTAACGGTAACGATGTGATTTGATGAATAAATAAACAATCGGATTCATCAAGGTTGCCAAATAAATTTGGTGACAAAGTTGGTGACACTTTTTCTGGTTGTAGCGAATCGGACGACGGCAGCAGTAAGTCTTCACTACGTAATGGAAGACGTGATAGAGCATCGGCATTTCCGTGCTCTGTAGATTTTTTATATTTAATATCATAATTAAATGTCTGTAACTATAATGCGTATCTCTGCATTCTAGCTGCCGAAAGTACCGGAATACTTTTTACGGGTGAAAATATGGAAACTAGGGGTTTACTATCTGTATACAGTGTAAATCTCCTACCATATAAAAATTGAAAAAAATTCTTTACACCAAAAATTATTGCTAACGCTTCTTTATCTACCTGACTATACCGCTTTTCTGCAGAAGACAAAGTTCTAGAAGCAAAAGCTATGGGTTTTTCGGAGTTATCTGGCATTGTATGCGAAAGTACTGCCGAAATTCCATAAGGAGATGCATCAGTGGCTAAAATTAAGGGTAATTTAGGATTAAAGTGGGTGAGAATCCTTTCGGAAGTAATTTCCTGTTTAATTGCATTAAATGAATTTTCACATTTTTTAGTCCACTGAAAATTTACATTTTTACGTAATAATTCATTTAGAGGATAAGCAATCGTAGATAATTTAGGAACAAATCTAGAATAGTAAGATACTAAGCCTAGAAACGCTTTTACATGAGTTACGTTTTGAGGTATTGGAGCATTTAAAATAGCAGGAATTTTTTCTTGCGTTTTGTGTATGCCATTTTTATCAATTTTGTAACCGCAGTATGTAATTTCATCATTCATGAAAAAAGATTTTTCTTTATTTATTTTAAGATTATATTCACGTAACCTTTCTAGCACTTGTTTTAATCGCTCTAAATGTATTTCATCAGTTTCCCCTGAGATACATATATCGTCAATAAAAACTGAAATACCCTCTATACCTTTTAAAATTTGTTCTATAGTTCTCTGCCATATTGCTGGCGAACTGGCAATTCCGTATGGTAATCGCGTAAATTGAAATAAGCCTTTAGGAGTGTTAATAGTAAGTAATTCTTGTGAATTTTCCTCTACCGGTAAATGCAAGTATGCTTGATTTAAGTCAATCTTTGTAAAATGTAATCCACCCCCTAAAGTTGCTAATATATCCTCATTTTTTGGTAGCGGGTATTTGTCAACCTTTAAAAATTTATTTACCGTGACTTTAAAATTGCCGCATAAACGAATTTTCCCATTAGGTTTTACCACCGGAACAATAGGTGTTGCCCATTTACTCGTACTAACAGCTTTTATTATCCCTTCATTTTCTAATCTTTCCAATTCTTCATTTACCGCATTCCTTAATGCATACGTAACTGTTCGCGATTTACAAAATATTGGTGATGAGTCTTTCACTAAATGTAATTCAGCTTTAACATTTTTAATTTCACCTACGTTATTTGTGAATAAATCCGGAAATTCATTCAGTAAATTATTTAAATTATCCGAGATTTGTACTTTGTTTACCGGAACAGTTTGTAAATTGTTTGGGAATACATTAAATGTAGTTATCCAATCCCTACAAAGCAATAAAGGAAAATTGTCTTTTTTAACTAAATATAACTTAACATTCCTAGTTTTGTTTTCGTAAGTTACATTTACTCTAACAAATCCCTCGGGCTGTAAAATTTCTCCCGTGGCTGTCTTTAATTGTACATCAGCAGGAAACATTTTATGTTCTGGAAATAATCTCCGAAAACGATTTATCGGTACGGCGGATATCGCCGATCCTGTATCAAGCACCATTTCTGCTTTAGCACTATTTTCTATCAAAACCCAAATTTTTATAGGTTTAGTGCCTTCAGATTGTAATGACAAAATGTCTACAGTATCAAGAACATTTACATTTTTCTTTTGAGTAACATTGTTTTGTGCGTTCCGACACACATTACTCAAATGACCGCGTTTTTTACAAAAATTGCAAACTGCATTAATAAATTTACAAACATTTGCTAAATGAGAGCTATTTCCACAACGATAACAATAAGTTTTACTTTTATTTGCACTCGCAGTTTTGTTCACGTTTTGTTTACTTAAGTTATTTTGAGAATAATTTTGTTTTGGTTTCCTAACACTAACAGAAACTTTATTCAAATTCAAATTTTTATTTTGTAATTCTATCATGTCGTTTTCAGTACTTTGCATAGTTACGGCTTGTTCTACTGCTTTTTCAAATGTTAAATCTTCAACCTGAGACATTAATTTGCTTTGGATTGTTTCATTTTTTAATCCGCGTAAAAATTGTTCTAACAAATTTTCTGACAGCGAATCGCCTGTAAACGCGCAATGTGTTGTAAGTTTCTTTAAACGAACACTAAAATCCTGCACAGATTCGTTATCTCCTTGAAAACATTTTCTAAATTTAATGCGTTCACTTATTTTGTTTGGAATTTTACATAGATGTTTTGTTAAGACATCTACTAATTCAGTGTAAGTTTTTGATTCAGGAAGATCTGGGAACAGTAAATTTGTAAGTAAATTATATAATTTCGGTCCGATAAAAGTTATTAAGGCACTAACTTTTTTTTCATCCTTAATATCAAACAAAATAAAGTTCTGTTCTAATCTTCTAATATAGGTATCAAAAGGTTCAATCGAATCATTGAATTCTTTAAATTTTTGAAACATTTTTAATGAAAATATACTACTTCTAACAATAAAAACATGCAATCTAATAAAAGAACAGAAAGAAAAAAAAAATAAATGTGTAAATACCTTTTTTTTCTCTTTCCCGAAAAAATAAAAAATCGTAGACAAGTAATTATCTCTGGCGCCTATGCATTTCCGCCCTGACAGTAGACAAAAACTCACCAACTGCCCGTCTCCGATCGCTTTTCGTTACTTTCGAAATATAAATTTTCTTTATGAAGAACTGCAGATTGCATTTTTAATCATCTTGAAGTAGATATTATTAAAATGTTGAAGAGCAAAACTTCTTTTTTCTTTTTTCTTTTTCATTTCGTCGCCATTTTAGTATTTTATAGGCAGGAGAAGATTTATAAGCCATAACTAGGATATGACGAGGCGTTTCATTTTAAACACATAAAATTTAATAGATGACTATGACAATTACAGATGAAAAATACAAGTAACATGAACGACTACATTTTTAAGACTGGGATCTGTTCTAGCAGAGATAAACGTAAAAAGGAATGAACAGATCATTGATTGGACGTGACGTCACTTACCAAAGGTCCAATAGATTGAATCAGGAATACAATGACGAAATACACCACACATATGATCCACACATTATGTAGGAGACAACTTTTCAATATTCTTCGAATGTTTTATCGATATTTCAAAATTTTTTACTTTACTGTTCGTTAGATGGATGCACTGCTATACTCTAATATTTTCTGTGTGTCTGTCGGCAGTCCTTATGTGGTTAAACACGAATATTTAAAATTATTTAGCAAAATTGTGTTATGTTTCAAAAGAACTTTAAAAGAGTGCTCTGAATTGCATTGTACCACACTGAAGTCACCAAAAGTAAAAAGGTTAATATTTTAACAAATTTAACAGGATTCGGCCTAGAACTTTTTGTAGCAGAAAATTTTAATAGCATATTTTGTCATGAAATAAAATAATTTTTTTCTGGAGAATTATATCGCGAAAGTTTTTAGAAAATTCAAATGCGTGTTAATGATAATGGTGTTGGGATTATGGCCGATAATTTTTTAATGTACTTGGATCTTATGCCTGTGTGAAAAGGCCCTTGTGCGGTATATTTAAAGATTCCTATATATTAATCACATGATGTTTAGAGAAAATCATGGAAAACTCCAAACGGCTATGTCAGTGAGCTCTGTATGGAAATGTACTTCTCATCTACAACTTGTAGAGCAGAACGGCTTGATCACCTGCGGATTCGTACTAAATCTGTCATCACTAAACGCATACTCAACGAGCTTTGTCACCACACTTTTACCAAATTATTCTGAAAGCTTTATTACTGTCAGTGGTATTGAACTCCATCTAGATTATCAAAATACATTTCATGAGAATACACCTCTTTGCAAGATATTCTGATAAGAAAATCGAGGCTGTTATTAAGGACTTTTGATAGACGTTACTGGCACAAAATATAGTCTCTGAAACACGAATGGACTAACAAGCACTAACAGCGTTAGCTTACTTACGATACAACAAAATATCTCGCAGCAGTACTTTAGAAAACTGCAGAGTTCCACAATGAATCTAAAGTCATCGGGTAAGTCCACCGGGCATAAAGAGACGTTATTCAGGCTAGATTTAAATAAGTATTTCATTTTTCTGGTAAGAGTCATTTTTTCACCAACAATTTAATTTGAATTCTTACCAATAAACTATTAAATACTTTAAGTATAAAAATTTCCAAACAAGCATTAATCATAGGAACATATAGAAATATGTTTTTGACGCGTAATACAATAGCTCTTATCAGTTTGTTTTCGAGTTATAAATTCTGAAAGTTCGCTAATAATCGTGCCACCATGTCCGAATTAATAACACCGTGCCTTACTGAAATAATGAATGAAATCCAAAACATGCAGAAATCAAAGGAGCATAAACAAAAATGTTCTTTGATGCAATAATCAGATGCCCATTTTAGCTTTGAGATACGATTAATCGATATATCCATATTTGCCAACATACTAATTCATATTCCATAGTATTGTTAGCCCCGCCTTCTTTTTCACGCCGATATATTTTTAGAGTATTTTTTTTTCTTTTTTAATGGTATTTGCATTTGGAGAATATTTCTCTGAAAATTTACTGGTGTGAAAAAAGGGCAGGAATAACAATACTGCGGAATATTAATTAGGATGTTGGCAAGTATGGATATAATGCCTAAAAATTCGATAAAACAGAATGTGAAATAAATAAAAGTCATGGTTCTGGCAGGTTTTAACGGAACTTCTCCCACTCCTTTCTCTTTGCGACATTTTTACTCAAACATAGATTTCTCGAGAACGAGCTTACAAGGACTATCAGTTTATGTCCTTTCGACAGAACATAATTTAATTGATTTCTATTATTACACTACAGGGATGGCTTTCTGGTTATCAATACTAAAGTTTAAATCATTTACCTCTGCATATTGTGTATTATACACTCCTTCTCATATTTATAAGGACACTTTATGTTTTGAAATAACTCATGTAAAAATAATTATGAACAGGATTATACTAAGGGCACCTAATATATCTAGTATTCTCAAATCCAAAAATGCTATAATTTTTTTAATATGAAACAAAATTAATAAAAAGTAATGCAAAATAATTTTTCTTCACGTTTTTAGATGGTCATATTTATAGGGACAATCAAGATTTTTTTCGTTTTATTTAACATACTAGCGGACAAATTACAGTTGCCTTGCGTTTTTTTTAACTACTGGGCTAGATTAATTCATATATAAGCCTTCAAATTTTCTTGGACGGACATTACTGATAATTCCTCGAAAAAAAGAATGTTCATGTTGCAAAGTATGATAAATGTGTTTTTAAGTGGAAGGATAATTTCAATCCGCCAAATTTCTAATGAAATTCCAAGATCTAAAATAGCTTAAGGAAATGTGATGAGACGTTGAACTGCTGGTTCGATAGGAGAGAGATCTGATGCAAAATCAGAGTTGTTTTGCAGAGATCGAAGACTCATAATTCCTCTTACTGTTCTACTCATAATGACTGCTGCTGAGTTTGCTCGTAATTTTTAACGAAAGATTGGGGTCCACATTTATGCATGTTTAAAATAATTAATAATATGTTAAAATGAATAAAAATAAAAATAATAAATAAGCATTTAATGGGGGAAAGAACGTCTGTGTTAAAGTTGAATAAAGATAAAATGTTGCATTTTCAGATGAAAAACATTTTATTCTTGATTAACCAAATGGTTTTAACAGTTACTGGTACGATCTGAAAATAGCGAATAACAAAGCAGATAATATAAAGGCAGATATGAATCGGACATTTTAAAGGTGGATCTATGGTGCTATCGGGAGCTGTTTCTACTGAAGGCAGAATGAATTTAGTAATTTTTTCCATTATTATGAACATCAAGAGAATATCCACAAATTTTAAACGTGGAATTCTCAGATTTGTGTTAGATTTGGGGGGTAATAATATTTTTTCTACAAGACATACAATTTTGCTGTACTTTAAGAGTAATAGGAAATAGTTTGAAGAAAGAAACTTCTGTATTATTGCCTTTTCCATGGCCTAAAAGTTGAATAAAACCTTAACTTATCATTTTAGAAAAGTGCATGCAAGTAGAAAGCAATTTTAAATGTATTCTGAATATCATCTATGCTGTATGAAATGGTATTGAAACTGAATATTTGAAACAAAATGTGTGTATATATATATATATATATATCTTAATATATATAAATCTCGTGTCACAATGTTTGTCCTCAATGGACTCCTAAACCACTTAACCGATTATAATAAAATTCGCACACCATGTGCAGTTCGATCCAACTTGAGAGATGGGATAGTTTAAATCTCAAATTATAGTCGCAATTTTAATTTATTGCTAATTATTTGTCTGTTATTATTTGACAGTCACAATTATCTGTTAACTCCAAATGATTCTAACAGATGTCGATACCTTTCGACTGGGTTGAAATGAAAGCTGAAATATATTTGGTGCTGCCATCTACACAAAGAATCTTCAACTTTTTAACCTATTAATAAATTTCGTATAATTCAATTATTTCCACATTTTAAATTTTTGGTGTTAGCATAGCCGGCCACGTGTTACTTAGACTGAAGTGTAAATTGAATTCATATTATAATGAAGATAATACAGTGAAATTAATCCTGTTTTTTACTTATTTGTGCTTCATTGATCAAAACTTTATAATTTAATCTGTATATATATATAAATTACGTGTCACGATGTTTGTCCGGGGTAAACTCCTAAACTAAGGAACTGATTTTTATGAAATTTTGCACACTGTGTTCAGTTTGATCCAACTTGAGAGATAGGATAGTTTTTATCTCAATTTATTGTCACAATATTGTTTTATTGCAATTATTTGTTAATTATAGACCTTTATTAAAGTTGCTCCAAAATATCTGTGAGTTCCATTAATTTAATTGTTGCCAAAAAAAAAAAAATACGAGTTCATTTTCTTTCGACATAAAAATAAATACATTTAATCAAACGTGAACGTTAAAAAATTATAAAAAGTTAAATTATGCATCTCACGAAAATTGACGTCATAATCAATTTAAAGATTTTATACACATTGATAAAGTGCTAATGTAGTTCTATCATAGATATAGTAATATATATAGATCTCTCATCCCCATGTTATCGTAGAAAGATTTTTGATGCCGAAAAAAGATAAAAAATAAAAGCTTTGGAAACAGCCATTAAGTGGTATTGAAAAAAAAAAAAAAAAAAAAAAAAAAAAAAAAGAAAAAGAAAAGAAAGAAAGAAATATGAATTTGAAACTGTATCTGGAGTCTTCCATTCCCCTTTAGCAAATAAATTATTCATAAATTTTATTTGCTAAAATATTAGTATGTATTCCCGTGTGTATTCACTCGGGGAAAGACGGCCATATTTTGGTAAAAACGTCGTCTTTTCCCAAATGAAAAGGAATAACTTTTTTCTCCCCAATGATCACTCTATTCTATATATGCTATACTATATCTATGAGTTCTATACGCAAGCGAAGTGTGACTCACTGACCGTCTGTGCAGCCAAGAAAAAGATTTCCTATGTTAATTGCCCACTGGATTTTTTGTAAGAAATTATTAAAAATCGAGGAAATTTATTTCCCGATTTTAATCCTTATATTTGGGTATAGATATGTATTAGTTATCGCGGGTGTTAGATTGAATTATTTTGCTGTCAAATTGACAAAATTTTAATTTTAAATTTTTAAACTCTGTCGCCCTTGGCTTTTATTATTATTATTATTATTTGGCGATCAAAAGCGTAACACGAAAATATACATGCCAGATGTATGCATTGTACGAAATGTAATATGTATTATTCATTGTACGTATGTATGACATGTAATATGTATTGTACGAAACATTGTTTCATATTATTCATTACTCTTTTAATATAAGTTGTTAAAATAACCATGATTTTTGAAAGGAATTAAATATTTTCGCCAGATAATTTGGCAATATTCTTTTTTTTTCGCCAAGGATGACAGAAATGAAATCTATTCCGCTGCAAAATATTAGTATCTTACATCAGATATTTTATTTAGACATTTGAAAACAAATTTGACTTCAAACTATGATAGAATATTTATCATTTTCCTTTTAATTTGTATATTATTAGTATATTAAAATTTAAAAGCATGGTATATAAAAAGTTTTTTTTTTTTTTTAATCTTATAATTATTCTTATCTTAATCCTCAATGTTTCCCATCTTTATTGACTTGAATTTACTATTAAAATTTTAACATACTCAAAAACTTCTCATCACTTCGTTAAAATACACTAAACTTTTCCAAAATCTTTTTGTATTTAAAATGATACATGTATTTACTTTAAATGTCCAATATTTCATAAGATTTCCAATTTTAAAGTTTTAAAATATTTATCAAATTTACTTATTTTTCTGGTTTAGCCTTATTGTTTTCCCTTTTATAACTACAGCTGTTGCCCTCTTTAAAATATTTAAAATGATGAGGTCATTTAATTGTAAAATTATCCATTATAGCATATATTATATTTCACTCCTCCATAAAAATTGATTTTAAAATCGTCTGTTTCTTTTATACTTTTATTTTAATAGAATTTTAATAGAATTTAATTTATATATTAGTCATTTTAGCAATTTTATCCAAAGTAGCATTAGAAATAATATATATCACTTCTCCATTAAAATTTATAGGACCCTACAATAAAATTAATTTGTGCTTAATATCAACACTACGAAAATTTTTATCAATCGCTTCCAAATTTTGACCTAAGTTTCAAATCTCAACCCTGTGGGTTTTTACATCGGCTACAACGTTTTCGTCTTTGTTCGTAAATAATAATTTAACTGTACTAAATAGTTTACAGCCGTATAATTCAACGTATAACTTAGTCACAGCAACGCGTGGCCGGGTCTGCTAGTATATATATATATACCAGAGAGATTGTCTGACTGTTTCACCCTAAAAAGAGACCCTTCACCCCATAAAGCATTAATTTAAAGAATAACTGAAAAAAAAAAATTACTAAGATTCGAGCTGTCCTTATAATTGTGAACACCTGAAAAATCATTTCTTTGACCGTTTTTAATGTTTTTTAAGATAGAAAAACAATAAAACTTTTTAAATACAGTCTGTTAATGAAATTCAAATTAATAAAAAATATATTTGTTTAAATAACAGTGTTCAGTGTTTGGTTAATATAGAAAAACGGGCGTCCTCATAATTACGAGAACCAGTGTAATTGCCTACGTAGCACCTTTTGGCCACCGGAAATAAAAAATAGCAATATTTATTTTATTTATTCAGTGAACTGTAAAGGCTTTCACTGATAAAGTGAAATCAAAATTCTTGTATAATTTTTCCGGCAGCCAAAAGTTTCTAAAATGGCAACTAAATTTTCTATACAGTGCTGCCAGACTTGCGAAAAAATTTTATTTAATATTCACCAATAATTTTGAAAAGTGATATTTTATATACATAAATGACGATTTTTCGTTCTCATTCGTCTGTTATGTATATCAAATATCACATTTCCAAAATATTAGTGGCTATTGAATAAAAAAGTCGCAAAGTCTGGCAACATTGGTTTCATACCCATGTTGTAAAGAAAGTGTTTTTTTTTTTTGAAAATCTATCTTCAAATCTGATTTTTTTTTTTATAATATCACGTATTAAGGTCCCTGATTAAGAAAATCTAATTTTTAATGGATGGTGTGTATGCATCTCTGTCATCAGCATAATTTAAAAATAAAAAGCCACCGGAAAATAAAATTTTGTATTGTAAAGTTCGTATTAGTTTACCACTTAAAATTTAATGAGTAATAACTCGTTTGAAGACAAAATAATAACAGCCTTGATTTATTTTTAAAATAATTGTAGATGTTAAATGTGTGTCAGCTCCTCTAACACAAAATTTTATGCCAAATGAAAATGTTCCTAAACTTATTTTAGATTACCTTAAGACTACATTCACCTTTGTTAGCTTACCTTATTGATCTGAAAACATAATAAGCAATCTCTCTTTAGAAAATTGAAATACTGGAAAAGATAATGTCATATCAGTGACACACTAGATTATTTTTTTAATCTTTTAAGTGCGGTAGGATGAGATTTCTGAGAGAGAGAATCCTCTGATATATCTACAAAAATTGCATAATATAAATTCTTGTATCCAGTTTTCCCTTTGTGAGAACAATTTTCATTTAAAACTATATGTTGTGTCTTTCCTTCACACTGAAATTTATTTCTATTAAAAACTACTTTTCGGAAAAATAATTTTTCCTCGTACAGAGCTGAAGGAAATTTCTTTTTTACAGAAAATATGCGTCTATATGTTAGGTACAAGCTGGAGTTATTAACTCATTTTCACAAAAATATTGGACACGTCTATTTTCTGCAATAAGCGGTTCATATGTTTTACTAATACAGTGTTGAAAAAATTTCATCCCGAGCATTTTTAGTCTGGCCTTTATTTCATTCAACTTTTTACTTCCTCTTACCCATATATATGGAAGAAAAAGTATTGTTTTTTGTCAATTTTTTTAAATTGAGTTTCGGTTATAATTACACGTTTTAATGTCCACTTAAAACGAAAAACATGTTTTAGCGGATGGCCTGTGTGTGTGTGTGTGTTTGACTTTTCACACTATATCCTAGAAACAAATAGTAGTAGGAAGAACAAACTCAGTATTTTAAATCTGTATCACATATGAATGCTACACGAAACGTTTCGTGGAAATCAACCAATTGGCTCGTGTACAGGGCAATTCAAGAAAAATCAAATACATTAAGTCCATCGGGAAATTTCCGGTAGGTACAGTGTAAAACCTATAAGCTGACTGAAACGGAATGAACAATTTTTTTTACCTGCATAAAAGCATGCTTTGAGTAATTTGTGGAATGGAAATCACTCATCGTTTGTGTACAGGACTATCAAGATATTTCGACACAGTGGCGCTGTACATAAAAATGCTGAAATTGTAATTTCTTTTGTCTTACATACTTTTCTAAAAACACTAAATTTAAGTAATCAATATTGTTTATAGTTCATACTGTTTATAGACAACATACAAGGCTATCCAAAATTAAGGTCAATGTTCTTTTCCATTGAATTTAATTTATGGAAATGCTCTGCTACATTTTCCTATGTCGACGAACAGTGCTCATGAATATTTCATACCTTTATTGTAAACAGAGCATTTTTAGAAGTTCTATTTTCAAATCTGTTTTCTTGTATAATATTACATTATTTTGATTTGCCTTGATTATCATTTTGAGATGCCTTGATTACGAATTTCTAATTTTTAGCAATTGATTTGTATGTATATCAGTTATCCGCTTAATTAAAAAAAAAAAAATGAAAAGAAAAAACAAATGCAGAAAATTCAAATATTTGGTAGTTTGAAGTTCGTATTACGTTGCCACTTAAAAATTTGTTCAAGATTTGCAAGTTTAAAAACAATTTAAAAAGAGCCTACGTTTTTCTTTAATTATTAATCAAATAAAATTATTCCTAAATTTATTTATTTATTTTAAAAGTACATTAAACTTTCTTATCTTGATTTATTGAGCTTAAAACTTAATATGCAATCTATCATTAGAATATTGAAATGCCGCGAAATAGAAAGTTCAGTAAGTGACACACCAGATTATGTAAAGAGTAAATTTTTCTTATTTTATCATAATATATAATAGAAGAAGTTATTTTATAAAGAAAGTGGGGAGAAATAAAGCAAGTTCTAAAAATGCTACGAAACACATATAAATAAAGAGAAATATGCGTATATAATCCAATTACATAAGCTACGCATTTTTATAGAGATTCGGCAGTACAGCATCACCTATTTTCATAATTTGAAACCTATTTTTAACGAATCCTTGGTTACTTGAACTACATAATTTTTTTTCAAGATTTATTTAGATTACATTAGTAAAACATGGGGTACGAGACATGAATAGTGGAGCGTGGGGTTAGTTGTAACAGTTTTTCGAAAATTAAATATATTTTGAAATGTATTTATGTTTTCCTGTTTGTAATTGCTTTTTTAGATAGCATATATATTCATTTATTATATTCATTAAAATATATATATATATATTTCGCTAATTTTAGCACTTTTTTTTTTTTCAAATTTATTTGCTTGTTAAAACATGCGCCAGATTCTGGGCAAATTGTAACCCCTAAGGTAAGTTGTAACAAATTAACAAATACGAAGGAACACTAACAATAAAAAACGACAATATTACAAAATAGTTTTTGTTATAAATCATTTTATAATTTAATAAAAAAGCAATTAATAACTAATATTAAATTATAACATTTTTAGTAGAGTAACAATGAATTATATCGAATGGACTATAGTAAAATAAAGAGAAAATTAAATATAAAAACAACATAGAAGCCAATCTTAGTCTACAATCTTAGTCGCAAATTAAGCATTATACCCATTTTTTTTTCTTTGAGAGGGTTTATCAGAGCTAGAATACTTCCCCCTTTTTTCAGAACACTCTCATTTATGAGAAATATCTGATTTTTTTTCTACCGCTATTTTTATGTAATATTCTCTAATTTTTGATAAAATATTCATTATAATTGGTGATTACATAATCACTGCAGTATAATATAAAAATACAGAAAAATTTTCTCTATAAATATAGTAGTGGCAAAGAAGCCAAAAAGTTTTCATTTCTGAAAGTTTCATGAAAATGTGCGGAGACTTCGAGCTCCGGCTGTAGGTATCTCCACATGCCACTCCTCTAATTCAGAATCTGTATCTGGTGTTAAAAACATTTTATGTATATTTTCATCCTTTCGTTTATTTTTTATTTGTTTCTTCCTATAATCTTTTTGCTTTCTCTTCATGCTCCTTTCTCTTTATGTTTGTGTTACTTTTTAATTATCTCTTAAAATTATTTTTTAGACATTTATCTTTCGGGTGATGGGCATGTAATATTTGTACGTTTCAAGAAGATGTCAGCTGTTGCCAAATCGTATATATCTTGACACTTTGAAGCTCTTTCAGATTTCTTTTCATAGTTCCACATGTTAAAAAAATGCATACAATTTGCTTGTTAACATTTAAAGTAGAATGTCTAATTCCAAGAATTAAAATTACAAACGGTAACATGTATCAATTTGCCCCAAAATTTTGTTTCATTTGACCCATCATATGATTTTGGACAATTTGTTTATTTATATTATATATATATATATATATATATATATATATATATATATACCCTGTGGCAGAAATTTATTATGCCTTCTGCGACAACCTTCATCAACACCAAAATCTTTCTGCAGGAATAGTTTGTGAAATTAACATTTACGAATTCAAAATATTTTTTTTTTTTAATAGTAAATAATATTCAGTATAACCAATGTATTTAACTTTTAAGTAGGCACAAATGCATATATCAGCACTATCGCAAAAAAATGCTCTTTTTTTTTTTTTTTTTTTTTTTTTTAAGAAAGGTGAAAATAAATCTACTGATCTTAATTGCTTCAGATTTTTTGTTCACATTAATGTACAATATTGTTTATAAAATATTCAATGAATTTAAACCATAAAATGCAGTAACACATAAACATAATCTGAAAATATTTTTGAGGCATTTAAATCATGAAATGTCTGAAATAAACAAATGTTACAAATACTTTTAAAATTTCATTAATTTTTTTTTTTATATTTAATATATATATATTTAAATACACAAATGCACTTATTTCATAAGGTGCAAACCAAACAACATAAAATATAATACAGAACTCAAAATTAAAATACAACAAATTAAAAGTAAAAATTAATAAAGAATTCTTAATATTATAATGAAATATAAATAATTTACAACATTTATAGTTTTTGAGATTATTAGAAAGATGCACGATAACATTCTAATACACAAGATTAATTTTTTGTATTATATACAAATAGCATAAAGATGTGTATTTGAAATCTAAAAAATGTGATTTGGCATTAAAGAATTCAGAATGTATAATTATACCATCATTTAAATACATAAAGTAAAACAGAATACAAAATCTAAGTAACACAATTATAGACAAAGCATAGTCGAAATATTTTCATAAAGATTGAGACAAGTGAAATATTCAATTTTTAAGGAAATGTTGGTATCTGAAAGGTAACAGATTTCATAGATAAAATCTATAATAGAAATTAATCATTACAGATGAATGAAATAAATAAAAATCAATTAAAAGTAATATTTGATATTGATATCTTTACAAATAAGTAAACAAAAATAAATAAATAAAAACATTTGCTGTTTAATTAGTATTTATTCAAAACAACTACTATTAGATAAAAAATTTTTGTTTACAATATATATATATATATATATATATATATATATATATATATATATATTCAAAAAAACCTTTGGTTTGATTTTTATTCAAAATAACTATTTAATTTAACTGCAATATTTCAATTAAAAAAATAAACATTTAAAAAAAATTCAAATGTTTAAAAAATGAAATGAACGAGCTGTAGAAACTAATAATAAGAGTATTTTTGTAAAATAAATTAATATTTTTTAACGACTTCATATGCTTAAACAACAAAATTTAAAGCTAAGAATTTTAATCACAATTAAAATAATTAATGATTAGTAAAGAAAAAAATTAGAAAAATTACCAATTTTATAACTTAAGACACCCATTAATATTTATTGCTAATGTCTTTTACTATATCTAAAATGCTAAAAACCAATAAAGTATTTTAAAGATTAATTTTTTAATTTTCTATTTTTTGAAGCAAAGTTTGAAGCTTTTTTTTTTTTTTTTTTTTTTTTCCGTATAACTACAGACGTTACAAATTTCCCCATAGTCTTATTTCTGTATATATTTGTGAAATATATTGCATAGTTTGAACCAAACATAAAATTAATGCAGCTTTTAAAAAATTATGTGTGTTTACTACCATGCATTTGTGCACGCTTCGCATACATTAAAGAAAAAAAATCACTAGATGCAACTAATTTGTCGTGCGTAAATCAGAAAATGTATGAAAATCGGTACAGCACCAATCACGCACTCATTAAAAAAAAAAAAAAAAAAAATCACTGGTATTTTGTTATGCATGAATCCGAAAATGCATGAAATATGAAATTCGGAAAATGGTCGCAAAGCCCCATTCTTTCGAAAAAACTTCTTTTTGCAATACAATAAATACACACGACACGAGCGGCAGGCGCGGCGCGAAAAGAAAGTTTGGAGACACGAAAATGAAGTTCCGATGTGAAGAGGTTACCAGTGAAAATTGTCGTACACCGGATCATATCACCGCATCACGAATCGCTAATGCATGCCGTGTCAAAGCTAATCCAAGTGAGTTACATCCGCTTTATCTCCTCTCCTTATTCAGGATTGAGGCGATCGTATCTGCAGAAACGAAAATTTGTTCTGCAGAACAGTTTATAAACCATTCTTTGAGTTTCTTTCTATCTCTATCTCTCTTTTTTTAACACAATGGATAAATTTATTTGACTTAAGTAAAATCTTTCTGCAAGAACATTTCTGTTTCTGCGACATTGTCGCCGTGTCGCCGTGTTTCTGCCACGGGATATATATATATATATAGAATGATTTATACAAAAAAAATTAAACATGTATTATATAACTCAACACACAGATTAAATAAGTAGCTATAAACACTTCTTTAAAATATAAATTACATAACTTTAATCAAAATTTACGAAATACTTTATTTTTCCACTAACTATGATTATCGAAATATCTAATCAAAAATGTTTCAAAATATTTCGTAAAATACGTGTTACTTCCTACCCGTGTTACAACTAGCCCGACGCTCCTCTACTGTCAGTTTAATTGTAACCTCCTTCTGTTAAGTCGTGTGTGAGTACCGAGAGTTCTTATGAGATTTTACATGAATATGTAAAATGCTTTGTGAAAACGATGCGACTATTTTAGAAGACGCCAAAATTTTAAGCTTTACGGCTCCAAAAGGCATCACATTGGAGCCACCAGATGTAAAATGTTAACGTTTTGAGAAATTGCAGAGGATTGTGCAGCCATTTGTTTTTCAACGGCCAGGTTTACAAGTTCGAATGTTGCTTGAGACGTTGAGAGATGCCACCTCTTCTCTTCTACTAGCTTTGCAAACCCGCTCAGTCACTTGGGTTTTTATATGGCGTGCGAAAAATCGGTCTTAATTTTGTTATAAGTTCGTCCCTCTGCGGCGATTTTTTTTCTCCAATACAAAACCATATCATCGGTACATTATGCAGGGAACAATTTTTCAATATTCTTTGAATGTTTTAAACGATATATAAAAATTTGTTACTTTTCTCTTCGTTATATGGATGACTACTACTCTCAACCATTTTTTGTCAAGAAATCATGGATAACTCCTGTCATTTAGGATTTTTGGTAGAAGTTACTCATACGTATATTAAACTTAGTCTCTGAAACTCACAGTAGTACTCTAGAGAACTGCCGTGTTTCGTGACACACACTATGTCCCTGCAACCATCAACATGCTAAATGAGAGGTTATTCAGTCTAGATTAAAGTAAGTATTTAATTTTTCTGGTGAGAATAATATTTTTATCACCTATTTAAATTGTATTCTAACCAGGAAACCATCCCATGCTTTAATCACAGCCTGATAATGGGGGAAGCACACGTTATCTCCGCTCTCACCAGAATATTTTTACAATTATTTTTTACTTCATGTCATAGAAATTCCACGCTTTGACGAGGAAATATTTTTTATAAAAAATGAACGGTGTAAAACAATCCAATTTACTCACCGTTTTTAGACACCAGAATTCTTTTAAAATAATTTTTAATGAGAATTTTCTGTTTATTATAGGAGGAAAGTATTTGTTAAAAAATAACGGTGTAACTATAAATAATGTGTGCATCCCCCTTAATCAGGCTCTGACTTTAATCATAAAAAAATCTAAACAAGCATTAATCTTAGGAGTATATATAAATATGTTTTTGACGCATAATACAATAGCCCTCGTCAGGTTGTTTTCGAGTCAGGGCCTGATTAAGGGGGAAGCTCGCTCTTCACACATTATTTATACTTACACCGTTATTTTTTAACAAATACTTTCCTACTATAATAAACAGAAAATTTTCATTAAAAATTATTTTAAAAGTATTCTGGTGTATAATACCGGTGAGTAAATTGGATTGTTTTACACCGTTCATTTTTTATAAAAAAATATTTCCTCGTCAAAGCGTGGAATTTCTATGACATGAAGTAAAAAATAATTGTAAAAATATTCCGGTATGAGCGAGCTTCCCCCTTAATCAGGCCCTGTTTCGAGTCATAAATTCTTAAAGTTTGCTAATAATCGTGCAACCATGCCTGAATCAAAATCAACGCGCCTTACTGAAATAATGAATGCAGAGCTGCCAACCTAATCCGGCAAGTTGTTAACGCCTATTGAAAAACGCCCCTTTTTCTACACCACTTAATTTTTACAGCAATTCTCTTCAAATGTATCTATAATGAATTAAGTAGAAAAATGCTCTAAAAATTAAGTGGTGTAAAAAAGGGGCGGTACTAACAATTTGCCGGATTAGGTTGGCAGCTCTGTGAATGAAATCCAAAATATGCACATATCGAAATAGCATAAACAAACGTGTTCTTTGATGCAATAATCAGTTGCCCATTTCAGCTTTGACATAAATTCAATCGAGATATACATACTTGCCAACATACTCATAGCAGACAATATTTTAATTTATTCCGGAGTACTTTTAGCCCCGCCTTTTTCCGCACCCCTTTCTTTATCGAAAAATTTTCTTCAATACATAATTTCGATAAAATAAGATAAAATACTTTTAAAAAATAAGTGGTACGAATTAGAGGCGGGGATAAAATTACTCCGGAATAAATTAAAATATTGGCAGCTATGCATACTAATTAATATTCTGTAGTATTGTTAGCCCCGCCTTCAGTTTCACGCCGGTATATTTTTAGAGTATTTTTCTTCTTATTTAATGGCATTTGCATTTGGAGAATATTACTCTGAAAATTTACTGGTGTGAAAAAAGGGCGGGAATGACAACATTACGCAATATTAATTAGGATGTTGGCAAGTATGGATATAATGCCTAAAAAATCGTTAAAACAGAATGTAAAAATAGATAAAAGTCGTGGTTCTGGCAGTTTTTTAACGGAGCTCCTCCCACTCTTTTCTCTTTGCTTCATTTTTACTAAATATAGATTTCTCGAGAACGGGCTTACAAGGAATATCAGTTTATGCCCTTTCGAATGAACATAATTTAATTGATTTCAATTATTACACTACAGGGATGGCTTCCTGGTTATCAATTCCAAAGTTTAAATCATTTACCTATGCATAGTGTCTATTATAGTTGCAACTTAGCAAATTTTGGCCACCGGAAAAAAATTAATAGAAATATTTATCTATTTATTCAGTGAACTGTAATGACTTCAGCTGATAAAGTGAAATAAAAAGGTAGCGAAAAGGTTCTAAGCTGGCAACTATATTTTCTATGCAGTGCTGCCAGACTTTGCGACATTTTTATTCAATATTCAGTAATAATTTTGTGAACTAATATTTTATATACGTAATTCACAATTTTTCGCTTCCATTCGTCTTTTATGTATATAAAATGTCACATTTCCAAATTATTGGTGGCTGTTGAATAAAAATCGCAATGTCTGGCAATATTGGTTCCATACCCATGCTGTAAAGTAAGTGTTTTTTAAAAATCTATTTTCAACACTGATTTTTTTTTTTTTTTTTTTTTAATAATATCACGTTTTCAGGTCCCCTGATTAAGAAAGTCCAATTTTTAATGGATGATGTGTATGCATCTCTGTCATAATTTAAAAATATTAAAACCGCCGGAAATTAAAATTTTTTATTGTGAAGTTCGTATAAGTTTACCACTTAAAATTTGATCATGATTAATTCGTTTGAAGACAAATTAATAACAGCCTTGATTTATTTTTTAATCCTTTCAAGGGGGGTGATGGCTCTGCAGCATCATCTAATTTTAACATTCAACTTCAAAAACTCATCCCGGAAGCCTTTTAGCAAAATTTTACTTTTATAACATAGCAGAAAAACGTCGTCAAATTCTTTCATTTTAATTTTCTGCGTGAATTCCGGTGGCACATGTAATTTAAATGTAGGGGGTTAAATGTGTGAAAGCTCCTCTAACACAGAATTTTATGTCAAATGAAACTGTTCCTAAACTTATTTTAGATTACCTTAAAACTATATTCACCTTTGTTAGCTTACCTTATTGATCTTAAAACATAATATGCAATCTATCTTTAGAAAATTGAAATGCTTGAAAAGATAATGTCATGTGAGCGACATACCAGATTATTTTTTTAATCTTTTAAGTGCGGTGGTATCAGATTTCTGCGAGAGAGAATCATCTGATATATCTACAAAAATTACATTACATAAATTCTCCCATTCAGTTTTTTCTTTGTGAGAACAATTTTTTTTAAAAACTATATGTTGTGTCTTTTCTTCACACTCAAATTTAATTCTATTAAAAACTACTTTTCGGATAAATATTTTTTTCCCGTACAGAGCTGAAGGAAGTTTGCTTTTTACAGGAAATATCTGTCTATATGTTAGGTACAAGCTGGAGTTATTAACTCATTTTCGCAAAAAAATTGGACATGTCTATTTTCTGCAATAAGCGGTTCATATGTTTTACTAATACAGTGTTGCCAAAATTTCATCTGGATCATTTTTAGTCTTGCCTTTATTTCATACACCTTTTTACTTTCTCTTACCCATATATATGGAAGAAAAAGTATTGTTTTTGTCAAGTCTTTAAAATTGAGTTTTGGTTATAATTACAGATTTTAATGTCCACTGAAAACGAAAAACATGTTTTTGCGGATGGCCTGTGTGCGTGTGTTTGACTTTGTACACCATATAACAAAAACAAATAGAAGTAGAAGAACAAACTCCGTATTTTAAATCTGAATCACATATGAATGCTACACGAAGCGTTTCGTTGAAATCAACCAAATGGTTCGTGTACAGGGCAATCCAAGAGAAATCAAATACATTACGTCTATGGGGAAATTTCCGGTATGTACAGTGTAAAAGCTCTAAGCTGACTGAAACGGAAGTAAAATTTTTTTTATCTGCATAAAAGCATGCTTTGAGTAGATTGTGGAATGGAAATCACTCATCATTTGTGTACAGGACTATCAAGATATTTTGACACACTGGGGCTGTACATAAAAATTTCTGAAATTGTGATTTCTTTTGTGTTAGATTTTTTTCAAATAAGACTAAATTTAATGCAATAAATTTGTTTCTTCCTATAATCTTTTTGCTTTCTCTTCAAGCTCCTTTCTCTTTATGTTTGTGTTAATTTTTAATTATCTCTTCAAAGTATTTTTCAGACATTTATCTTTCGGGTGATGGGCATGTAATATTTGTACGTTTCTAGAAGATGTCAGCTTTAGCCAAATTGTATATATCTTGACACTTTGAAGCTCTTTCAGATTTCTTTTTATAGTTTCTCCTGTTAAAAAAATGCTCAGAATTTGCTTGTTACATTTAAAGTACAGTCAGCCAAAAAAAAAAAAAAAAAAAAAACGCCACCCCCCCCCCCCCCACACACCTAATTTCGCCGTAAACTATCGTAGAAACATGCGTCTGGTACCGATCAGTTTGTAATAACGTCTAGTTTATAATGTTATAGTTAGAGTTTACTTAGGGGCGTCTACATATTAAAACTGACATCAACTTCATTTTTTTCAATGGTAACCCCCTTTTTTATAATTTATTTTAATTCTTTGGATCAAATCATCACGGAAAATGGTATAGTTTATATATTTCGCTCAATTTTTCATAGAGTTATACGATGTCAAAGTTTGGGGATGCTAATGCTAAATGAATGTGATAAACATTAAATTATATCTTCCGAAATAATTATGATACTTAAATTCTGTTTTTTTTTATTCGTTAGAATGAAGTGACCCAAACATATTCCATGCAAATTTTTGCTAAAAAAACATTTTTTGAATTATGAAAATTATTAATAAGTTCATATTTGAAAAAATTATGAATTATGACCTATGTTAATTTTTGCACGAATAGAACGGGCATCATCAAAAACATGGGTTTCCAAATTTACAGCTCGTTCCTAGCATTATTTTTTGAGTTACAGTGATATTTCACTTTTTATTCCTGTTTGGGGGCCGTCACTTGTTACAATCTGTATCCTCTATAAGTAAATGTTTGTATACAGTACCTGGCCAAATTATTAGACCATTGGCAAATTATACATTTTTTTATGTTTAGCACTTATTAATGAAGAATTTTATTAAAAAAGATATTTTCTTCATTCATATTTCGAAAACATATACATTAAAGAATACAATAAAAAAAAAATTGTTACAATACAATACTTATTGAAGAAAGAAAAAAATGTTAAATTAAATTTAACAGAAAAATCAATATTTCGTATGGCCACCTTTGGCAACTAAAAGGGCTTTAACAAGACGAGGCATACTTTCGATGCATGCTTGGATGGTTTCTTGAAGATGTTTATTATGATTCCACTGGTATGTTAAAGATTCCAGAAACTATGCCTTATTGGTTATATTTTTCTTATGCATTTCTCTTTTCAGCAACTCCCAACCATTTTCAATCTGGTTCGTACCAGGCCAGTTGCCAGGCCAATCAAGAACTTTGATTTTTTTTCGCTCTAAATACTTCGATACACTTTTAGCTTTATGGCATGGAGCACCATCATAAATGAAGACTGGTCTCTCGTTTCCGGGAAACCATTCTTGCATTTGTGGCATGAGCTTGGTTTGTAAGACTTTCAGGTATTGATCTTGTTTCATTGTATTTTTGACCACATAAGAGGACCAGAACCTTTTCCTGATATGACAAACCACACCATGACTGATGGAGGATGATTGGTGGTGAGAACAATACAATCTGACTCGTATTTCTCGTTTGGACGCCGCCAAACAAATTTGGTTTTTTCGGTTAAAACATGAAAAAAAAATTCATCAGAGAAGCAAACCTGAAAATTAAATAAAATTGCTCTTCATTTAATTTCTTTATATTCATTATAAATGCCAATATATTGTTGATAAAAATAAATAGCTATGTACCTTTTCCAGTCTTCTATTGTCCAAATTTTGTACTTTATTGCCCACTCCAAGTGTTTTTTCATCATTTCTGATGTAATACTTGGCTTGCGAGCCGATTTCATGGCAATGAGTTTATTTTCTGCCAAACGACGTCTCAAAGTTCTTTCTGATATATGAATGCCTCCATTTTGAACTTCTTTCATTAACATGCGTCGCGGTTTCTTTCTGTTATTTATACAAATGTCTCGTATTTTTCGACCCGTCCTCGGCGTCGTAATGCGAGCTCGTCCACTATTATTCTTCCGTGATGGATCCAAACTTATGTTTCAGACCATTTTCATTTTAATATTTTTTACTGAGCTTCTGGATACTCCTACCTTTGCTACAATTTGATTTTGGGTCAGTTTAGTGTCCTTCAATAGACCATAAACCTGCCCAATTCTCTTTGGTGAAAGGTCAGCCTTTCTTCCCTTCTAAAATAAAGGAGCAAAAACTTTTTATGATGATAAATGAATAAAAATGTTAAATATCCCACGCGATATTAATAACAATGCAAAACTTACTTTTTGCAGCAAAATATTCGCTTCAATCCAAAATAAACAAGCAGAACAAATTTTACGTTATAATGCAAGTTTACACATATGCCACTATATCACAGAATAACAACTAACTGTCTTGTGTTGCCAGCTTGAAAATGTTTCTGTAATAAAGGTACTGAAATAAGCTTAATGTAACACTAATTAAATAATAATAATTTTGAGCAGGTCAGGTATAATAAACTTCCAATTTCAAAAAAACTTTAAATATTTTCTTTGGTCTAATAATTTGGCCAGGTACTGTATAATTTGACGGAAAACTATTTTAATTTACCTTTATGTTTTTTTATTGTTTCCTAAGCAATATTTCGATGTTTATTATACAAATTGGCATATTTTTGTAAAGTTATCACAATGTAGGCGAGGGATTGTGAAAGAATTTCAAAAGAAAAGATGATTCGCTGAAACACCATTTAAAAAAAAAGACTAATTTGCATATTCCTATTTGACTCTATATGTGACGCTGGTATGCATAAATCACAATGGTATTTACTACATTGATTATTGAAGACAAAACTTAAATGAATTAATTACAAATATGCAAAATTATTTTGTTTTATATTATAGAGTTTTAGAAAATTTGTGAAAAGGCGTGGCTTACGGTACAAGAGCGGAATATATCCGATCCTAATATGTTAAGTCTTTCTTCATCTTTTTCTAGTTTTTTCGCTGCTAAAATTCTATTTTAACTCTGTTACACTTTCTTTCGCATTTTAATATTCAAGAGTACGTACACCTCTAGTTAAATATCATGTTTTAGATAACACGGTACAGCGAAACTGATTGCATGAAACAGCAATTATGCATTCGACAATCGTTTTATTATTATTATTATTATGAATATTTAATAATTTTAAAAAGATTTTTTACCATGAATTTTCTGTTTAAATTTTGTTGTGACATATTTGCATTTGGTTACTGTACCGTTTGTAAGATTTGTGTTATTTAAAATTTATCCCATAATGTAACATAATAAAATATCAAATTTCTATGAAAAGTTTTTTAATATAGAATCAAATAGTGAAAAATTGCTTTTTTTTTTTTTTTTTTTTTTTTTTTTTTTTTAAGTTTATAACATCTATTATTGGAACATAGCTCAATAGTATTTATTTTCAATTTCCTAATCACGAAATCAAAGTCACAGTTATTATGGAATAAAAATTTAAAACAAAGGAATAGTCTTATTACTTTCAAATACATAGATATTGATCTTACAGAATCCTGAAATTTCATTTAAAAGACTTTAATCGTCGAAATTTAAAAATTCAAAATAAAATAAATTAATCTCAATGCTTTTAAAGTTGAAACGGGAAGATTTCAAAATATATGAAAATTGGCATTTGTGTTTTGAACATTTTGGTGCGGCAGATATTAAAAACAATATTTTAATGATGAGCTGAACCTGAGCTTAAGAGAGGGTGGATCCAGCTACTTAGCACAAGTGATATCACCTGACTAAAACCAGAATAAACAACATTTTAATATATTCCGGTGTATTTTTGGCCCACTGTAATTCTTTTTTTTTTTTTTTTCAAATTTCAACACTAGCTACAGTACGCTTACGTCCTATTTACATTAAGGTTTGATATGGAAGCTATGTTGCTGTTTTTCGATGCTGCGAAATTTACAAAATATATTTGTGTTAATATACTATACAGATAGAAAAATAATTATATAATATCAACAAAACTTCTGTAATAAATATGTTTATATACATTACCGTATGAAATGTTTATATATGAATATTGTATTTATTTTTAATGAGACATATAAACACAAAATACTAAAAAAAAAAAAAAAAAAAAAAGAAGAAGAAAATGCGTTATAATTTTTTATAAATCAAGTGAAATATATATGCATACTTGCCAACCGAACCAATTTAATTTTTAGAGCAATTAACTTTAAATACATTTACGATTAACTCACTGAGCGCCACGCGAAATCTTATGGAAATCCCATTCAGGCCACACGCGCTGCTTAGAAGCGTGTTATGTTTATCGAGTTTCGATAAACCCCATTAGGCCTTAACGATATAGTCCTATAAAAATCCTATAATAAAAAAAAAGGAAATAAATTTTAAATAAATTGTCAGTAATTACTTAAAACTATGTAAATTCTGTAGTTTTATATCATATTTTACACTGCCGGCTGACTTGGCCTAAATGGAAAGATCAGTGTCAGCCACCGATGGCTGACATGGCGCTGAACCTTTTAAATAAACAAAAAATATTCTACAAAGACTGATGTGAAAAAAATTGTACGGAAAGGGGCGGGACCAGTAATCCTCCGGGTTAGGTTGACAAGAATGTACTGATACACCGCGAAAGGAGGATCCCTGGCGTCATCTGCGCATGGGTGAAAAGGACTGGTCCATTTATAAAATAGGAATGTCGTAGTACCTAGGTTTGTGTTTGTTTATGGGTATGAAAAATTTATAAACTCAATGATTGCATTTCTTTTCTTACTTTGAACGGATTCTTGAATATCTGGTTATATAAATATTTTACGATTAATTAAAAGAAAGAAAAACTGATAATATTATAAAGGGATAATTTTAGATTTCAATATAAATAGTACTCAATTACAAATAAAAATAAAAGCTTTGTCAGTATTTTGAAACTTTTGAAGTTGAAACACTAATTTAAAAATTATGTCAATTATTATTTACAAACTAGTATATAAGCCCGTCAAAAATGACATAATGTGATATCAATAAAGGTAGTCAATCAATGAATGCTTGCCAGCTTCGCTGGGCACTATATTTAAAGGGGACTAATGTGCAAGTTGTACCTGACGGGACTAATGTGAAAGTTGCACCTCACTGGACTAATGTGCAAGTTGCACCGAACGAACAACCTATTTAAAATTGGATGTTGCCTTAAATATTTGACACTAACTTTCATTTTAAGGTACAACTTCGATATACACCCACAACGATATTTGGCGATTTTTCTTTGGCGCCGTTTTGAACGATAACGATGTCGTTCTGGACTGTTTGCGATACAATATGGCAGCCTATATGTTGTTTATTTTAGATTTGTGAATTTATGTTTTATGATTTAGATTATGATTTTATCATTTATTGTGATTTTATGATTTTTAGATTTAAGATTTAGCCATAATCGCCAGCAAAAAATCGCCAAATATCGTTGTGGGTGTATATTGAAGTTGTTCCCATTTTAATATTTATTATCAAAATTCTTGAAAAAATAATTAAAATTCTTCAAACAATAACTTCTCCTTCTAAAGCTTATTTATCGCAAAACTTAACGCACTACGGAGAGGTTTAATCCAGAACCCGTACCAGACGTATAATCCATTTGTTCCAATATAAACAAACTGTTATACAGAAAAAAATAAAAGGAAACAAAGCAGGAGAATAAATGATTCTACTCATAACAGAAGAAACAAGAATAATAGAAAAAATTCCCCTCTCTCTTTCTTTGCTGTGTCTCCCAGCGAGTGAGTGGAATCGTCCTGGCACTTTGCCAACCAGGTATCAGTGATCCGCGGGCACACAGTATATACATAGAGCAATGCCAGAAAATGTTCTTTATTTTTCATGAACCGGATGAATAGTACTTTTTTTCTTAATAGTCTATGTATAAAATATAATGCTGCTTTAAATACCCGTTAAATGAAAAGTTTTATTACATAAAGTAATTTTCTGGCACTCTACAACTCCCAAATGACACACAATACGATACCCCGCCCTTTTCCAGTGTTTAAAGGGTATTAACGTTTAATATGCTTTCTACTCGTTTTGATCTTTCCTCCTCCTCCTTATCTTCTTCTTTTTTCCTTAAAAAAAAAAAAAAAAAACTGCAAACTGACACAATTTTGTTAACTTAAACTGATAATTATACTGAGAATTTTAACAGGAACAGAGAGGAGAGAACATTTTAAAAGTATGATTCGTAATAAAGTTCTTTTTATGTATTTATTTTATTTGTGTTCATGCGATTAATTGTTTTCTTGTGTTTACGACGAAATCTTATCATTTTCACATTGCTCATTTATAAAATATAGTTTTTTCTTCTCAATATATTGAGAAATATATATATATATATATATATATATATATCTGCGAGAATATCGAATATTTCTCTTAATATTAATTAAGTCAAGGCACATTTTTAAAATCCTCGATAATGAAATTATAAAATTCTGCATTCGAAAAGCTTCATGTATGTGTAAATCACAAAATATTAATATTTAAACGTGTGGCTAATCTGACGCAAAAATATTAACTTTTATTTAATATCTAACTATTTAAATTTTGAATACATAAATTAACATTACAATCTGTATTCTTTTTATAAAAAGTTTATAAAATAAAGACTTAACTTGTAAATTGTATTAAGAGAAAAAAAAAAGAAAGAAAGAAAACGAAAAAATATATAAAAATATATGTTAGGCAAATTTTATGCATATGTTGTAAAATCATAGAATTTAGGAAACTTAAATATTTGATATTTTTCCCATCATCGATGCGTACAGACCATATTCATTATGACATCTTAGCTATTTTAATATCTATTCAAGCTATTTAATTTTCTTCGTATGAAGTTAACCCATTAAGCGCCGCTATGTGAATAAAATGAAATAATTTTTAACTAATGAGTGAATTTGGGATAATTTAAGGTCATTAAACATTTTCACTAAAAATTTGAATGAAATTGTTAGAAATTTGCTGAAACAAGCTTGTTCCCAAAATGGGAGCATTGGCGCCTAATGGGGGTCTAATTTTGATTTTTAAAAATGAGTTGCTACATGACTATTGGAGCTTTGTTTTATAACTTATGAAGGATATTTCTTACTATACAATGAAATTTATTCATTTATACGAATATATTTAACATTTGGCTATTTTATAAAATATATAAAATTTATAAAATATATATATTAGATATAACATTTATATTATACGTAAATTTATAAGAGAACTTAAAAAGTTATATTTATATATTAATATGAATATAATCAACTTACTTACATACTATGTTTTTATTTCTTAGTATGAAATTGAAATGAACAACTTTTGTGTAACATTACTTTACATTTGATACAGTAATGACGTGTATTTTTCTTACACACTTTGCATCGGGATTGTTTATTGGCACCTTCAATATAGTGATTGATATTATCAAATCTCACATCCACATTTACTTCTTCGCATGGTCCTTGTCGATTATAACTAATAGTAACATCTTCTGTTTTCATAAAGGGCTGTTACAATAGATCGCAAAAATTCTAATTGCGAAAGATTTCCTTTGCATCCTTTGTGTATTCTCCATGCTGCTACTACAGCCATATTTACTGTATTGGTAAAAAAAGGCCACCACCATTTCTTTCCTTTAATTTTTGGGCGGTATTGACTCAAAAATCGATCTAATAAATCAACACCTCCCATGTGTTTATTATAAGACGCTACAATGTGAGGTTGTTTTACATCAATCTTTTTTTTTTTCCATGTTACTCCACCGCTTTGCTTTTCCTAATGGATCAGATGTTTCAAAGTTAGATGCGAGGCAAACTACGTGATTGTCATTCCACTTCACAACACTAACACTTTCTGTAGTTAAAATTTCAAATGTTCCTCTTTCTTTTTTTTTCAAAGCCTTTGAATCACTTAAAGGACAATTTTGAAGTCTATTTTCTCGTATTGTTCCAGTAATGCGAAATTCTTTTTTGCGCATCTCACTCAATAATTTCAGAGAAGTAAAAAAGTTATCAACATATACTTTATGTTTTTGAGGAAATGGGACGCAATTTAATAAATCCAATACAACGCGAGTGCCAAGAGGTAGTGTATCTGAATTATTTGTCTCCTTCCGTTTTCCTGTATAAATTTGGAGGTTGAAAGGATACCCATCAGACGAGGCAAGAACCCATATTTTATAGCCAAATCTAACAGGCTTACCACGCATAAACATTTTTGCCGTATGATGTCCAGTGTACGGAATCATTTCTTCATCTACACTCAAACATTCAGAAAATATTCCAAACTGTTGTAATTTTAAACAAAATTTTTCCAAGAATCCTCTAACTTTAAATACTTTATCACTTAGATCTAGGTTATCGTTGTTACATAAATGAAGATATTTTTTAATATCACGAAAACGTTGTCTGGACATTGCTTCAGATACGAAAGGAATATAACAGTCATCTGATTTATTCCAATACATATCTTCTTGGGGCAAAGAGTGATAACCGCTGAAAAGGATTATGCCTAAAAATTTTTTCATTTCTTGTCTAGTAAGTGAAAAGTTGAGATTATTCTTTTGGGTTGCATATCTAATACTTTCTTCTATCAATATGTCAAATATTTCATCATCGAAAAACATTCAAAAAAGTTGATATGGAGTTTTGTTTATTAGATCTGGAAATGTTTCTTCCAAACTCTCAATTTCAATAGATAATTTCTATCAAATTCGCAGGAGACCAATCAAATTTAACCTTTTCATTTCTTGGATTCTCTATTTCATTTTTTTTATTCCTTTTTGTTTTTCTACTACTCCTTGATTTTGTTTGAGTTTTACTCGTTATTTCATTCTTTGGTAAATTATAATCCTTGTCTGAATCAGCATCATTTAAACTTTTGAGATTAGTTTCAATTTCACCAGGTATGTCGACAGGAATTTCATCACACAAATTATTTTCAGCAATGTCTTCTTCATCAGTAACCACCGATGTTTCGGGTGGCAAACAAATTAATTCTGGATCATCAGAGAATTCATCACTATCGAGTTCATTAAAATATTCTAGAGCTTGATCAACAGTTAAAAATTTAGAAGACATGTTTACTCAAATGCACATTTTACGCAAATTTGGAAAAAATTCTTTTACAAATGACAAATTCAACTTCTTTCAACAGAAAAAAAGAGAGAAAGAAAATCAAGGTCAGCACAAGCTATTCGTTCCTAAACAAAAGCAAAGTGAGGGGAGGAAAGACGAGTTCATTTTAGATCGAGGGTAGAAAACTACGTTTCCCGCCAATGCTCCCAAATTGGGAACATTAAGAAAAATGCTCATTAATTATAACTTAAAAATTTTTTATAAATAGTTTATGAATTAATTATTTTAAAATAGCCTTATTTTGAAATATTTAACATAGAACTAAACATTTTTGAAAAATATTAATATTTTAAAAATAGCGATAAAATGAAAGTGCGAAATCTAATAATGTTTGCACAAATTGAAAGGAAAATTGGATAAGAAAATAAATATATATTGAGGTAAAAAAAAATAGTAATATTAAGCATGAAATGAACTTTAAAATACAATAAAGAAAATAAAAATCGACTAATAAGTTTTTACGCAAAAAATTATGAAACTTGTGTTCCCAAAATGGGAGCATTGGCGCCTAATGGGTTAACTATTTGATGTTTAATCAATAGAAACCAAAAATAATCTCTTAATTCATAGAATAACTCAGATTTTTTATTTTATAATTAACATTTCTGAAATTTTTTTTCCGGTGTGAAACTTCATAAATAATGTATACTGGGTGGTAGATCATGATTTATACTTTCTAAATGTATAGACGGACCCCTAATACATTTTCACGTGTAACTCTATTTAGAATTGATTTAAAGTATATAAATAGGTATGTTTTCCGAACCGCCTTGATCTCAGAAATCCGAATATGAAGCTCAAAAATAGGGGTTGCAATTTAGGAAAATGAAGTTAATGCCAGTTTTAATATGTAGACGACCCCCTAGGCAAAATGTAACTATATCGTTATAAACTAGACGTTATTACAAATCGATCGGTACTAGTCAAATGTTTCTACGATAATTTAGGGCGAAATTAGGTGGGGGGGGGGCAGGACTGCCAACCATCTCATTAATAAGCGTAGACTTGTTAACGCCCCTTGAAAATACGCCCCTTTTCCCACACCACTTTATATTTAGAGCAATTTTCTCCAAATAGTGTTACGATTAACTAAGAATGAAATTACTCTAAAAAATGACTGGTGTACAAAAAAAGGCGGTGACTAAAAGTACTACGCTTCATAATGAGAAGGTTGGCAAGCATGGGGGGGTGTCGTTTTTTTTTTGGCTGACTGTACATAGAATGTCTAATTAGATGAATTAAAACGCAAATAACAAACAGTAACATGTATCAATTTGCCCAAAATTTTGTTTCAACTTGACCCATCGTATGATTTTCGACTAGTTGTTTATTTATACTAATATATATATATATATAACGATTTATACAAAAAAATTAAACTTGCATTATATAACTCAACACACAGATTAAATAAGTAGCTATAAACACTTCTTTAAAATATAAATTACATAACTTTAATCAAAATTTACGAAATACTTTATTTTTCCACTAACTAGATAAAATGATGTACATGTACAGAACTTCCTGTTAATAATTTTTGCAGAACACTGATTGTACTTACCTAATAAAGTGCGTCATTAGAATTATGATTACCGAAATATCTAATCAAAAATGTTTCAAAATATTTCGTAAAATACATGTTACTTCCTTCCCTTGTTACAACTAGCCCCACGCTCCTCTACTGTCAGTTTAATTATAACCACCTTCTGTTAATTCGTGTGTGGGTACCGAGGGTACTTATGAGATTTTACATGAATATGTAAAATGCTTTCTGGAAACGATGCGATTAATTTAGGAGACGCCAAAATTTTTAGCTTTACGGCTCCAAAAGACATCACATTGGAGTCACCAGATGTAAATTGTTAACGTTTTGAGAAATTGCAGAGGATTGTGCAACAATTTTTCAATATTTTTTGAATGTTTTAAACGATATTTTAAAATTTGTTACTTTCTGTTCGTTATATGGATGCACAACTACTCACACACATTGTTTGTCGAGGAATCATGGAAAACACCTGTTATTTAGGATTTTGTTACAAGTTACTGGTACATATATTAAATTTAATTTCTGAATTTCAGATGGATTGACAAGCACTCAAATCGTCAGAATGTTTCCTACAAAGCAAAATTACTCGCAGCAGTACTTCAGCGTACTGCCGCGTTTCGTGACAGGAGTTAATGCCACTGTTCCAATAACGTAATTAAAGAAACGTTATTCTTTCTAGATTTAAGTAAGTATTTAATTTTTCTGGTAAGAATAATATTTCTATCACCAATTGAATTTGACTTCTTACCAGGAAACCATCCCATACTTTAATCATAAAAATGTCTAAACAAGCATTAATCTTAGGAGCATATATAAATATGTTTTTGGCGCATAATACAATAGCCCTCGTCAGCTTGTTTTCGAATATAAATTCTTAAAGTTTGCTAATAATCGTGCAACCATGCCCGAATCAAAATCAACGCGCCTTACTGAAATAATTAATGAAATCCAAAATATGCACAAATCGAAAGAGCATAAACAAACGTGTTTTTTGATGCAATAATCAGTTGCCCATTTTAGCTTTGACATACATTCAATCGAGATATACATACTTGCCAACATACTAATTAATATTCTGTAGTATTGTTAGCCCCGCCTTCAGTTTCACGCCGGTATATTTTTAGAGTATTTTTCTTCTTATTTAATGGCATTTGCATTTGGAGAATATTACTCTGAAAATTCACTGGTGTGAAAAAAGGGCGGGAATAATAACATTACGCAAAATTAATTAGGATGTTGTGAAGTATGGATATAATGCCTAAAAATTCGCTAAAACAGAATGTAAAAATAGATAAATGTCGTGGTTCTGGCAGGTAGTTAACGGCGCTCCCCCCACTCTTTTCTCTTTGCTACATTTTTACAGAAATATAGATTTCTCGAGAACGGGCTTACAAGGACTATCAGTGTTTGCCCTTTCGAATGAACATAATTTAATTGATTTCAATTATTACACTACAGGGATGGCTTCCTGGTTATCAATACCAAAGTTTAAATCATTTACCTCTGAGTAGTATCTACTATAGTTGCCAACTTAGCACCTTTTAGCCACCGGAAAAAAATAATAGAAATATTTATCTTATTTATTCAGTGAACTGTAATGGCTTTCACTGATAAAGTGAAATAAAAAAGTGGCCAAAAGTTTCTAAGTTGGCAAACATATTTTCTATGCAGTGCTGCCAGACATTGCGACATTTTTATTCAATATTCAGTAATAATTTTTAGAAGTAATATTTTATATACGTAATTGACAATTTTTCGTTTCCATTCGTGTGTTATGTATATCAAATATCACATTTTCAAATTATTTGTGGCTGTTGAATAAAAAAGTCGCAATGTCTGGCAACATTGTTTCCATACCCATGCTGTAAAAAAAGTTTTTTTAAAATCTATTTTCAACTCTAATTTTTTTTATAATATCACGTTTTAGGTCCCCTGATAAAGAAAGTCCAATTTTTAATGGATGATATGTATGCATCTCTGTCATCAGCATAATTTAAAAATAATAAAACAGCCGCAAATTTAAATTTTGTATTCTGAAGTTCGTATTAGTTTACCACTTAAAATCTGATCATGATTAACTCGTTTGCAGACTAAATTATAACAGCCTTGATTTATTTTTTAACCCTTTCAGGGGCGGTGATGCCACTGCAGCAGCATCTAATTTTAATTTTCAACTTCAAAAAACTCATCCCGGGGATCTTTTAGCAAAATTTTACTTTTAAACACAGCAGAAAACGTCGTCAAATTCTTTCATTTTAATTTTATTCGTGAATTCCGGTGGCACGTGTAATTTAAATGATCCGAATTATCTTGCGCCGGAAAGGGTTAAATAATTGTAGGGGGTTAAATGTGTGAAAACTCCTCTAACACAGAAATTTATGTCAAATGAAACTGTTCCTAAACTCATTTTAGATTACCTTAAAACTACGTTGACCTTTGTTAGCTTACCTTATTGATCTTAAAACATAATATGCAATCTATCTATAGAAAATTGAAATGCTGGAAAAGATAATGTCATGTGAGTGACATACCAGATTATTTACCAGATTATTTTTTTAATCTTTTAAGTGCGGTAGTATCAGATTTATAAGAGAGAGAATCATCTGATATATCTACAATAATTACATTATATAAATTCTCGCATTTAGTTTTTCCTTTGTGAGAACAATTTTTATTTAAAACTATATGCTGCGTCTTTCCTTCACACTGAAATTTAATTCTATTAAAAACTACTTTTCGGATAAATATTTTTTTCTCCGTACAGAGCTGAAGGAAGTTTTCTTTTTACAGAAAATATGCGTGTGTATGTTAGGTCCATTCTGGAGTTATTAACTCATTATTGCTAAAAAATGGGACATGTCTATTTTCTGCAATAAGCGGTTCATATGTTTTATTAATACAGTGTTGCCAAAATTTCATCCGGATCATTTTTAGTCTTGCCTTTATTTCATACAACTTTTTACTTCCTCTTACTCATATATATGGAAGAAAAAGTATTGTTTTTTCTCATTTTTTTTTAAATTGAGTTTTGGTCGGAATTACACGTTTTAATGTCCACTGAAAACGAAAAACATATTTTTACGGATGGCCTGTGTGTGTGTGTTTGACTTTATACACCATATACAAAAAACAAATAGAAGTAGAAGAACAAACTCCGTATTTTAAATCTGAATCAGGGCAATCCAAGAGAGGGCAATCCAAGAGAAATCGAATACATTACGTCTATGGGGAAATTTCCGGTATGTACAGTGTAAAAGCTATAAGCTGACTGAAACGAATGAACATTTTTTTTTTATCTGCATAAAAGCATGCTTTGAGTAGTTTGTGGAATGGAAATCACTCATCATTTGTGTACAGGACTATCAAGATATTTCGACACACTGGGGCTGTACATAAAAATTGCTGAAATTGTAATTTCTTTTGTGTTAGAATTTTTTCAAATAGGACTAAATATGAGTATGCAATATTGTTCATAGTTCATACTGTTTATAGACAACATACAGGGCTATCCAAAATTAAGGTCAATGTTCTTTTCCATTGAATTTAATTTATGGAAATGCTCTGCTATATTTTCCTATGTCGACGATGCTCTTGAATTTTTGATACCTGTACTGTAAACAAAGCATTTTTAGAAGTTCTATTTTCAAATCTGTTTTCTTGTATAATATTCCTTTATTTTGATTTTCCTTGATTCTTATTTTAGTTGCATTGATTACGAAATTCTAATTTTTAGCAGTTAATTTTTTATGTATATCTGTTATTCGCGTAACTAAAAAAAAAAAAAAGAAAGAAAAAGAAGAAGAAGAAAAAAATGCAGAAAATTCAAATATTTGGCAGTTTGAAGTTCGTATTATGTTGCCACTTAAAAATTTGATCAAGATTTGCAAGTCTAAAAACAATTTAATGAGAGCCTTGATTTTTCTTTAAAAATTGTAGGCACTATAATTGAATGGGGGGGGAGAATGTGAGGAGGTGGCAACCCCCCCCCCCAAACAGAATTATTAATTAACTAAAATTATTCCTAAATTTATTTTATATTAGTTTTAAAGTACATTAAACTTTTTTATCTTCTCTTATTGAGCTTAAATCTTAATATGCAATCTATCTCTAGAGTATTGTAATGCCGCGAAACAGAAAGTTCAGTAAGTGACACACTAGATTATGTAAAGAGTAAATTTTTCTTATTTTATCATAATATATAATGGAGGAAGTTGTTTTATAAAGAAAGTGGTGAGAAGTAAAGCAAGTGATAAACATTTTGCGGAATAAATAAAAATGTCGAGAACTATGCTCCTACAACAAAATTACATAAGCATATTACATTTTTTTAGAGATTCAGCAGTACAGCATCACCTATTTTCATAATTGGAAACCTATTTTTAACGAATCCTTGGTCACTTGAACTACATAAATTATTTTTCAAGCTTTATTTATATTACATCAGAAAACATGGGGTACAAGACATGAATAGTGGAGCGTGGGGCCAGAGCCTGATTAAGGGGGAAGCACACATTATTTATACGTACACCGTTATTTTTTAACAAATACTTTCCTCCTATCATAAACAGAAAATTCTAATTAAAATGATTTTAAAAGAAATCTGGTGTCTAATAACGGTGAGTAAATTAGATTGTTTTACACCGTTCATTTTTTATAAAAAATATTTCCTCGTCAAAGCGTGGAATTTCTATGATATGAAGTAAAAAATAATTTTAAAAATTTTCCGGTGAGAGTGGAGATAATGTGTGCTTCCCCCTTAATCAGGCTCTGCGTGGGGTAACAGTTGTAACAGTTTTTGGAAAAATAAATATATTTTGAAATGTTTTTACGTTTTCCTGTTTGTAATTGTTTTTTTATATAGCATACATATACATTTATTATAGTCATAAAAAAAATATTTCACTAATTTTAGCCCTTTTTTTTTTTTTTTTTTTTTAATTTATTTGCTTGTCAGAACTTGCGCCAGATATGGGGCAAATTGTAACCCCTCTAAGGTAATTTGTAACAAATATGAAGGAACACTAACAATAACAAACGATAATATTACAAAATGGTTTTTGTTATAAGTCATTTTATAATTTAATAAAAAAGCAATTAATGACTGATATTAAATTATAACCTTTTTCGTATAGTAACAA
Source organism: Salticus scenicus (assembly GCA_963930645.1). Taxonomy (NCBI): domain Eukaryota; kingdom Metazoa; phylum Arthropoda; class Arachnida; order Araneae; family Salticidae; genus Salticus; species Salticus scenicus. The sequence goes on from OZ005657.1 coordinate 103,637,533, forward strand.
TGAATTATATCAAATGGACTATAGTAAAATAAAGCGAAAATAAGTATAAAAACAACACAGAAGCCAATTTTAGTCAGAGTTGAAATTAATTTTTAAAAATGTTATTTTATTCCCTCTCATCCAATTAATATGTGATCACATTTCGCAAAATCAGCATTATACCCATTTTTCTTCCTCTGAGAGGGTTTATCAGAGCTAGATTACTCCGCCCTTTTTTCAGGACACTCTCATTTATGAGAAATATCTGCTTTTTTTTTTTTTTTTTTTTTTTTTCTACCGCTATTTTAATGCAATATTCTCTAATTTTTGATAAAATCTTGATTATAATCGGTGATTAAATAATCACGGCAGTATAATATAAAAACACAGACATTTTTTCTCTATAAATATAGTACTGGCAAAGAAGCCAAAAAGTTTTCATTTCTGAAAGTTTCCTGAAAATGGGCGGAGACTTCGAGCTCCGGCTGTAGGCGTCTCCACAAGCAACACCTCTAATTCAGAATCTGTATCTGGTGTTAAAAACATTTTATTTATATTTTTATCCTTTCGTTTATTTTTTTATTTGTTTCTTCCTATAAAGTTTTTGCTTTCTCTTCATGCTCCTTTCTCTTTATGTTTGTGTTACTTTTCAATTATCTCTTCAAATTATTTTTCAGACATTTTTCTTTCGGGTGATGGGCATGTAATATTTGTACATTTCTCGAAGATTTCAGCTGTAGCCAAATCGTATATATCTTGATACTTTGAAGCTCTTTCAGATTTATTTGTATAGTTCCTCCAGTTAAAAAAATGCGTACAGTTTGCTTCTTAACATTAAAAGTAGAATGTCTAATTCCATGAATTAAAACACAAATTACAAACTGAAACATGTATCAATTTGCCCCAAAATATTGTTTCAACTTGAGCCATCATATGATTTTGGACAATTTGTTTATTTATATTAAATATATATATATATATATATAACGATTTACAAAAAAATTAAACATGCATTTTATAACTCAACACACATATTAAATAAGTAGCTATAAACACTTCTTTAAAATATAAATTACATAACTTTAATCAAAATTTACCAAATACTTTTTTTTCCCACTAACTAGCTAAAATGAAGTACAGTACCTCCCATTAATAATTTTTGCAGAACACTGATTGTACTTACCTAATAAAGTGCGTCATTAGAATTGTGATTATCGAAATATCTAATCAAAATTGTTTCTAAATATTTCGTAAAATACGTATTACTTCCTACCCCTGTTACAACTAGCCCCACGCTCCTCTTCTGTCAGTTTAATTGTAACGAATTCTGTTAAGTCGTGTGTGAGTACCGAGATTACTTATGAGATTTTACATGAATATGTAAATTGCTTTGTGAAAACGATGCGATTATTTTAGGAGACGCCAAAATTTTTAGCTTTACGGCTCCAAAGGAGTCACCAGATGTAAAATGTTTTCGCTTTTTGAAATTGCACAGGATTGTGCAGTCATTTTTTTTTTTCAACGGCTAGGTTTACAAGTTCGATCTTTGCTTGAGACGTTGAGAGAAGCTTTCTTCCAGCTTTGATTGCAAACCCGCTCAGTCGCTAGTGTTTTTATATTACGTCTTAAAAATCGGTCTTAATTTTGTTAGAAGTTCGTCACTCTTCGGCGATTTTTTTTTCTCCAATACAAATCCATGTCATCAACACATTTTGCAGGGAACAATTTTTCAATGTTCTTTGACATTTTCTCTTCTTCACAATCTTCTCAAACATTGTTTGTCGGGGAATCATGGAAAACTCCGGTTATTTAGTATTTTTGTTAGATGTTACTGATACATATACTAAATTTAGTTTCTGAAGTTCAGATGGATCGTTTACGACAAAGCAAAATTACTCGCAGCAGTACTTTAGAGAACTGCCGCGTTTCGTGACAAAATTTCGGTCAACTATACCCACTTACAATGACTATCATGGCTTACAAAGACTATGAGTTTATGCGCCAAAAACCACTTTAGATTATGCCCTTTCGAATGAACATAATTTAATTGATTTTTATTATTGCACTACTTCGATGGTTTCCTGGTATGCAATTCTAAAGTTTAAATCATTTACCTATGCTTATTTTCTATACAGCGCTGACAGACTTTGCAACATATTTATTCAATAATCACCAATAATTTTGAAAAATGATATTGTATATACATAATTGACGATTTTTCGTTTCTATGCGTCTATTTTGTATATCAAATATCACTTTTCCAAACTATTGTCGGCTATTGAATAAAAATGTCGCAAAGTCTGGCAACACTGGTGTCATACCCATGCTGTAAAGAAAATGATTTTTGAAAATCTATCTTCAACACTGATAATTTTTTTTTTTTTTTTTTTTTATAATATCACGTTTCGATATCCCCAGATTACGAAAGTCCAATTTTTAATGGATAATATGTATGCATATCTGTTATCAACATAAGTAAAAAAAAACCGCAGGAAATTAAAATTTTGTATTGTGAAGTTCGTATTAGTTTACCACTTAAAATTTGATCAAGATTAACTTGTCTGAAAAAAATAATAATAACAGCCTTGATTTATTTTTTTAATAATTGTAGGAGGTTAAAGGTGCGACAGCTCCCCCAACACAGAATTTTATGTCAAATGAGACTGTTCTTCAACCTATTTTAGATTACTTTGAAACTACCTTGACCTATATTAGCTTACCTTATTGATATTAAGACTTAATATGCAATTTATCTTTTAAAAGTTGAAATGCTAAGGAAAATAAATTCATGTGAGTGACACACCAGATTATTTTTTTATTCTTTTAAGTGCGGTAGGATCAGATTTCTGACAGAGATAATCACCTGATATCTACAATATTACTATATATAAATTCTATAAATAAAAGGGGTATACCAAATATGGAAGCTCTAATTTCATAGGCTGATGATATACGGAAATTTCTGTAACTTTTCCACACTTTTCTGCAGGGGTATATAAAAGCTGGGTTTTTTTCACCGAGGTGAGTTCAGTTCAGTTCTCATCCAGCTTCGCTAATGCTTGCATTGCTTTGAGCCTCTTTGAAAGAGACTTGCTTTAAGTGTTATTGCTATACAGTCCGTTAAGAAATTATAAGACCACTTTAATTTTGTAAATTATAAGAAAAAGAAAGATTCTAATCATAATTTAAATACATAAAATAACATATTGCTCTATATTTTTTATAATTAGTTTGCAATAACTTGGTATAATGCAATAAATGTTTAATTAAAATATATATTAGAAATAAGTGAAAAATAACCTGTTAAGAAAATACCTTTTTACAGAAAATACGCGTCTATATGTTAGGAACAAGCTGGAGTTATTAACTCATTTTCACAATTGTATAATGCTATTGTATAATGCGCTATTGTATAATTAGCCTCATTTTCGTTAAAAATTGGACATGTCTATTTTCTGCAATGAGCGGTTCATATGTTTCACTTATAAAGTCTTGCCAAAATTTCTTCAGGAGCATTTTTAGTCTTGCATTTATTTCATAAAACTTTTTTACATTCTCTTACCCATATATATAGAAGAGAAAGTACTTTTTTTTTGTCAAATTTTTGAAACTGAGTTTTTGTTATAAATACACTTTTTAAGGTCCCATGAATACGAAAAGCATGTCTTTAGCAGAGGGTCTGTGTGTGTGTGTCTGTCTGTTTAAATTACCGGATGATCCAAAAGTCAGGACCAACTTTAAAATTGAATAATTCGAAAACGAATCAAGATACAAAGATACGGTTTGCACCAAACGGATGAAAAAGAAACCGGGTTTTGTGTGGCAAAGGAAAAAAATTAGTTCTGTTGGCGACCAACAAATGGCACTATAGTGTTTTATTTCACCAAAAGGTGATTTACAAATGAAAAAAAAATGTTGACAACTTACAAGTCAGCTTAATTACAGTTAATTAGTACTACTACAGTAACTGTTCAATGTCCATCATTCAGAAGTACAGCTGTGAGATGATTCACCACATCTTTCACAGCATTTAGTAGCATTTCTTGCGTTATGGCAGACACATTTTGGCGGAAGGCATCTTTCAGTGCTGCTAGTGATGCCGGTTGGTCGCGGTACACTTTTGACTTCCAAGAATCCCCACAGCCAAAAGTCACAGGGTGTCAGATCGGGAGATATTGGAGGCCATGCGTGATTAAAGTAGCGACTGAGAATGCGATATTTCGATGCATATAAGCTTCGACTACCATTACCTGCTGAAATTGTTCCTTTTTATATCGTTTGTTGATTTGCATAATCCTACATCAGAAATACGACAGCGCCATCTATTAGTCGCCAACAGAACTATATTTTCCGTAGCCACACAAAACCCGACTTCTTTTCCATCCGTTTGGTGCAAACCGTATCTTTGTATCTTGATTCGTTTTCGAATTATTCAATTTTAAAGTTGGTCCTGACTTTTGGATCACCCTATATATCTCAGAAACAAATAGTAGGGGAAAAAACAAGCTCTGTATTTTAAATCTGTATCACATATGAATGCTACACGAAACGTTTTGTTGAAATCACGCAAATCGCTCGTGTACAGGGCCATTAAAGAGAAATCAAATACATTACGTCTATGAGGAAATTTCTGGTAAGTACAGTGTAACATGTATAGGCTGACTGAAACGGAATGAATTTTTTTTTATCTGCATAAAAGCATGCTTTAAGTAGATTGTGGAATGGAAATCACTCACTATTTGTTTACAGGGCTACCAATAGTATTTTGATACATTGGGGCTGTACATAAAAATTGTTGTAATATTATTTCCTTTTGCGTTAGAATTTTTTTCAAATAAAACAAAATTTAAGTACACATTATTGTTTATAGTGCATATTGCTTATAGACAACATACAGGGCTGCCCGAAATTAAGCTCAAAGTTTTTTTTTTCCATTGAATGTAATTGATAGAAATGCTCTGCTATATTTTAGTATGTCGGCGGACAGTGCTCATGAATTTTTCATACTCATACTGGAAACAAAGCATTTTTATAAGTTCTATTTTCAACTCTGTTTTCTTGCATAATATTGTATTTTGAGTTGCACTGGTTACGAAATTTTAATTTTTAGCAGTTTATTTGTATGTATATCTGTTTTCACCATAATTTAAGAACAATAACATGCAAGAAATTCAAATTTAGTAGTTTGCAGTTCGCCACTTAAGATTTTGATCAAGATTTCAAAGTTTAAACGCAATTTAATAACAGCTTTGATTATTCTTTTAATTATTGTAGGCACTATAATTGAATGGGGGGATTGAGGAGGGAGCAAACCCCGTCAAACAGCATTACTAATCAAATGAAACTGTTCCTAAAAGACATGTATTAACAATGAAATATTCAGGATTATTTATAAGGTACATTAAACTTTAATATCTTACATTATTGAGCTTAAAACATAATATGCAATCTATCTTTAGCGTATACTTGCCAACATCCTAATTAATATTTCGTAGTGTTGTTAGTCCCGTCCTATTTATCACACAAGGAAATTTTTAAAATAATATTCTCCAAATGCAATTACGATTAAATAAGAAGAAAAATACTCCAAAAAGATACTGGTGTGAATAAAAAGGCGGGTTTAACAATACTACGGAATATTAATTAGTATGTTGGCAAGTATGCTCTTGCGTATTGAAATGCAGCGTAACAGAACGTTCTGTAGGAGACACACCAGATTATTTAAAAAGTAAATTTTTCTTATTTTATCGTAATATATAATGGGGGAAGTTGTTTTATAAAGAAAGTGGCGAGAAGTAAAGGAAGTGATAAACATTTTGCAGAATAAATTAAAATGTTGAGAACTATGCTTATATAACACAATTACAGAAGCATATTGCATTTTTGTACAGATTCAGCAGTACAGCATCACCTTTTTTCATAATTTGAAACCTGCTTTTAACGAATCCTTTCCCACTTGTTCTACATAACTTATTTTTGAAGCTTTATTTAAAGTACTTCTGTAAAACAGGGGGTACGAGACCTGAATAGAGGATCTTAGGGCTAGTTGTAACAGTTTTTGGAAAATTAAATAAATTTTGAAATGTATTTACGATTTCCTGTTTGTAATTGCTCTCTTAGTTAGCATACATATTCATCTATTATATTCATAAAAAAAATTAGTTTACCAATTTTAACTCAAAAGAATATTTTTTTTCAAAACTATTTACTTGTTACAATTTGCCCCGGATTTGAAGCAAATTGTAACATACGTGGGGCAAGTTGTAACAGATACGCAGGGGGCACTAACAATAAAAACTAGCAATATGTTTCAGAACATTTTTTGTTAAAAACCATTTATTAATTTTATAAATTAATAACCAATATTAAATTATAACTTTTAGTCAGAGTTTAAATTAATTCAAAGAAATGATAATTTATTCTCTCCCATACAATTAACGTGTGCTCTCATTTCGCAAATTAAGCATTATACCTACTCATCTGCCTCATAGAGGGTTTACCAGAGCTAGAATTCCCCCCCACCCTTTATTCAGGACGCTCTAATTGATGAGAAATTTCTGCTTCTTTTTCTACCACTATTTTTATGCAGTATTCTCTAATTCATAATAAAATCTTGGTTATAATTGGTTATTAAATAATCATGGCAGTATAATGTAAACACACACAGGCACACACACAAAAAAAAAATCTGTATAAATATATTAGTGGCAAAGAAGCCATTTTTATTTATTCCTGAAAGTTTCCTGAAAATAAGCGGAGACTTCGAGCTCTGGTTGTCGGCATCTCCACAAGCCACTCCTCTAATTAAAAATCTGTATCCGGAGATAAAGACATTTTTTTTTATCCTTTCGTTTATTTATTTATTTATTTGTTTCCTCTTATAATATTTTCTTTTCTATTTACGGTCCTTTCTCTTTTTTTTTTTTTTTTGTGTGTGTTACCTTTAAAATATCTCTTCAAATTATTTTTCAAATATTTTTCTTTCGGTTGATGGGCGTCTAATATTAGTACCTTTCTTGAAGGTGTCAACTGTAGCCAAATCGTAGATATCTTGACCCTCTGAAATTCTTTCAGATTTTTTTTTTTTTTTTTTTTTTTTTATAGTTCCTCATAATTTGCTTGTTACAATTTGCTTGTTAACATTTAAAATAGAATGTGAACATTTGAAGTTGAATGAATCAAAACACAGATTGCAAATTGTAACGTGCTACAACTTGCCCCAAAATTTTCTTTCAACTTGACCCATCGTATGATTTTGGAAAATTTGTTTATTTATAATATAAATATATATATGTATATAACAATTTATACAAATCAATTAAACATACATTTTAGAACTCAACACACAGACTAAATAAATAGCTATAAACATTTCTATAAAATATAAATTAACATAAATTTAATCAAAATTTACGAAATATATTTTTTTCCACTAACTAGCTACAATGATGCACATGTGTAGAACCTCTCATTAATCATTTTTGTGGAACTCGGATTGTGCTTATCTAATAAAGTGCGTCATTAGAATTATATTTATCGAAATATCTAATCAAAAATATTACAAAATATTTCGTAAAATACTTGTTACTTCCTACCAGTGTTACAACCAGTCCTGCGCTCCCTACTGTCAGTTTAATTTTAACCACCTTCTGTTAAGTCGTATGTGTGTGTACCGACAATCCTTATGAGATTATACACGAATATGTAGAATGCTTTATGAAAACGATGTGATTATTTTTGGGGACGCCAAAATTGTTACCTTTACGGCTCCATAAGGCATCACATTGCTGTCACCATATATAAAATGTTAACGTTTTGACTAATTGCAGAAGATTGTGTAGTCATATTTTTTTTCGAACGGCTAGGTTCACAAGCGTGATCTTCGCTTGAGACAGTGAGAGAAACCTACTCTTTCGTAATCAGGTCCCCTGATTAAGAAAATCCAATTTTTAATGGATGATGTGTATGCATCTCTGTCATCATCAGAATTTACAGATAATAAAACCGCGGGAAATTAAAATTTTGTATTGTGAAGTTCGTATTAGGTTACCACTTAAAATTTCATCAAGATTAACTCGTTTGAAAACAAATTAATAACAGCCTTGATTTATTTTTTAAATAATTTTAGGGGGTGAAATGTGTGACAGCTCGATATTTATGTCAAATGAAACTGTTCCTAAACCTATTTTAGATTATTTTAACCCCTTAACGAGCGGCGTCCTCGAAAATTTTAGATCCAGCTGCAAAAATTCATCCCGGAAACTTTTCAGCAAAATTTTACGTTTATAACATGCCAGAAAAGGCAGGTTTTTTTAACCTTAAAATTTAAAATTTCTTTTAGTTTAATTTAGTTTATGAATTCCGGTGGCAGTATAATTTAAATGACCCGAATTGTCTTGCGCCGCAAAGGGTTAAAACTACATTCACCTTTGTTAGCATACCTTACTGTTTTTAAGACATAATATGCAACCAATCTTTAGAAAATTGAAATGCTGGGAAAGATACAGTCGTGTGAGTGACACACCGGATTATTTTTTTATTCTTTTAAGTGCAGTAGGATCAGATTTCTGTCAGAGAGAATCCTTTGATATCTACAAAAATGACAATATATAAATTATCGCATTCAGTTTTTCCTTTGTGAGAACAATTTTTATATAAAACTATTTGTCGTGTCTGGTCTTCACACTGAAATTTAATTCTATTAACAACTATTTTTCGAGTAACTCTTTTCTCCCGTACAGACCTGACAAATGTTTCCTTTTTACAGAAAACATGCGTCTACATGTTTGGAGCAAGCTGGAGTCATTATAACCCATTTTTACAAAAGATTGGCAATCTCTCTATTCTGTAATCAACGGTTCACATGTTTCACTTATACAGTGCTTCACGGTAGTAATAATCGGCGAAACAATATATAACATATTCCATTTACAATTACTCGTGTTAGTTCTGATTTAAAAGTTAGAAATGTTGGCAGCTCTGGTGTTTCCAAAATTTCTTCCGGAGATTTTTTTGTCTCGCCTTTGTTTCGTACAACTTTTTACTCTCTCTTACAAATATATATACAAGAGAAAGTATTGTTTTTTGACAAATTTTTGAAATTGAGTTTTTTTTTTTTTTTTTAATAATTACACGTTGTAAGGTCCCATGAATAGAAAAACATGTTTTTAGTGGATGGATTGTGTTTGTGTCTGCTGTTTACACTATATCTCAGAAAGAAATAGTAGTGGGAAGAACAAACTCTGTATTTTAAATCTGTATCACATATGAATGCTACACAAAACGTTTCGTTGAAATCAAGCAAATCGCTCGTGCACACGACCATTCAAGAGAAATCAAATGCATTATGTCTATGGGAAAATTTCTGGTAAGTACCCTGTAACATCTATACGCTGACTGAAACGGAATGATTTTTTTTTTAAATCTGCATAAAAGCATGCTTTAAGTAGATTGTGGAATAAAAATTAGTCACTACTTGTTTACAGGGCTACCAAGAGTATTTTTATTCATTGGGACTGTACATAAAAATTGCTGGAATTCTAAATCCTTTTGTGGTAGTATTTTTTATTTTTAATAAAACAAAATTTAAGAACACGTTATTGTTTATAGTGCAAATTGCTTATAGACAACATACAGAAATACCCAAAATTAAGCTCAAAGTTCTTTTCCATTGAATAAAGTTGATGGAAATGTTCTGCTATATTTTACTATGTCGGCGAAGAGTGCGAAGGAATTTTTCATACTCATACGGTAAAAAAGCATTTCTAGAAGTTCCATTTTAAACTCTGTTTTCTTGTGTAATATCACATTTTGTGCTGCTCTTATAAAAAAAAAAAAAAAAAAAAAAAAAAAAAAATTCTAATTTTTAACAGTTAATTTGTATGTATATCTGTTATCACCATAATTTTAGAACAATAATGTGCAGGGAATTCAAATTTGATAGTTTGTAGTTCGTATAAAGTTGCCAATTAAAACTTGGATCAAAATTTGAAAGTTTAAAAGCAATGTAATAACACTCTTGACTTTTTCTTTTAATAATTGTAGTCACTATATTTGAATGGGGGGATTGAGTAGGGAGCAACATCCCTAAAAAAAAATTTAATCAAATAAAACTGTTCCTAAATTTATTTTAGATTATTTTTAAAGTACATTAACCCCTTAACGCGCGGTGTCCTTGCCACGAGGACGCAAAATTTAAGATCCAGCTGCAAAAATTCATCCCGGAAATATTTTAGCAAAAATTCACGTTTATAACATATCAGAAAAAGCCGGTTTTTTTAAACCTTAAAATTTAAAATTTCTTTTAGTTTAATTTAGTTCATGAATTCCGGTGGCAGTATAATTTAAATGTTTCAAATTGTCTTGCGCCGCAAAGGGTTAAACTTTAATATCTTACATTATTGAGCTTTAAACTTAATATGAAGTCTATCTCCAGCGTATTGAAATGCAGCGTAACAGAAAGTTCCGTAGGTGACACACCAGATTATTTAAAAAGTAAATTTTTCTAATTTATCCTAATATATAATGGTGGAAGTTGTTTTACAAAGATAGTGGTGAGACGTAAAGCAAGTGATAAACATTTTGCGGAATAAATAAAAATGTTGAGAACTATGCTCATATAACACAATTACAAAACATATTACATTTTTATACAGATTCAGGAGTTCAACATCACCTATTTTCATAATTTGAAATCTACATTTAACAAATCCTTGGCCACTTGAACTACATAACTTATATTTCAAGCTTTATTTAGATTACTTCAGTAAAACAGGGGGTACGAGACATGAATAGAGGGGCGTGGGGCTAGTTGTAATAGTTTTTGGAAAATTAAATATATTTTGAAATGTATATACGTTTTCCTGTTATCTTTTAGATAGCATACATATTCATTTATTATATTCATAAAAAAAAAAAAAAAAATGCTAATTTTAGCACAAAAAATATTTTTTTGAAAATTATTTGCTTGTTACAATTTGCCCCGGATTTGTGGCAAATTGTAACACACGTGGGGCAAGTTGTAAAGGATACGAAGGGAAACCAACAATAAAATACGAAAATATTACAAACTGGTTTTTGTTTTAAATCATTTTATAATTTAATAAAAAAGCAATTAATAACTAATATTAAATTATAACCATTTCGGTATAGTAACAATGAATTATATCAAATGGACTACAGTAAAATAAAGAGAAAATTAAATATAACGAAGCAGGTCGTTTCGACGCCAACGTTTCGACGCGGGGGCAGTTCGACGCCGTATGTTTCGACGCGGGGTCAGTTCGACGCCATATTTTTTTTCGCATTTTTATTTATTTTTAGAATAAATATGCATATGCCTGATATAATATATATATATATATATATATAATATTATATATATGAAGAGTGATTCAAATAAATAAGTAATATGACTGATTTTTATTTATTGAATTAGCGATTGTTTGCATGCATATTTGAAATAAATATATGTGTATATGTGTGAAAGTGTTCTAAATTTTTTTTTTGTGTGTGTGTGTCCCAGATTACTGAGAAGCCCCCTCGCCAACATCAAGGCCCCGAGACATGAGGGAGGTTTTTTATTTATTTATTTATTTATTTATTTCACAAAATAGAATCAAAATGGCAAAATATAGAAATGGTAAATAAACATACCCAGCAAAACTTATATTGATGGGCTCATTATGGCCTACAGCCGGCATCCTGCACTTGCCATCAGTTGCCGGTTGCCCCACATAACTCCACCAGTGGGTTGTTTATGTCTGCCAGCAGTATTGGAGGCCTAAAGAAAAATGGTCGGTTGTCCAGAAGTGGCATAAACACAGTTGGCCTTATGCAGGCTATCACCACAAGGCCAACATAATATTTTTCATGTTGTGGCCACAAATTATTAGGCCATAACCAATTTGTATGCCTAGAGGACGTTGTGATTTATTTTCTGTTGATTTGAAATTCGCTCGCCATCTGCCATTTCATACGAAGTTTGTTCGTTGTTGTAGTCTGCGGATGTAGATTCTAGACTGAAAGATGTTGAATCACAAAAAAATAATATATTATATGAGTAAGCAATTCAATTATTAATTTGGATTTCTATTATTTTTTTAAATACTATTTTTTAAAGGTGTTTAAATCTAAAGTCATTATTATAATAAAAGGATTTCTAGAAAGCGAATATTCAGTTGATCCGTTTTAAGTAAGTTATGATAGTCGTTAACGTTCTAGTTACATTTGTTATTTTTATTATTAATTTAATAAATTTCATAAAATAAAAATCATGGATCTTAATTTATATATTTATATTATATGGAAGGGAGAGTGTTATTAGAATAATTATAAATATTTATAGTTAATGTTTTATTTTTATTTTTTCTTCCTTCAGTGTATTTAAGAAGAAAGCATTAGGTTTGGGAAATTTTCGGCATCCGGATTTTTCCGACAGATTTTGCACGTTTTGGGTTGTTTTGATGAACTTAATTTCAGAAATTGTCTGTCTGTCCCTCGGTGTGAGCTCAAAAATTTTTTAAAGTGATAGAAATCCAAAAAGTTTACTTCTACTTTTTTTTTTTTTTTTTTTTTTTTTTTTGTAAATGTACAAACGTTGCTTCCCCACCCCTGAGGGAGAAATATACCAGATAAAGTAAATTTCCAATATGAGTATCCTTGAAAAGAATTCGCCAGTATTTTTAAAACGAAAGGTTGAATTATATATCTGTGATATTTTAAGGAAAATTTATTGTTTTTTTTTTAATTTTTGACAAAAACTAGTATGTTGTAGCACCACAAAACTTTCTTCTATATTTTTTATTATGCAAATTTGCGCAGTGCAGATAATTTGTTAAGATTATTTTCCCGAATGCATGCAAATGATTTTCATCTTAGAAAAGTGTTCTCAAAAAAAAAAAAAAAAAAAAAAATCAATTTTGTGTCAACATCTTAAAAAATGCTGCTTTTTTTTTTTTTTTTTTTAATAAATAATTTATAACTTTGTTTTAATTTACCACAAATTTTATTCAGTTATTTAATTAAAAGGTACTGACGAGTTCTTTTGAAAAATACCAGCATTGAAAATTTACTCCATCACGGGAAGCGCGAGCGACTTCTCAACTTATACAAAAAAAAAAAAAAAAAAAAAGAAAAAAAAAAAAGAAATCCTGCTTGGTTGTTAGTTACTTAAATATTTATTTTTTTAATTCATTTAAAAAAAAATAATACCATTAGTACATTTATATAAAATTTCTTCCTACACTGTGTCATACTGAAAATTACGAAGAAGTAGAAATATAGAGCTATGTGTTGAGTAAATGATCCACAAATATAATCGGGAACGATTTTAATCATGGTCTGTCCATATCAAGTTTGGTTAATTCCTTTATTGGTTCGTGAGATACAGCGTCTACAAATTTTTTTATGCACACTCACAGAAAGAAACTTTCTAAAAATGATCAAATTGTGTTCAGGAATCTCAAAACATGGAAATACATCGAAAATCGGAAGTCGAAATTTTTCTTCTTATATATATATATATATATATATATATATATATATAAGAAGAATATATAATAAGAATATATAAGAATATATAAGAATATATAATAAGAATATATATATATATATATTTTTTTTTTTCATAATCCATTAATCCAGTAAATTCATTCATATATATATATATATATATATATATATATAATAAATAATTTAATTCCTTTACAATACTCAGCAAATGAGAGAAAGATGAAAATACCAACAATGAAATTAAAAGTTAGATGTATTACATATAAAGTTATTGTCACAATTACCATTTAATTAAAATTCACTGATTAGTAAAAACATGTTAAAGTACTTACGCAGAAGAGAAATGACGTATATATCACTTAAGCCGAAACAATGAGATAGTTTTCATAATCCATTAATCCAGTAAATTCATTCAATTTTTATCTTGTGTTGCATGAATTTACTGGATTAATGGATTATGAAAACTATCTCATTGTTTCGGCTTAAGTGATATATACGTCATTTCTCTTCTGCGTAAGTACTTTAACATGTTTTTACTAATCAGTGAATTTTAATTAAATGGTAATTGTGACAATAACTTTATATGTAATACATCTAACTTTTAATTTCATTGTTGGTATTTTCATCTTTCTCTCATTTGCTGAGTATTGTAAAGGAATTAAATTATTTATTATATTTACATTTAAATTTAATCTGCTGCTTATGCGCAAAAATTTTTAAATGTATTTTATTTATTATCTTATTGATTATGCTTTGTATCATTATTTATTAACTTAATTTCATATTTATTGCTTATTGTATATATTATTACATATATACAAATAATGGCCTATTTTGGCATTAACGGTATTTTAAAAATTATATATATATATACACGCACACACACACATATATATATATACATATAAGAAAGTAAAATACTTAAAAAATTTCTCGGATATTGGTAAAAAATTGATTTTTTTTTCGAAATTTAATATATTATGCTTCTTTGAAATGAAAATCAAATCGCCTGCCTTCATCGCAGAAAATAAATTTAATAAATAATAATTTTAATATGCAATTTCTATAAATTATTATTAAAAAAAAAAAAAAAATGTGGTAACCATAACAAACTATCTTATTTTATTTTATTTATACTAATAATAGTTATTATTTGAATGCAAGTAAGAAAAATAATTTCACTTTTACGAAACTGAAATAGTTCCCCCATCAATTTCCCTTAAAGGATAAGAATGTTTTTGTGCATCGCTAATAAATGAATCACAAATATTTATTTTGCAGGGATGGAACACGGGCGCAGAATTCATACCACTATCAATGTAAGAAAATTATCTTCTTCTTAAATCAACGATATTATAGGTAGAGAAATTTCTTAAGCAGATTCCGGTATGAATTCTGCGCCCGTGTTCCATCCCTGATTTTGTTATTTTTGATTGGAAATTTTTTTTATTGCATCTTTAAAACCTATGTTGATCTATATTATTAACGGTGTACAAAAATTTTTGCGTGCGCTGATAAGAAACTCCTCTTAGACTGTAATGTATCAAAATTATTTTATGAATTTTTATACTCAAACCATTTGTGCTACCTCTACAAATTTTTGTGACAAGCTTCCTACAATAAATCTGGAAATTCTGTAATGACATATATGAGTTTTATGGGATTCTAAAAACATTTTTAAAGAAGGAAATTAGTGGATAGATCAACAGAAGATTAAGGCGTTTCATATTTTGTTGAAAAATGTAAATAAACACACTCAAAAATATATTTGAAGTAAAATTATACATTATATTAACAAGTGAAATTCTTTTTCTTGAATTTTTGCATGCAGAAGAAATCCTTCACACACTCCCACACTTATATCTCTGACTACTCATTAAATCAGAAAACCAGCTGTACTTAAAAACAACAAAATGTAACTTATACTTGTCGCATCAGCGTTATTTTTGTTGGTCTATTGGGCAGGAAGGAAATTTGTTTATCAAGATGACAAGCAACAGAGTGTTCACAAAATAAAAGAGAAGAAAAGTCAATTCATCAATTATTTTTAAATGAAAATTATTGTAAGTATACAGCTAAAAGCTTGTCGGTGTAATATATGTCATCATTGCATGAATAGTATAAAGATTCATGAAGTGACCTCTCTTTTGGAACCTCTCGTACTTTAAATGTATAAATAGAGGGGGGGGATGCTAAAAATCCATAGATTTAGCATGAGATGAAAACGAAAAGCACTCGCAATGTTAAGTGTGTAAAAGAAAAGAAGTTTCACACCGGAAGTAATAAAAGGACAAAATCGACTAGAAATTACATCAAAGAGCGGGAATATGGGACCTCTATTTTTTAAGGAACTATAAAGGAGGATATTTATTTATTAACAGCGTATAGATTACATTATTTAAAGTACAAATCCTTCAATAAAATAACAATTTCTATCTGAAATTATGCCAGGATTTGTGTCAACTAATCTATATAAATAAAGAGAAGTATCTATGTGTCTGTCTGTGCTCTGGTGCTCACACTACTATGCGGATGGAAAAAGAGTTGCCGTAGGTAGCGGGTACCCGATGCGAGGTTTAGAGCAATTTCAATAAAATAGTTTTACTTTTCTCTTTTTTTTTTTTTTTTCTTTTAATAATGTGATGTAAAACATAAATACTGGTCAATTATTTTAAAAATTCATTTAAACATAGTGACCAGCAAAGTGGGCGTAGCCTACTAGTTATTATTATTATTAGTAGTAGTAGTATTAGTAACCATAATCAGAGTACTGTAGATAATGGAAGCATTGTATTCGATCAAAAATTTCGACATCGAGTTTTCACCTAATACATATTTCAAGGTCTCCTGAGTCAAAAAAGTGGTTTTCGGCAAGTGGTCTGTGTGTTTGTGTGTCTGTACTGCATATATGTCAGTGTATTTCTGGAATTTTTCTGACTTGATCATCTGCCTGCTGTTTTAAAAAGAAGGAAAAAAATTATCAATTGGGTACCATTTGATGTAGGGGAA
Organism: Salticus scenicus; assembly: GCA_963930645.1. Lineage (NCBI taxonomy): Eukaryota > Metazoa > Arthropoda > Arachnida > Araneae > Salticidae > Salticus > Salticus scenicus. The sequence continues at coordinate 103,654,033 of OZ005657.1, forward strand.
AAGAAAAATATTCAAGATTTTTTGGATACGTAAGAGTTATAATAAAAAAGCACCAGAGAATTGGTGTTTAAAAGTAATAAGAGTAAACGCCATAAAATGTAAGAGCTCGCAACAATCGTTTCGGATAGAAAGAAAACACGATCCTTCATCAGGCAAACGAAGTAGGCACGAGTGCGGCAAACAAAGCGCAAGCGCTGCTGCCTGCGTTTTGTTTGCAAAATTTTATGGTGTTTATTCAAAGTATTGTACATGTACTTGAGAGTATACTCCAATTTCTTAAGAAATCGCACCCTCGGGCGGCGTAAGCTAGTTATTAACTAAAAGGGCGTTCGGAACCATGGTCCAGACGATTCCGGATTTGAGATTTTGTACTGTAGTAATAAATAGAAAAAATTGTAAATAAACATAATCATTGCCTCCCCCCCCCCGAAAAAAAAATGCATCAATTATTTTAGGTTGAAATAATAACACATCCCTTCGTGAGTTTAACAAAAAGCACGATTGCAGCAAATTACTTTTGCTGCACTCGTGCCCACTTTGTTTCGCCTGATGAAGGGTCTTCGTGCTATTTCAACCGGAAACAATTGCTGCAATTTTTTATTTTTATTTTATTTTATTTTTATTTTATGGTGTTTTTTACAATGCTCTTTTTAATCCAGTTTTTGTTTCAATATTTTATAATTTTCACATGTAAAGTTACATTTATTTATATCAAATAGCGTAACAAAGTTAAACATATTGGAATTTGAACACTTAAAAAAAAAAAAAAAACATAATTTCCTTTATTCCAAAAAATGTAATATAGAGAAATATTTGCACGGAAAAAAAAAATTAAACTTTTCTCATAAAGAAAATGGATCAACTGAATATTTCCTATATGCTGCACTAGAAATCCTGAATTTACAACCATAGTGTATGAATCAAATACTTGTAAATAGTATTTAAAAATGAATATGTACAAAATCAAATTAAATATTGGATGCATAGAAAAACCTGGCTGCTACTTCATCAGAAAAAAGAGAGAGAGAGAGAGAAAAAAAAAAAAGAAAGAAAGAAAGAAAAAGAAAAAAGCGCTAATAAAATTGAAGGTATCACCAATAAAATAAATATACTAGCTATAACTAAATCACTGCTGGCCTATTAACGACCCTCTGCACTTGCCGTCTCCGGAAGTCCGAGGCAATGTTATTCTATGGGAAATTTTCTTTACAAATAACTTATTAACTAATACATATTTTTAAATTCTGTTTTCACATTCAGAAAATTCCCAACTGTTAAATTGATGGACCTTTTTTAAAAATGTATTTTTTTAATTTGTATTATTTTATTTTGAATTTGCAAAATGAAAAATTTCACATATTGAAAAATCGTATTTTGCAGCTTCAAAATAAAATTTAAAAAAATAATTTTTTAAAGAAGGTCCGTCAATTTAACAGTTGGGAATTTTCAGAATATGAAAACAGAATTAAAAAATATGTATTAGTTAAGTTATTTGCAAAGAAAATTTCCATAGAATAACATTGGCTTCGGCTTCCGGCGACGGTGAGTGAAGCGGGCCTTTAATGGAAAAATATAAAGGACCAATGAAGACTGCCGGCAGTAATATAATTTTTTATGTTTGCCACAGCTGGCCCACTGCAGGCTGCCAGCAATAACATAGAAAAATTATGTTTGCCACCAGGGAGTCCAACACTGGCCCACTAACAATTTCCAACCTAATGTCGGTTACCAACAGTGGCCCATTACCTATTTTCATCATACTGCTAGCTGCCAGCAGCGATCCATTCACTGGCCCACTAACTTATTTTTAACTTACTGCAGGCTACCAATAGTGGATCGATTGAATATGGCCTACTGACGGCCGGCGTAACATATTCCCTGCGGCACCGTAACTTTTGCCACCGACGGCCCAGCTGCAGCTACTGTTGGCAACCAGCACTTGGCCTCGTGCTGGCCGTCATCTGTGGTTTTGCTGGGTATGGTTACAAAGAAGTTATATTGCAGACAAGTATAATTACAGATAAATAAGATTACACATAAATAAGATTACAACACAGAACTGTTATTATACTAATCCATTGCAAAATTATGCGCCACACCTTTCAGGTATTCCATTATTTCTCGATTTTCAAAATCTTCAACTATTAATTTAATTTTCATATCAGCTCGCAGATACTTATTCCGCTTGTGTGGCGGTTCATCTTCACGTACAAATTGTTCATAACGTTGATCAATTGTTTTTTGAACGCGTATTAGACCGTCTATGAATTTCCATAATGTGGGGTGTGAAACACCAAATTCGGCCTGCAGACGCCTGTGTTTCGCTTCCACGAAATTATTGGTGCGTCCTTCGTTATTTAAGGTTCTAGCATAACATGACCACATTTCTGGTTTAAAAGTAGGACGACGGCGACGATTATTTCTCTGAATCCTTCCAACGTAATAATCTTCAAAGTAATCTAAAATTGGGGTTAACTGATTAGGTAAATTCTCACTCAAAACTTCTAAAGCATTTTCAAGTTCTTCGATAGGCTGTATTTATGTCTTTTCTACGTCGTTTAATAACTAATCTTACAGCTTCTCAACTTGGAAACTGTCCTAATGCTCCAACAGACAGCTCTTGCGTTTCTTCAATGCGAATTACTTCGGGAGTTTCTTGTGTTTCAACAGCCCTTCGCTTTATTGATGTCAAAGTGCGGGCAATTTCAACACGTGCTGCATTTCCTTCATGGGCATGATTGCGAACAAGTTTTAAAAATTTACCCGTAACTGCATCAGTGTAAATTCTTCCATTACATTTATTGTTTTTGGAAAATTCAACTTCATTCATTTTTTTGCTCCATTTTCTACATATTTATCGATACAGTATAAATATCCATCGTGCTCATACTTTTCTTTACCCCTCTTAGTAATGTATTTTCCGCTTCCAGACATTTCTACTGGTGCAAGTGCTAACAATGAATTAAAAAATGTCAACTGGCGTCCAAAAAGATTACGGGGCTCGTTAGAGAAGATAAGAAATGCGCATGCGTTGAAAATTGGCAATAGATAACTTATATTTAAACCAAAGAACGACAAATCTGAAGCGATATCATAACACCTCCCCCCCCCCCCTAATCTGACACATACAGGTATCAGTAATCTGACGCATACAGGTTAAAATGTCTGAACTTTATTCGTTCAGTTGATAGCGAAGGGGGGGGGGGATTGCACTTGTCAAAAAAGAGATAGAGTTATTGACAAGCCTGTAATATGTTTCAAAGAAAGAATAATAGATAAGGATAAGCTAGTTGAAATGCAATAAAGTTTAAAATATGTTCAAAACCTTTGGAATTTTCTTAAAATTGCAATTAGTTCGAAAACATTATTTGCACTTTTGAAAGACTAACAATTTAGGACATTCTTTGAGGATGTCAAATTTATAAAGTACGACACCAGGTGTTTCTTATCAACGAAGATTCCTGTTGAATTCTTTGTTATAGCTATTTGGGTTTCACATTAACATTTATTTTATATCAAGAGACTCGGTAGAGTCTCAAGTGACGCAATCTATTACATCAGTCATATTACTTATTTATTTGAATCACGCTTCATATATATGACATATAAAATATACATATTATATCAGGCATATCGCATTTATTTGAATGATGATGCAAACTTATTCTAAAAATAAATAAAAATACGAAAAATATATGGCGTCGAACTGACCCCGCGTCAAAAGGACCTGGCGTCAAACAGCCCCCGCGTCGAAACGTTGGCGTCGAACCGTTGGCGTCGACACGTTGGCGTGGAACTGACCTGTACCGAAATATAAAAACAACATCCAATTAATATGTAATCACATTTCGAAAATTAAGCATTACACCCATTTTTCTTCCTGTGAGAGGGTTTTTCAAAGCTAGAATACTCCACCCTTTTTTCAGGACACTCTCATTTATGAGAAATATCTGCTTTTTTTTTTTTTTCTACAGCTATTTTAATGCAATATCCTCTAATTTTTGATAAAATCTTCATTATAATTGGTGATTAAATAAACACGGCAGTATAATATAAAAACACAGAAAATTTTTCTCTATAAATATAGTAGTGGCAAACAAGCCAAAAAGTTTTCATTTATAAAGTTTCATGAAAATGTACGGAGACTTCGAGCTCCGGCTGTAGGCATCTCCACAAGCCCCTCCTCTAATTCAGAATCTGGAGTTAAAAAAAAATTATTTATATTTTTATCCTTTCGTTTATTTTTTCATTTGTTTCTTCCTATAATCTTTTTGCTTTCTCTTCACGCTCCTTTCTCTTTATGTTTGTGTTACTTTTCGATTATCTCTAAAAATTATTTTTCAGACATTTTTCTTTCGGGTGATGGGCGTGTAATATTTGTACGTTTCTAGAAAAAGTCAGCTGTAGACAAATCGTATATAGCTTGATACTTTGAAGCTATTTCAGATTTCTTTCTGTAGTTCCTCATGTTAAAAAAATGCATACAATTTCCTTGTTAACATTTAAAGCAGAATGCCTAATTCCATGAATTAAAACACAAATTACAAACTGTAACATGTAACAATTTGCCCCAAAATTTTTTTTCAACTTCACCCATCGTTTGATTTTGGACAATTTGTTTTTTTATATTAAAAACAATATATATATATATATATATATATAACGATTTATACAAAAAAATTAAACATGCATTATATAACTCGCCACACAGATTAAATAAGTAGCTATAAACACTTCTTTAAAATATAAATTACATAACTTTAATCAAAAGTTACGAAATACTTTATTTTTCCACTAACTATGATTATGGAAATATCTAATCAAAAATGTTTCAAAATATGTCGTAAAATACGTGTTACGTCCCACCCCTGTTACAACTAGCCCCACGCTCCTCTAGTGTCAGTTTAATTGTAACCGCTTTCTGTTAAGTCGTGTGTGACTACCGAGAGTACTTAACCCCTTAACGCGAGCTGTCCTCGCTGCGGGGACGCAAAATTTAAGATCCAGCTGCAAAAATTCATCCCGGAAAATTTTTAGCAAAAATTCACATTTATAACAGAACTGTAAAGGCCGGTTTTTGAAACCTTAAAATTTAAAATTTCTTATACTTTAATTTCGTTCATGAATTCCGGTGGCAGTATAATTTAAATATTTTAAATTGTCTTGCGCCGCAAAGGGTTAAGAGATTTTACATGAATATGTAAAATGCTTTGTGAAAACGATGCGATTATTTTAGAAGACGCCAAAATTTTTAGCTTTACGGCCAGAGCCTGATTAAGGGGGAAGCACACATAATTTATACTTACACCGTTATTTTTTAACAAATACTTTCTTCTTATAATAAACAGAAAATTCTCATTAAAAATTATTTTAAAAGAATTCTGGTGTCTAATAACGGTGAGTAAATTGGATTGTTTCACACCGTTCATTTTTTATAAAAAATATTTCCTCGTCAAAGCTTGGAATTTCTATGACATGAATTAAAAAATAATTGTAAAAATATTCCGGTGAGAGCGGAGATAATGTGTGCTTCCCACTTAATCAGGCTCTGTTTACGGCTCCAAAAGTCATCACATTGGAGTCACCAGATTCAAAATGTTAACGTTTTGAGAAATTGCAGAGGATTGTGCAGTCATTTTTTTTTTCAACGGCTAGGTTTACAAGTTCGAACTTTGCTTGAGACGTTGAGAGAAGCCAGCTCTTCTCTTCTACCAGCTTTGATTTCAAACCCGCTCAGCCACTAGGGTTTTTATATGGCGTGCGAAAAATCGGTCTTAATTTTGTTAGAAGTTCGTCCCACTGCGGCGATTTTTTTTCTCCAATACAAAATCCATATCATCAATACATTATGCAGGGAACAATTTTTCGATATTCTTTGAATGTTTTAAACGATAGTTAAAAATTTGTTACTTTTCTGTTCGTTATATGGATGACTACTACTCTCAAACATTCTTTGTCGAGGAATCATGGAAAACTCCTGTTATTTCGGATTTTTGGTAGAAGTTGCTCATACGTATATTAAAATTAGTCTCTGAAACTCAGACTTTTTACGACACAGCAAAATTACTCGCAGCAGTACTTTAGAGAACAGCCGCGTTTCGTGACAGACATGACGTGCAAAATACTTTTGATGTGCTTAAAGAGACGTTATTCAGTCTAGATTAAAGTAAGTATTTAATTTTTCTGGTGAGAATAATATTTTTATCACCAATTTAATTTGTATTCTAACCAGGAAACCATCCCATAATTTAAGCATAAAACTATCTAAACAAGCATTAATCTTAGGAGCATATATAAATATGTTTTTGAAGCATAATACAATAGCCCTCGTCACGTCAGGTTGTTTTCGAGTTATGAATTCTTAAAGTTTGTTAATAATTGTGCAACCATGCCTGAATCAAAATCAACGCGCCTTACTGAAATAATGAATGAAATCCAAAATATGCACAAATCGAAAGAGCATAAACAAATGTGTTCTTTGATACAATAATCAGTTGCCCATTTCAGCATTGACATACATTCAATCGAGACATACATACTTGCCAACATACTAATTAATATTCTGTAGTATTGTTAGCCCCGCCTTCAGTTTCACGCCGGTATATATTTAGAGTATTTTTCTTATTATTTAATGGCATTTGCATTTGGAGAATATTACTCTGAAAATTTACTGGTGTGAAAAAAGTGCGGGAATAACAACATTACGCAATATTAATTAGGATGTTGGCAAGCATGGATATAATGCAGAGTTGCCAACCTAATTCGGCTAATTGCTAGTACCGCCCCTTTTTCTACACCAGTCATTTTTTAGAGTTTTTTTCCTTCTTAATTAATCACAAATATATTTGAAGAAAATTACTTTAAAAATTAAGTGGTGTAGAAAAAGGGGCGGTACTAACAATTTGCCGTATTAGGTTGGCAGCTCTGATAATGCCTAACAAATCGCTAAAACAGAATATAAAAATAGATAAAAGTTCTGGCAGTTTTTTGACGGAGCTCTACCCACTTCTTTCTCTTTGCTACATTTTTACTCAAATATAGATTTCTCGAGAACGGGCTTACAAGGAGTATCAGTTTATGCCCATTCCAATGAACATAATTTAATTGATTTCAATTATTACACTACAGGGATGGCTTCCTGGTTATCAATACCAAAGTTTAAATCATTTACCTCTGCATACTGTCTATTATAGTTGCCAACGTATCACCTTTTGGCCACCGAAAAAATATAATAGAAATATTTATCTTATTTATTCAGTGAACTGTAATGGCTTTCACTGATAAAGTGAAATAAAAATGTAGCCAAAAGTTTCTATGTTGGCAACTATATTTTCTACGCAGTGCTAACAGACTTTGCGACTTTTTTATTCAATATTCACCAATAATTTTGAGAAGTTATATTTTATATACGTAATTGACAATTTTTCGTTTCCATTCGTTTGTTATGTATATAAAATATCACATTTCAAAATTATTAGTGGCTGTTGAATAAAAAATTCGCAATGTCTGGCAACATTGTTTCCATACGCATGCTGTAAAGAACGCTTTTTTTTAAATCTATTTTCAACTCTAGTTGTTTCTATAATATCACGTTTTAGGTCCCCTGTTTAAGAAAGTCCAATTTTTAATGGATGATGTGTATGCATCTCTGTCATCAGCATAATTTAAAGTAATAAAACAGCCGGAAATCAATATTTTGTATTGTGAAGTTCGTATTAGTTTACCAGTTAAAATCTGATCATGATTAACCCGTTTGAAGAATAATTAATAACAGCCTTGATTTATTTTTTAACCCTTTCAGGGGCGGTGATGCCACTGCAGCATCACCTAATTTTAATTTTCAATTTCAAAAACTCATCCCGGAAATCTTTTAGAAAAATTTTACTTGCTACTGACACAGCTTTACTGCTGCTGACACAGCAGAAAACGTCGTCAAATTCTTTCATTTTAATTTTATTCGTGAATTCCGGTGGCACATGTAATTTAAATGAACCGAATTACCTTGCGCCGGAAAGGGTTAAATAATAAATTATTTCAAAATTTATGGAATACTTTATTTTTCCACTAAGTAGATAAAAAGAAGTACCTGTACAGAACCCCCTGTTAATAATTTTTGCAGAACACTGATTGTACTTACCCAATAAAGTGCGTCATTAGAATTATGATTACCAAAATATCTAATCAAAAATGTTTCAAAATATTTCATAAAATACATGTTACTTCCTACCCATGTTACAACCAGCCCCACTCTCCTCTACTGTCAGTTTAATTATAACCACCTTCTGTTAATTCGTGTGTGGGTACCGAGGGTACTTATGAGATTTTACATGAATATGTAAAATGCTTTCTGAAAACGATGCGATTATTTTAGGAGACGCCAAAATGTTTAGCTTTACGGCTCCAAAAGGCATCACATTGGAGTCACCAGATGTAAAATGCTAACGCTTTTTGAAATTGCAGAGGATTGTGCAGTCATTTTTTTCTTCAACGGCTAGGTTTACAAGTTCGATCTTTGCTTGAGACGTTGAGAGAAGCTTTCTACCAGCTTTGATTGCAAACCCGCTTATTCACTAGTGTTTTTATATGACGTGTTAAAAATCGGTCTTAATTTTGTTAGAAGTTCGTCACTCTTCGACGATTTTTTTTCTGCAATACAAGTCCATATCATCAACACATTATGCAGGGAACAATTTTTCAATTTTCTTTGACATCTTCTCTTCTTCACAATCTTTTCAAACATTGCTTGTCGGGGAAATGGAAAACTCCGGTTATTTAGGATTTTTGTTAGACGTTACTGATACATATACTAAATTTAGTTTCTGAAGTTCAGATGAATCGTTTACGACAAAGCAAAATTACTCGCAGCAGTACTTTAGAGAACTGTCGCGTTTCGTGACAAAATTTCGGTCAACTATACCCACTTACAAAGACTATCAGGGCATACAAAGACTATCAGGGCTTACAAAGACTATCAGTTTATGCGTCAAAAACGGCGTTAGATTATGCCCTTTCGAATGAATATAATTTAATTGATTTCTATTATTGCACTACTGGGATGGTTTCCTGGTATGCAATACTAAAGTTTAAATCATTTACCTCTGCTTATTTTCTATACAGTGCTGACAGACTTTCCAACATTTTTAGTCAACAATCACCAATAATTTTGAAAAATGATATTTTATATACATAATTGACGATTTTTCGTTTCTATTCGTCTATTTTGTATACCAAATATCACTTTTCCAAACTATTGTCGGCTATTGAATAAAAATGTCGCAAAGTCTGGCATCACTGGTCTCATACCGATGCTGTAAAGAAAATGTTTTTTGAAAATCTATCTTCAACACTGATTTTTTTTATAATATCACGTTTCGATATCCCCAGATTACGAAAGTCTAATTTTTAATGGATGATGTGTATGCATATCTGTTATCAGCATAAAAAAAAAAAAAAAAAAAAAAAAAAAAAAACGCAGGAAATTAAAATTTTGTATTGTGAAGTTCGTATTAGTTTACCACTTAAAATTTGATCAAGATTAACTTGTTTGAAGAAAAAAAGAATAACAGCCTTGATTTATTTTTTAAATCATTGTATGGGGTTAAAGGTGCGAGAGCTCCCCCAACACAGAATTTTATGTCAAATGAGACTGTTCTTAAACCTATTTTGGATTACTTTGAAACTACATTGACCTATATTAGCTTACCTTATTGATCTTAAGACTTAATATGCAATTTATCTTTTAAAAGTTAAAATGCTAAGGAAAATATATTCATGTGAGTGACACACCAGATTATTTTTTTATTATTTTAAGTGCGGTAGGTTCAGATTTCTGACAGAGAGAATCCTCTGATATCTACAATATTTCTATATATAAATTCTCGCACTCAGTTTATATATATATATATATATATATATATATATATATTGCATTTAATTTGCATATTGTTTAGCGCCCTGATTTGTATGGAAGTCTTCTCCATGCCTCCAAAAACAGGCACAATATCTAGTAAATAAAATTTCGCCAAAAGAGTGCTATACTCAACTTGCACGTTTTCTTCTATAATCATCTATATCGAATATATATATATATATATATATATATATATATATTTTGCATTAAAATTTCGTAAAAAAGAATTATCGTGAAAAGCTGTATATATGTCGATATTTTAATCCGGTATCTATAACAGGTAACCACTTAATATATTGCGCTTTAAAATAGAGAATTTAATTTACACTTTGAAACAGATATTATAGCCTTACTTGACAAAATTTGAAATTTCGCAAAATAGATCTGCCTTCTTTTGCAAATGGTCCTGACTGTGATAGCCATTTTAATTCGTCTCCAAAATGCAACATATATATAAACTAGTAAGTATATATAAAAATACTTTAAAACACGTATAAAAATTTATTAAAAATTGTTCACAAAGCGTTTCGCTACAACTTTGTATCATCTTCAGGTAATTTTTTACACAAGAAAAGTGTAGAGAGTATTTTATATAACGAAGTAGCTTGATATGGTTATAGTAAAAAAAGGAGCGAGTCAACAAAATATGATGAGTCCATTAGTTGTATGAATTCAGGAAGCAAGGTTGAGTTCCAGTAGGGTTACATTAGGGATACATGTCCAAATCCTATAGAAGATACATACTTTTGGAAAAGGAGACTTGAGTTATCCGATAATACCTTGCAGCGTTATGAATTACCTATGCAGCGTACATGAATTTAAAAAATCAGGTGGAGTTCCAGTAGGGTCACACGAAGGATACATGGCATAAATTCTTGTAGAAGGTATATAATTTTAAAAAAGAAGTCTGAAGGATTCCTATAACAACTTGTAGCGTAGTTACGTAGTTATATGAATTTTTAAGGCAAGGTTTAGTTCAAAGATTGTACTATTAGTGTTACATGTGAAAATTATCTGTTGAAGAAAACTGAAAAAGTACACAGGAAAATTCCAAAAACATCATGCAGCAAGCATCTTGAAAAATGGATGTTAACTGAAAATAAATAATTTTCGTTAATTTTATTAACATAATGTATGCCAGATTTTATGGAAAGTTGCTGATTCTTTAAAGTTGATAATTTTATTGCATTTAATGATATTCTTAGCTTCAGTTAGTAGAAAGTTTATATAAACGCGTGCAGCAGAAATTATTTCGTCTTGGGACGATAAAGGAATTGCATTAGGATTATTATTGTTACAAAATTGTAAATAATTGTGTTTATTTTTGTATAGATTCTTTCAAAGAGGCTTAGTAAATTGATAAAGTGCTAATTTTGTGCATGTCTAGTCGTTTTAGCGTTAAAATAGCTTTATTTTCCCTTAAAAACGCATTAAAAAGCCCCAATTCAGTAAAAAATGGATTTGGCGCCAAATTTGGCGAATGTTTCCCACCATGGCAATTTTTTTGGCGACGTTGGCGAGAAAATCCTTATTAGGGATATACCAAATATGGAAGCTATAATTTCATTCGCTGATGAGATACGGAAATTTCTGTAAATTTCGCACGTTTCTACAGGGGTACATAAGAGCTGTTTTTAACACTTTCTAACAAGGTTGAAAAGTGTTTATGACTTCGGTTTGTCTGTCTGTCTGTCTGTCTGTCCGTCTGTCTGTCTGTCCGTCCGTCTGTCTGCCTGTCTGTCTGCCTGTCCGCGCTCTAACTCCCGTAAATATTTATGGAATTTCTTGAAACTGATATATGTTATTCAAGTTCACTATCGGACGGTCCCTATTGAAAATGTTGAAAATGGAGTTTATACCTCTACTGGTTTGTGTACAGGGACACCCGAAAGTATTTCAAAGCATTGTGTTTTATGAGAGGTATTTCTAGAAACCATATTTTTATAACTTTACTGTAGACATACCTTAATGAAATTGAAATATGTTATTCAAGTTCACTATCGGACGTTCCCTATTGAAAATGGAGTTTATACCTCTACTTGTTTTGTGTACAGGGACACCCGAAAGTATTTCAAAGCATTGTGATCTATGAGAGGTATTTCTATAAATCATATTTTGATAAAATTACTGTAGACATATCTTCATGAAATTGAAATATGTTATTCAAGTTCACTATCGCACGTTCCCTATTGAAAATGGAGTTTGTACCTCTACTGGTTTGTGTACAGGGACACCCGAAAGTATTTCAAAGCATTGTGTTCTATGAGATGTATTTCTACAAACCATACTTTCATACCTTTACTAGAGACATACCTTAATGAAATTGAAATATGTTATTAAAGTTCACTATCGGACGGTCCCTATTGAAAATGGAGTTTATACTTCTATTGGTTTGTGTACAGGGACCCCCGAAAGTATTTCAAAGCATTGTGATCTATGAGAGGTATTTTTATAAATCATATTTTGATACCTTTACTGTAGACATATCTTCATGAAATTGAAATATGTTATTCAAGTTCACTATCGCACGTACAGTATTGAAAATGGAGTTTGTACTTCTACTGGTTTGTGTACAGGGACACCCGAAAGTATTTCAAAAAGTTGTGTTCTATGAGAGGTATTTCTATCAACCATATTTTCAAACCTTTAGTGTACACATATTTTAATGAAATTGAAATATGATATTCAAGTTCACTATCGGACGTTTCCTATTGAAAATGGAGTTAGTACGTCTACTGGTTTGTGTACAGGGACACCCGAAAGTATTTCAAAGCATTGTGTTCTAAGAGAGGTATTTCTAAAAGTCATATTTTAATACCTTCACTGTAGACATATCTTAATGAAATTGAAATATGTTATTCAAGTTCACTATTGGATGTTTCCTGTATAAAATGGAGGGAATACCACCATCGTGTTATACACAGGGACACTCAAAATTATTCCAAAGCATTGCATTCTGTGAGAGATATTTCTATAAATCAATCTTTAATAACTTTAGTTTCCACGAAATTTTAGGAAATGGAAATATGTTACTTACATGCACATAAGTATGCTTTGCATAGAATATAGCATGAGTAGCATTATATTTACAGGGTGGCACAAAAATATCCAGTTAAATTAAGAGCTGTTAATAAAATAATTGCTAGATATATACTTTCGTTTACGTTAAGCGTTTTTAAAACTTTCTAACATATTTAACACTTTCTAACAAGGTTAAAAAGTATTTATGATTTCGGTCTGTCCGTCTGTCCCATAAATATTTATAGAATTTCTTGAAACTGATATATGTTATTCAAGTTCACTATGGGACGTTCCCTATTGGAAATGGAGTTTATACCTCTACTAGTTTGTGTAGAGGGACACCCGAAAGTATTTCAAAGCATTGTGTTCTATGAGAGGTATTTCTATAAACTATATTTTTATACCTTTACTGTAGACATATCTGAATGAAATTGAAATATGTTATTCAAGTTCACTACTGGATGTTTCCTGTATAAAATGGAGGAATTACCGCCATCGGTTTATGTACAGGGATACTCAAAAGTATTCCAAAGCATTGTGTTCTATGAGAGATATTTCTATAAATCAAATTTTAATAACTTTACTTTAAACAAAGTTTTTGGAAATTGAAATATGTTATTTATATGCACAAAAGAATGCTTTGCACAGAATATAGTAGATTAGCATTAGATTTTCAGGGTGGCACAAAAATATCTAGTTATATTAAGAGCTATTAATAAACAATTGCTAGAATTGTACTTTCGTTTACGTTAAGCGTTTTTAACACTTTCTAACATTTTTTAAGTTTGAATATGATTTCAGTTTTGTGTATCAGCATGTCCGTCCGTCTGTCTGCCTGTCTGTCTGTCCGAGCTCTAACTCCCGTAAATATTTATGGAATTTTTTGAAACTGCTATATGTTATTCAAGTTTACGATTGGATATTCCCTATTGAAAATGGAGTTTTTAACTCTACTGGTTTGTCTACAGGTACACCCGAAAGTATTTCAAAGCATTATGTTCTATGAGAGGTATTTTGATAAAACATATTTTCATACCTTTACTGCAGAAATATCTCAATTCAATTGAAATATGTTATTCGGGTTCACTATTGGATGTTTCCTGTTTAAAATGGGGGAAATACCACTACTGGTTTATGTACAGGGACACTGAAAAGTATTCCAAAGCATTGCGCTCTATGAGAGATATTTCTATAAATCAAATTTTAATATCTTTACTTTCCATGAAGTTTAAGGAAATTGAAATATGTTATTTATATGCACACACACAAAAAAAAAAAAAAAAAAAAAAAAAAAAGCTTTACATATAGTATAGCATGATTAGCATTAGATTTACAAGGTGATACAAAAATATCCGTTTATATTAAGAGCCATTAATAAAAAATTGATAAAATTGTACTTTCGTTTACATTAAGCGTTTTTGCACTTTCTAACATTTTTAAGTGTGAATATAATTTCAGTTTGTGTATCTGTACATCTGTCTGTCTGTCTTTCTGCCAGCGCTCTAACTCTTGTAAATATATATTGAATTTCTCGAAACTGATATATTTTATTGAAGATAACTATCGGATGTTCCATATTCAAAATGGAGTGAATATCTTTTCTGGTTTGTGTACAGGGACACCCAAAAGCATTTGAAAGCATTGTGTTCTATGAGTGTTATAAATATGAGTGTGTGATAAATATTTTCCCTATAGAATGTTCCCCATTTAAAATGACTTTAATAGGCCCTGTATAACTAGTTTGTTTACAGGGACAAAAAAAAAAAAAAAATGGCCAAAGTATTACGTTTTAGGACAGAATTTTTCGAAAGATATTTAAAAATATTTCTACTGTAAATATTATAAAAATATTGAAATGCATTGTTAATAATCTAAAATAATGTTTTGTATAGAATATAATATGATTAACTCTCTGATTTACAGTGCTACACTAAAATATTCAGAGAGATCAAAAGCTGCAATTATAAGAGTAATTTTAAAGAGTAATTTTAAAGAGTAAGTAAGAGTAATTTTAAAATGAAGTAGTCTATCTGTATATTTTTCACTCATTCTGTCTGTTGTGTGATAACGTAGGCAAAGAATATTAAAAGTTATTCGATACAACAATTACGTAGAGTTGGAAAGTGTTACTAATCAATGCGTACTGCATTGATTTTTCTTTGTTGTTTTTTTCGCCGAGGTGAGTTCAGTTCAGTTCTCAGCCAGCTTTGCTAATGCTTGCATTGCTTTGAACCTCTTTGAAAGAGACTTGCTTCAAGTGTTATTGCTATAGAGTTTGTACTGTGGATTTGCTATTGACAGCTGTTGTTTAAGCTGTGTTTACTGGTTGAATTGAAGCTGATACTTGGTTTATAGACATGTATTTTTCTGAAACTTTCTGTGAATAAATTACTGAAATTTCGTAAGTTTTGCCTTTCATTCTAGGACAACTCACGAACCCCCAAGTACGCAACATTTCTGGTGTCAGGAGTGGGATTGTCTGTGAATGGTGATAACAAGAGCTATGAAGCAAAAAATGAAGAAACTTCTAGAAGGTCTCACTGCTCAGATGAATGAGTTAAGATCTGGATTGATAGAGAAATGGAAACATCGGAAAGAGAATTGAAAGACAGTTTGACTGAAGAAATGAAGAAAATGAAAGCAGTTCAGGAGAAGATGGAAGCCAGTTTGACCGAAGAAATTAAATTTAATCAATATGAGATGAAGAGAGAGCTTTCAACGGCGAAAGAATCAATAGAGGGTAAATTAACGGAGATGGAAAACAGAATGGATGGAATAGAAGAGAAAGTTATAAAGATAGAAGAGAATTTTGAAGAGAAAGTTTTAAAGATAGAAGAAAAATTTGAAGAGAAATTTATAAAGATAGAAGAAAATTTTGAAGAGAAAGTTTTGAAAATAGAAGAGAGTTTTGAAGAGAAATCTATGAAGATAGAAGAAAATGTTATGAAAGTAGAAAGGAATTTTGAAGAGAGGTTTATGAAGATAGAAGAGAATTTCGAGGAGAAAGTGATGAAGAAAGTAGAGGAACATCTTGAAAGAAAAGTAGAATAGAAGTTGATCTCCTTGCCCCAGGAAACTGAAAAAAAGATAAAAGAAACTAGAATCAGGAATTTGTCAAGCTATCCACCTACGACGGCAGTTCTTCCTGGCATGCATATAAGACGCAGTTTTCCATCGTAGCTGAAGCTGACGGCTGGAACTCTATTGCAAAGACGGCTCATCTGGTAGGGTCGTTGCTGGGCGACGCCGCAGATATTCTGGAGACCCTTTCGAAGGAACAGCGATATGAATTCGAAGCTTTAACCAGAGCACTAGAGCTACGTTTTGGAGCTAAATGGTCCAAAGATCGTAGTCGACTGCAGCTAAGGTCCCGTCATCAGAGACCAGGGTAAAGCTTACAAGAACTGGCATCAAACATCCAGAGGCTTTCACATTTGGCTTTCTCATACTGTTATCCTGAAACACGCAATTATCTGGCACTCGAATATTTCTTTGATGCTGTCGGAGATCCAGAAATTCAAAAAGCCCTCAGACTCTCCGGCGTGAAAGATCTGGAGTCAGCCTTACTGTATGCCCTAAAGATCCAGGCAGCCCAACAAGCCTCCCAAGTAGCACCGGAACGTTCTTTGGACGTCTGATAACGGTTACAATAGTTCAAACACCGTGTTTCGTGTCAAAAGAACGTTTCATTAAACGTTCAAAAATTGTATTATTTAGAACGTTCTAAAAAGTTTGCGTTGTACCTTCCATAAAACGTACAATTTCAGTTCAATACCAAACATTTAAATGTAGCACCGTCATAAAACGTTCTGTCTCAGTGAGATTATTACGAATAGGACAAAATGCGCAGATTCAGTTTTGATTTCGTAATATTCATTGAGTGTTGGTGTTAGGATTAAAACAAACTAACTACACGAGGGTCCTAGGTCTGGATGGTGTACCCTCCGTGGAAATCATTCTAAAAATGCCTAACCCTTATTTACGCGAGTGTCAAAGAAAATCACGGAAAACTCCGAAAACCTAAGTCGACGAGCGCGACCAGGAATCGAAACCAACACTTCCCGTCTGTAAGGTTCGAGAGTAGAACCTCGCGATCACTAATACTCATCGGGAAGTTACAGAAATGAGTTTTTATTTTTTCTTTAAGCATAATTTTATATTTTTATTATACTATATTAATGATTCTATTTAAGTTTGAATGTTGCTGAAAAATTATCAATAATGATAATGTTGTTAAACCATTACTCTGTTTGATTGTTCTTCTTATTTTTTTCTTTCTTTCTTTTTTCTTTTTTTTTTTTTCAACTCCAAATTTTATTTAATAAATTTTAATAAAAGAAAATTATTTAATATATATTTCAAAAATTATTTTCTTAATAAATGAAAATGTTGCGTAGCCATTCTCTTTTAATTAAACTGTTTAAAAGAAATCTTCTACCCATCACACTACTTTATTCTGTAGCATTCTATATAACAGCACCACTTAACCAGTTAACATGAACAAAAATTTAATAAACACTGTATCTCAAAATTAAAATTTTACTCATTATATTTCTTGCAGATTTCACTAACACATGCTGAGGTATAGCTATCTGGAAAAATTGCATAATAAAGAGTACTATATCGGCCGATATATACCCAAACTGAATTATCATAGTTTTTCCTAATATATATTTCACATACTCGTGTTATTGAATTTTTAATAATAACAATAATAATAATAATAATAATCTGAGATATTGCTTTCCTTTTAACGGGATTGATTTGCAGCACAGTAGCGCCACCTCACAATCAATATATGCTCAAATTAGATCACCAAAGTTTAACATAATATCTATCTCACATATCAAGTTTGGTGCAGTTTTATTCAATAGAAACTGAAATACTGCCTTCCGTTACATGGAGGGGGGAATTACATAATAGCTGAGCATCTATTAGGTCATATATTTCAAAATTTTTTCAGGGCTAGTTTAAATAAAAGTTCAACTAAATATCAAGTTACGTTAAATTCTGTCCACTGATTCTTGAGATACAATTTCCACAAAATTTTATTAAGATGCGCAAACAAGTTCTAAAAATTATCGAATCCCATCGAGGACGTCTCAAGGAGTGTTAAAACCCTAAGTCGAAAATTTCCATGCATCCATTGCGTTCTATTTATGTACACTGAGAAAATAAAGTGTATGCCATTTCTGATCCTTTCACTGAATATTTTGTTCAATACTGAAATATACATTAAAACAAAGTATGCTTTTCCGTTTAAATCGAGATTTTAAAATGGAAAAATAAAGTGATGTCATAAGTTTTAAAATACTTTATAAAAATTTAAATAATTGTTTAACTCAGCTCCATTTTTCCTTAAAATATTGACTATAAGTTTTCTGCAGCTATAAATGCTTAATAAATTTCTGTTTCAAATGTTGAACTTTGAAACATGATTATTGCGGATGTAAGAAGGGAAGGGCAGATGATATTGACATCTGTGGATTGCAATTATTTTATTTCTCGCTGACAGTGCAAAGTCAAAATCCAGGTTTTGGGAAAGTCGTGTCGTTATGTGAGGCGGTAATTTTAAAACATATAATCTGTTTTGTTTAGTTTTAGCGTTATAATGACTTGGATAAGCTTTAGAAAAGGTAAAAATGTAATATTTTTAACCTGTAATATTCTCTATGTTCTATATATTAAAGTCTTATTTTAATATCAATTAAACAATCATTTTCATATCTGCGTAAGTTCTTAAGCCTAACTTTTGATAATTGTAAGCAGCGTTGTATCGAAAAAAAAAAAAAAAAAAAACTGCTCCTGTTACAGAAAACCGCTTAGAAATTATGGATTCATTTTTTAAATTTAGTTTTCTGAGATTGAAATTGTTAAAATAACTATTTTTGGTTATTATGTTTCTGAATGAAGAAGTAACATAAAGAGTTAAGAAGATAAGAGCTAAATTTAAGTGAATGCCCTTCCAGACTGGTCATTATGTATTTTAAAATGCTAGTTGCAAGGGTGTTTTCTTGAAAATTCTTATGAAGAAAATTAAGAAGGTTTGTAATTCTTTTTTTCTTTTCTTTTTAAATTATGAAGTATTTATTTAATGTTTCTATGATTATATATATAATCTAGGTTATGCAAATTTCATATTTTTAAAATAATATCCTAATTTTCACCGACTTATAATTTTAAATATCTCTTTACTGTTATTTATTAAATAAAATATATGAACTTGTTTAACTGCATAAAAAAACAAAGATTCAATTCAATTTTATTCCACATCTTTAAGAAAAACATATTCTGCTTAAAAAAAAAAAAAAAAAAAAAAAAAAAAAAGACATTAATAAGTAAATAAATAATATACTTAGAAATGATATATTAATTATAACTAATATACTTACTATATTATTTAATAATAATAATAATATTTACATTTATTAATTATTTAATATGCCATGATATCATAATTACATCAAATGAGTAAAAATTGCGTTGACTCAATTTAAAGAAATTTAAACATTTAAAGAATACCAATTACATTGCCATGTGGAATAAATTTAAATACCTGCAAACATTATTTTTGTAAACTGCTGCTGTAAACTGAAAATATGCATACACACATGCACTGAAATTTAAAAATATGAAGTATGTTAAATATTTTAGAAAAATATTTTGATTAAATATATATATATATATATAAGTATTTGGAAATTTTTAAAATTTCTTCCTTCTAATTAATTTTTAATTTTTCGTTTCAATTTCTTAAAATTATAAATTAACAATATATTCTAAACTCAATTATATATTATTTTAGCGGTGTATTGGTACATTCATTTTCGAAATTATTTTTTATGTTGGAATATTAAAACTTTCTATGAACTTCAGCATTCAAATATATTTATAAACTATCCATGGACTTACAAAGTGGTAGCCAGAAATGTTTAGAATATACAGGGTGCAAAGTCGAGAGCAGGCCTTTATTTGCGCAACAATTGGTCTCAGACGTCCTTTAATAAGAAACTGTATTAAAAAAATAAATAAAAATGTAAGCATTCATTATATGACATGTTTAAACTTAAAAAATCAATTTATTAAAAATCACAAAAACTGATAATTTTTATACAATTTTCATGACGCTAATAGTAAAAGTTGAGTACCAACCTAAAAAATATAACACGAAAAGTTTCACTTTTGTGCGCCCAAAATTGCTTGAGATAGTTAGTTTCAAAATTTAGGATTATTTCGCATTTTCTCGGGCTTTATTAAAAAGTCAATGAAAAATTCTTTAATAAACCCAGGGAAAATGCAAACAAATTCCAAATAGGATTTTTAAACTGATCCCTTATTGAAGGCCGAAATATGTTAGAAAATCTAAACTTTAAATATCTTGTTCCATTTTGGGAGAATAGAAATGAAACTTTTTGTTAGGATGAGTGCCAATTTTTCTAAATATGAGTATAGAGATCTGGGACTATATAAAAAGCTAGTTTTTGTAATTTTGAAAAAATAGATATTTTAAATTTAAACATGTCATTCCACAAATGCTCATATTCTTTAAAACATTTTGTAACTGAAACTATATATTTGCGACCAATAGTTGCGGAGATAAAGGTATTCTCGTGACAATGCTTTGCACCCTGTATTTAAAAAAAAATAATATATAAATGTAGAGAGAGGCTAAAAAGAGCACTGAAAATTAATTATTAAATTAATTAAAGTTTAATAAAAAGAATATTATTTACAGATTATTTACAATATTTCACCACATAGGTCCAAAAAACTATTTTATATCCACTTAGGATTCATTTCAGATTAATTAGTACGTAAAATAATAAAGCCACACAGGCAGGTATGTTAATGCTTACATAGTCAAATCGTACCTAACTGTTCACAGAGATATTTCTTTTTCACGCAGAAAAGTCAAGAACAATAAAATAAAAAAAAAAGTTCTGATTTATCCTCGCAGTGCGACAGGCTGTCTCCTGGATGATGCAATCTGTTTCAATTGTACCTCAGTAGACTTTTTTTTTTTTTTTCCTCTTCTCTCTCTTTTCATTTTACTACAAAATCGGCCTTCCTGCTACAGCTTCGACCTCGAAGTTGCAATTATGGGACACAACAAGTCTATCTATCAAGAATCTGAAAAACACAAAAAAAGAAAAAAAAAAAAAACAAGCGACAGAGATATTCTAAAATATGGTATATACTATATATACAATAAAAACAGTTTTTTTCTGTCTAATTAAACATTGTCCATTTTTTCATCATGTCTGCGGCAGTTGACGTTATATTTGGTCCTTCATGCTGACCAACTTTTTGAACTTCGTATCTATCATTTGCCTTAACTTTTGTCACCTTATAGGGACCAAAGTATTTAATTCTTAGTTTGAGACCTGATCCAAATTGGGTACGTTGGATGACAACTAGGCCCCCTATATGATACGTATGTGCTCTCTTGCGCTCTTTATCATATTGTGTTTTATTCTCTTCCTGAATTTTCTCGATTTGTTGTTTAGCATCGTCTCTTAGTTTTTCCCTGTCTTCCATGAACCTTTTTCTGTACTCTTCTTCTAAAGGACTTTTGACGATCAGATCCTCTTTGTTTTTCATCTTAACTCCTGTTAGTAGTTGAAAAGGTGTTAATTTTGTACTCCTTATCGTCGTGCTGTTCAATATTCTTTGTACAGTACTGACATTCTTGTACCATTTAGTAGGATCTTCAATGGATAATTTGGAAAGGACGGGTATTAGAGTCCTGCACAAATGTTCGATTTGCCCATTTCCTCTTGGCACTCCTGTCATAATTGGAACATGCTCTATGTTTTCCGCATGGCAATATTATTTCAATTCCATAGATCGAAATGCACTTCCTTTGTTGGTTATAATTCGTGATGGGTTTCCGAAGGTTGTTTGTTGAAGTTTCAGCTTATCTAAAGCTTCTTCTGCACTCATGGTTTTGACCGGATATAACCAAAAAAATTTTGTAAATCCATCAATCACAGAGAAAATATGCTGATATTTCTTATTGGTAGATGGTAACGGTCCAATAAAATAAATATGATAGGTGCCTAGCGGTACACTTTCCTTCGGAATAGAATTCAAGTATCCTTCGGGTTTTCCATTTTTCTTATTGCATAGAATACATTTCACGCAATTGGCTATAACATTTTCTATTTTCTTTCTCGCACCTGGAATGTAAAAATCTCCTTTCAATATGTCTTCTGTCTTCGCTGAAGCAAAATGTCTTTTTTGATGTATTTGTCTTATTATTTCTGACTGCATATTTTCTGGTACAACTAACAATTCTCTACCCGCATCATATCTGTACAATACATCGTTTTTCACTAAATAATTGTCATCTAAGGATTGAGTGTCGACCACATTTACATTTCTGCTTAAAGCATCCACATGTTTCATTTGTGAAGCAGGTCTATGAATTATTTCATAGTCAAATTCCTCTAAAAGTAATGCCCAACGAGCTATTTTAAGCGATAAGTCTTTTTTAGACATAGCCTGCTGAATGCCGAACAATCTGTGAATACCTTAAATTTTGTTCCTAGTAAATATTTTCTGAATTTTTTCAAAGCTTCAATCACTGCTAAAATTTCTAATTCATAACTAGAGTACTTTTCCTGTTGCGCATTAGTTTTCTTGCTCATGTACTGGATTGGATGCAGTTTCTCATCTTCTCCTAATTATAATAATACTGCACCGAACCCGAAACTGCTAGCATCCGTGTGCAATTCTAATTTGGGCCCTTGTTTAAAAATATGAAGTACTGGTTCACAACTCAGTATTTTCTTTAAATCCTGAAAAGCTTTCTTTTGTTCATGGCTAAAATGGAATTCGTTATTTTCTCTAAGGAGATCACTCAGTGGTTTCGCGATTTTGGAATAATCTTTAATAAATTTTCGAAAATATCCTTTTAGACCTAAAAAGCTTTGAATTTGCTTAATTTTTTAGGGGTGGGAAAATTTTCTACAGCCAGAGTTTTGGATGGTGAAGGATTAATAGTACCGTTTTCAATTAGGTATCCCAAAAATTCTATCTTGCGTTTTAAAAATTGGCATTTCTTGAAATTTAAGTTTAATCCGTAGTTAACCGCTGTTTCTAATACTAATTGAAGTTTACGTAGCCCTTTCTCTTCATTTTTTGGTGGTATTATCAAATCATCGACGTAAGTTATCACAGTTTTATCCTTAAGTAAATATCTAAATATGTGAAAAATATATTTTTCTCTCGAATACTGATGGACTTGTACACTGCCAATTGGTGCTTTTAAAACTCGTATTGTCCCTCGTGAGTTACAAATGATGTATATTTATTACCATCTTTTTCAATGTCAACATAAAAAAAAAGCCATTTTTTAAGTCTAGTGTCGTAAATACACATGGATCTTCCAACTTATCGATTACATCTTCAATAAGGGGCAACGGGAACCTGTCTTTAACGACTTTCCTATTGAGCCTACGGAAATCTACACAGATTCTAGTACTTCCATCTTTTTTCTTACTTAGTACAATTGGCGATGCGAAATCTGAACAACTAGGTTTTATAATTTTTTGTTCAAGCCATTCTTGAATTTGATTCTCTACAATAGCTTGTTCTGTTATGGGCAGGCGCCTAGCTCTCTGACATATCAGGATTTCATCATTAAAAATTGTTTTCATTTTTACATCCGTACTTTGTATTTTACGCGGAGTGTACCCTGTAATCATGTGAATCAACTGCTCACGTACATTAGTATTTAATATATGGCTAGTATCTAAAATACTTTCTCTAGTGTCACCAATTACATCAACCATTAAATAATTAAAAATCTTCGGGTCGAAAGATGAATCGTCACTTTGACCGG
This sequence comes from Salticus scenicus, assembly GCA_963930645.1. Classification (NCBI taxonomy): domain Eukaryota; kingdom Metazoa; phylum Arthropoda; class Arachnida; order Araneae; family Salticidae; genus Salticus; species Salticus scenicus. Next base: position 103,677,810 of record OZ005657.1, read on the forward strand.
AGGAAACATCTTTCGGTTTTGTTGTTTTTACGTTACGCACATCTGACTCTGGGATATACATTTCAGAAGGGGATATAACATCTCTAGAATTACAATATTTTTCATTATTTTAAACTAAATGAATTACATTTACACAATAAAATTCAATTTCACCTTTCGAAAAATTAAACTTTAGATTGGATAATACGTCCATTCCGATAATAGCAGAATATTGTAAATCTTCTACAACAAAAACAATAGTTTTTAAGAAAATATCATCAACAGCTATATCTGCTATAAAATACCCTTTACATTTAATTGTATCTTTACCTATGCCTTTAATAAATATTTTACTATATCTTAAAGGTAATGATCCTAGATCTTTATAATAACTTTCACTGATCAATGTAATTTCAGAGCCAGTATCGATTACAGCGGACCTCGAGATACCATTAATCTTAATGATTTTTTCTACCTTTACATATGATTGGTTCACAATACAGTTATTAACACTTTTTTTATTATTATTATTTTGCTCTTTTTTAAATTTTAATTTGCATTGAGAACTTATGTGACCATAATTAGAACAGAAATAACACTTTGCAAAATGATCATTAGTAGCATTATTACTATTTGGGTAAGCACCTAAGGTCGATTGTTTATTTCTCTGGTTCGAGTCAGTCGATACATTTTTCTTAACATTTTGTGCGTACATCTTACTTTGTTTTGATTCTAGATTTACTTCCGGTTTCCCGATGTTAAATCTAGCGCTTTCATACTCTTCTAATTTTTCGACTATTTTTTCTGTATTTTTTAATTTATGCCATTCATCTAAATAATGAGTCCGAATTTCTAACGGAGCTCTTCTCTTTAATTGATCTGAAACTATCAGTTCTTTTAAATCATTAAAATCGCATACTTTCAAACCTTTAATCCATTCTTCAAAAAAATTATTAAGTTCAAAGGCGAAGTCTCGCCAAGTCGAATTGTTCTCTTTTTTATGAGATAAAAATTTCTGACGAAATTGCTCCGGTGTAAGCTTGAATCGTTTTAACAACATATTTTTAATATAATCATAATCATTCTCGGATTCAACTGGTACTAGTGTTACAATTTGTGCTATTTCCAAGTGAAGCAATCCCAAAATATGTGTTACGTAATCTTTTTTTTCTATATTTACTCTAGAGGCCTGTCGCTCAAAAAGCTCAAGATATGTACTAATATCATTATTAGGATTTGTTGAATCAAAACGTTTCATTATCTTCGCTAACTCTTTACTTCTGTTTGGAACACTAGAAGATTCTGAAGTGTTCGGGTTTGCTCCCTGAGTATCATTTCGATTACTCGTTAATCTCAGTTTCTCCAGCTCAAATTCGCGCTCTTTCTGCTCTCTTTTTTGTTCGAACAATAATTTTTCCCGTTCATTTTTTTTCAGTTCTTTCAGGAATCACGCTATCTACTAAATTTATGGTGAATTCTTCATCAAAATTTTTTTGTTTCAAAATTAATTCTTTTAATTTAATTACAGTAGCATTTTCTGGTATTTCTAGATCTAACTCTGAAGTGACGCGTAACAAATCTTCCTTTCTTGCTTTCCCAAGAAAAGACATTTTTGAATTAATCTAGAAAAAATGTACTCACAATTCTTGTTACCCGACGAAGAAAAACGATTCGACTTTACAGATCCGAATCTATTAATCCACTTAGATGAATCGGCTTTAAGGATCCAACTTTATAAATCCACCATATTACAGCTGATTATCCTTCCACTGTCCGTTGGCACAAACACAAAGTAGTTTTCATACAGTAAGTTCACTTGACACATAGTCATTTAATTTCGTTTTGACACACAGTCATTTCATATGACACGAAGTCATTCTCTGAAGGTATTCACTTAAAACACTAACACTAATAATAAAATAATTAATTACTACTGAATACTGAATTAATTACTACTTTGTTTTCACTCATTATCGCGGCTCAAGCCCCCAAATGTAGAGAGAGGCTAGAAAGAGCACTGAAAATTAATTATTAAATTAATTAAAGTTTAATAAAAAGAATATTATTTACAGATTATTTACAATATTTGATCACATAGGTCCAAAAAACTATTATATATCCATTTAGGATTCATTTCAGATTAATTAATACGTAAAATAATAAAGCCACACAGGCAGGTATGTTAATGCTTACATAGCCAAATCGTAATTAACTGTTTACAGAGATATTTCTTTTTCACGCAGAAAAGTCAAGAACAATAAAATAAAAAAAAGTTCTGGTTCATCCTCGCAGCGCGACAGGCTGTCGCCTGGATGATGCAATCTGTTTCGATTGTACCTCAGTAGACTTTTTTTTTCTCTTCTCTCTCTTTTCATTTTCCTACATATATATATATATATATGCATGTATAAATGAATTTTTAATCTTAGTTAAAGCCAAGCAACGCATATAAGATCACTGAAACCACATAGAACAATGATAATTAAATTACAACAAATTTAAATAACCTGTGGAGACTGGTTGTGATTTATTGAAACATTTATTTTTTATTTATTTATATTTATTTTATTTAACTTCAGTCTAATCATAAATTTATTCCTATATTGTTAGTTGCAATTTTAATAATTTTTCCGGTGCGTAAAAACCACATGAAACTCAAATCAAAAGATACAAACAAGCAAAGAGGAAATAAAAAATTAAGACAGCATTAACTTTTTTTTTTTTTTTTTTTTTTTTGTAAGGAAAAGCTTAGAACGGTAGGAAAAAAAAATCGTCAGGGGTGACCTTTTTCCTCGTTGAGCACCAATGTACGATTTCGTTCGTTAGCAGCTATAATAGCAAATTGCTAGCGGGCACCCTATCGTACAGGAAATTAATTGAAGTTAAAAATGAAGAATAAATTAGAATGAATTATTTAGTTCAAGAAATCAGAGAATCAAACATAAAACAACCATGAAAAACAAACATTAATCATAGGATGACGCATTCGGAATCACAAGGATTAAAACAAGCAAAATAATTCAAGTGTTTAGTTGTACATAGCAGATGAAGAATAATGATACAACACAGCAACAGGGATATAAATTACTTTTTTTTAAATTCAAATAATGTTTAAGAAATTTTAACATACTTACTATTTCTTTAATTTCAACGTATATGCATGAAAAATTCCATATTTTATGACAGTAATTCCCAAAAAGTGCCATAACATGTCTATATCCCTTAAAAAATTCCTTAAATTTTTGCATTTTTAAAAAATTTCTTTTTTCCCCTAATCTGAAGATAATTACTTTATAGTATTCATTACGAAACTTTGAATAATCACCATAAAATGCAAGAACTCGCGACTGCTACAAACAAAGCACGGCTGCTACAACCAAAGCGGCAACGCATTGAACACACTCAACCTGCTTGTTTGCAGCTCTCGCGCCTACATTGTTCGCCTGATGAAGGATTGTGTCTTCTTTTCACCCGAAACAGTTGTGCGAGTTCTTGCATTTTATGGTGTTTATTCAAAGTTTTGTAATTAATACTATAACTTTATTATCTTCAGATTTGCTAAAAAAAAGAAAATAAAAAAAAAATACAAAAAATTAAGAAATTTTTTAAGAGATAAAGAGACGTTATGACACTTTTTGGGGAAAACTGTCAGAGAATATAGAATTTTTGATGCATATACGTTGAAATTAAAGGAATAGTATGTATGTTAAAATTTCTCAAACATTATTTGAATTGAAAAAAAAAAAAAAGTAATTCATATCCCTGTTCATTATTCGTCATCAGTTATGTACTTTTTACTTCTAAACGCCCGTACTGAGGTGATTTTTTATAATGACGTCACATTTTTTTTTTTTTTTTTAACTACACTATTTTAGAACGTTTACAGTACGTTTTCTAGAACGTTCTGAAAATGTGTATAACGTTTTGAAAACGTTCTAAAAACGTTTAAAACGTTCTGAGGCCGTATACATAGAACGTTCTCAGAACGCTTCTATAACACCGATGGGGATAGTTACATGTTCATTGAACGTTCTCTGAACCGTACTATTGTACGTCTTCAAGATGGACAAATAGACGTCTATAACACGTTCAAAATGAACGTTCTTAGAACGTGTTTGCAGAACAATTTTTGAACGTTCAGAGAAAGTTTCGGTGCTGCTTGGTCTCACATAAACACCGCCAGAATAGCACAGCAGACAAAGTGAACGGCTCTCAAGACGATCATAAAGAGATTCAGAAAATGATTGCAGACATTAATAGAAGACTACGGATTCTTGTGAGGAAGAAAGAAGGGAATACTCCAACAACTAAATGCTGGGGCTGTGGAAAAGACGGGCATATCAAACGAAGCTGCCCAGTAAGAACACCTAGAGAAGCAACCAAGAATGTCTCTGAAGTATGCCAACCAGAAGGAGCTCTTCGTGAAAATTCTGATGCATTCTTTCGGAAGTCTCCATCTGAAGATCATAAATACAGCTCTAAAGCCGAGGATAAACACCAACGAATAAAGCCAGTTGCTCGCCAAATTACTGTTACAACACCATCAGAACAAGATTTTGATACATGGAGTGACGAAGAACTTAGAAAAGCCCAGTTGGAAGATCCTGACGTAAGGCCTATATTACAACTGAAGGAGACGACCAGCAACAGACTTACCTGGCAGGATATTTCCAGATTTAGTCCCATTACGAAAAGTTATTGGGCGCTTTGGGACTCTCTTCATATCAGAAAGGGCGTATTATACAGAAATTGGGAATCTAATGATGGGAAAAGAAGATGGCAGCTTGTATTACCAAGATAAAAAATTCCAGATGTTTTAGAACAACTGCATAGTAGCTCTACCGGAGGCCATTTAGGGGTAATGAAGACTCTACAGAAATTTCGGGAACGCTTCTACTGGTGCAAGGCAAGGGAGGATGTGGAGAAATGGTGTAAATACTTGTTCGGCACGTAAAGGCCAGCAGAAACGAAGTCGAGGAAGACTGCAACGGTATAACGTGGGAGCACCATTTGAACGGATTGCACTCGATATCTTGGATGCTTTGCCAAGGACCTCCAGTGGAAATAAATGCATCCTCGTCGTGATGGACTATTTCACCAAGTGACCTGAGGCATATCCTATTCCCGATCAAGATGGCATGCACAGTCGCAGAAGTCCTAGTGCAACAATGGGTGTGAAGGTACGGCACGTAACTACAACTTCATACCGACCAACTCTCTAAAATATGAAGAGTGAGATCTGACTCTAAAAGAGTGGCATATCACTCTTTGAACATGCCAAAATGGAGCCAACCTCTAAAGAGTGAAAAGTCTCTTTTCGAAAGAGTGAGATTTCTCACTCTTTTCGAAAGAGTGAGATTTCTCACTCTTTATTAAGAGTGAGATTATTCCGAGTAATTCAAAGAATATGACTATTTATTTTTCCTAAAAAAATTTCGGTTACGCTAGACGGAATCTTTTTTTATTAGCATTATCTCTACTTTAACGATCGAAATGATGCAGATTGGACCTGAGGGGAATCGAACTGAAGCCGTCTCCGTGGCATTCGAGCGTCTTACCACTGAACCACTGGGGACACACAGAGCTCGCTTAATTTACAGTGATAAATCATTCACATAAGAGATTAATCGCATTTATAAACTTTTACTTCATTTATTAAAATTATAAAATTACAGAATTCTAATGTACATTTTTAAATTAAAATAAGAATTAATTTAAATTACTAAAATTAGAATTATTTTTAAATTATTAAAATTAGAATTATTTTTTAAATCAAAATGTTTACTTAAAGAAATTCCCTAAGACAAATAGTTGTTTTTAAAGTAGCTTGGGGGAAAAGAAAAATTCTTGAGTGTGTATGTTTAAAAAAATAATTAAATATTTACACACAAATCTACAGAGTTTCTTGAAAAACTAGTCTGTTCAGGAGTATAAATCTTGCTGATGATTTTAATTTTTAGCAAAATATTATAGCCAGCTTTATGAGTATTTCACATGCGTTAGGTATCAATGAATATAATAAAAATATAAATTCCTATAGATTTTAAGACGGTATGCATTAAGTATTTGCATTAATATTTTATTTTCTACATTATATATTTCCGAATAAAACTACTTGCTTTCATTTACGAATTTCCATACCTTTCATTCGATTTTCGATTCTTTACTAATCGCTTTGATTTTATCAATTGTATAAAAAATTTATATGTACCAAAATAGCTTTTAACGTAATTATTTACCTTTTTTTATACTCAAATATCTTCAATAAGTTCTGTTAAACAAATCACATGCATCAGATCATCCAGAAATTGACTTTCATATTTCATTCGGAATATGGAAAGTAGATGGCGCCAGCAATTCTTCACTCTTCAGAAGGTTGATCTTGCAATAGATGATGACTTCACTCTTTGTGACAGAGTGACTATAAGTCTCTCTTTAGAGAAAAGTGAGAAATGTCACATTTTCAAAAGCGACAATAGTATTTTCTCACTTTAATTCGTGTCAAAATAATGGTCACTTTTTTAAGGAGTGAGATTCCCACTCTAGAAATTTTAGGGAGAAAGTACGAACTTTATCTCTGCTGTTTTCAAAGGACTGTGTCAACTACTCGGTATAGACAACACCCAGACAACACCCTTACATCCCCATTCGGACGGCATGGTCGAGAGGTTCAACAGTACCATTCTGAATAACCTCTCTCTTCTAATATGAAGGAACCAGCAAGATTGGGACTTGAATTTGCCATTGTTCCTGCTGGCGTATCGAAGTGCTGTCCATGAAACCGCCGGCTATACTCCAGCCCAGATGCTGTTTGGACGTGAACTTCGTCTCCCATGTGATCTCCTGTTTGGTTGTCCACCAGATGTGCCTTCATCGCCCAAGGAGTACATCCAAGATGGCACAGTTTGAGGACATACACAACTTTGCTCGGGAGCGGATTCACATGGCAACGGACAAAATGAAGACAAGGTACGTTCTAAGGACTACACAACATGAGTTCCAGGAAGGAGACAAGGTCTGGTTGTGGAATCCTCTTCGACGAAAAGGACTCTCTCCCAAGTTATAGTGCAACTGGGACGGACCGTACACAGTCTTAAAAAGGCTGAATGATGTAGTGGTGCGGATCACTAAAACACGGTCATCAAAATCGAAGGTGGTGTACTATAACAGGCTAGCCAAGTACCACAATTATAAGTAATATTAAAATTTAAAATGTAAATACTGGTAAAATTTGCGCATGCGTAATGTAAACATTTGTATAAAATATTTGTATACAAATATTTGTACATATTTGTGAATTTTGTAAATATTTCACACTCGATTTATTTTCTATTTTATCGTTATATGCAACTTAGTTTTTGTAATTTAGATTGTGTAAATTTGTTTAGTTTCGCCTCTTGATCAAGGGTTACACTGCCCGGGACGTGCAGTCTTTGGGAGGGGGGCAGTGTTACAAAATTGTAAATAATTGTGGTTATTTTTGTATAGATTCTTTCAAAGAGGCTTAGTAAATTGATAATGTTCTAATTTTGTGCATTTCTTGTCGTTTTAGCGTTAAAATAGTCTTATTTTCCCTTAAAAACGCATTGAAAAGCCCCAATAAGGCAGGTAATGGATTTGGCGCCAAATTTGGCGACCTTGGAGAGAAAATCCTTATTAGGGATATACCAAATATGGAAGCTCTAATCTCATTGGCTGATGAGATACGGAAATTTCTGGAACTTTTCACACTTTTCTACAGGGGTATATAAGAGCTGTCTTTTTCTTCGCCTAGGTGAGTTCAGTTCAGTTCTCAGCCAGCTTCGCTAATGCTTGCATTGCTTTGAGCCTATTTGAAAGAGACTTGCTTTAAGTATTATTGCTATACAGTTTGTACTGTGGATTTGCTATTGACAGCTGTTGTTTAAGCTGAGTTTACTGGTTGAATTGAAGCTGATACTTGGTTTATAGACCTGTATTTTTCTGGAACTTTCTGTGAATAAATTACTGAATTTTCGTAAGTTTTGCCTTTCATTCTCGGACAACTCACGAACCCCCAAGTACGCAACATTATAAAGAAAATCAACAAGAGCAGAGCTTTTTTCTTCTTTTACACTACGGGTGTGTTCACTTATTCTAGCTTTGAGGGTTCGACGTGTTTGCCCGATGTTGTAATACAGTTCATCAATAATTTCAATTGCTATTTTATAGACACCACCTGCAGGCCTGTAAAGATCCCGGTCATTAACAACCAGTTGTTTAATAGTAAAGGGGAAGGTGAAAGGAATTAGTAAATTAAATTTATTGAAATTTTTAAATTCATTACAAAATGATAAAATATTGGTATATTTAATATTAATATTTCGGTTGTTATTGTTTGTATTGTTATATTTTATTCCTGAATTTATTGATGATTTTAAAGATATTTGTTTTATTATACCCTGCGTTAATACATAATTGAATATTTTTATTTATTTCTTTATTTTCGCTAAACTGAAAAAAAGTATAATTAATGGCACGAAAAATATAAGAGTGAAAAAGAAGCCAGCTTAAATTCTATAGGGTAAGTGGAAGATGCAAGTATGGGAGTTGAGATGAAAGAATTTTTATAATAAATATCAAACCAATTAAAAGAGTTATCCTCATTACGGTGAATTGATAAGTCTAGAAAAGCAAGTGTACGGTTAATTTCAGATTCAAGCGTAAATATTATGCAAGGAAATTGGTTATTATGCAGATCTATAAAGTTAAGGAGGGAATTTTTAGAGAAGTGCCAAGAAATAAAAACATCATCGACATACCGAAAATATATGGTGGGACTTAGATGGTGGGTATAATATTGGAAGAACACACGTTCTTCCAATTCAATTAATAGTAAATCGGTTAACAGAGGGCTAAGAGGGGAGCCTACAGGGGCACCAAAAGTTTGTTTATAAATTACACCATTAAATAGAAAAAATTACTGGAATTAATTAAATTAAAAGCTTCTAAAATAAAATTATGAAGGGGGAAAGGACCGGATTATTTTTGCATTTTTTAGCAATAATAGTGTGGACTTCGTCTAAACAAATATTAGGAAACACAGAAACTATATCTAAACAAAAAAAAATTATCGTTACGGTTTAGTTTCGTATTTAAAACCCTATTTTTGACTTCAGTACCAGAATTAATGATACGGGGGTTATCAAGGATTAAGGGTTTAAGTAGAGATGAGATACGATTTTTTCAAGAAAATAAGTAGGGCTATTACATTTTGAAACAATTGGGCGAAAAGGAAAGTTACTTTTATGTGTTTTATTATTAAAAAAAAAAAAAAAAAAAATGGGAATGTCAAAGAAAAGAGGGAGTTTTATATTATAAGGTGAAATTAACTGTTTTGTAAGTATTAATTAATTTTGGAGTTTAATATGAGTTTTTGTGTTTAACATGACATAAATAACATCTTGTATATTTCAGTAAAAGTTTTGTCCTGAAAGCAAAAGGAGTACCAACAAAAAGTAAAAGAAAACTGAAAACCTTTTGAATACCCCTGTAAGAAATAATGGTTGAAAAGCGTTCAGGCTTTAGCATGTGATTATGAGGCTTCTTCGCATCATCTATAAAAAAAAAAAAATATATGAAGCTACCACATAGGTTCATGAAAATATACAGATTTCTTAAAAAAAAAAAAAAATGCTAAAAAATTGTTATTTTTATATTATAACACGCATACTATTAATCCCAGTGCAAATCTATTTTAGGAAACATGACATACTCGGAGTTCTCAACTATTAATTCATTCCGGATTATTTTAAACCCCGCCTTTGTTACATACCACTTTTTATTCTTCTTTTTTTTAGAGTAATTTTTCTAATGTTGTTGTAGTTACATATTGTAGGAAATTATTCTGTAAATAAAGTGGCGCGAAATAAAGTCGGAGCTAAAACGCTTCGGACTAAATTAAAATGTTGGCAACTAAGCACTTTACATTAGAATGAGCATATTACAATCAGAATTTAAAAATATTAAATATCTAATAAAATATGTTTTTTTTTTTTTTTTCTTTTTAACACTTTCCAACAAGGTTGAAAAGTGGTAATGTCTTCGGTTTGTCTGTCTGTCCGCGTTCTAGCTCCCGTAAATATTTATGGAATTTCTTGAAACTGATATATGTTATTCAAGTTCACTATCGGATGTTTCCTATAGAAAATGAAGAGATTGCCTCTACTGGTTTGTGTGCCAAGACACCCGAAAGTATTCTAAAGCTACGGGAAGTATTTCTATAAACCATATTTTAATACCTTTATTGTAAGCATATCTTATTGCAATTGGAATATGGTAATCTTTTACACTATTGGATGTTTCTTATGTAAATTGGAGTAAATACCAGCATTGTTTTGTGTACAGGGATACTCGAAAGTATTCCAAAGTATTACGTTCTATGTGAGGTATTTCTATAAACCAAATTTTAATAACTTTACTTTGCTCAAAATTAATGAAATTGAATTTTGTTATTCATACGAACAAAGAATGCTTTCTATAGGATAGAGTATGATTACCATTAGATTTTCAGGGCTATGCAAGACTATTCAGTTAATTTAGGAGACATTAATAAAAATTTGTTGGGATTGCACTTTTGCTTACATTTAACATTTTTAACACTTTCTAAAAAATTTTAAGTGTCAATATGATTTCAATATGTGTATCTCTCTGTCTATTGGCCTGCCCGTCGGGTGTGGTATGATTTCCCGACAATAGTTTCCCGGCGCCATTTCCTGACACGTACGTTTTCCCGACAGGTACAGTTTCCAGAGCCTGATTAAGGGGGAAGTACACATTATCTCCGCTCTCACCGGAATATTTTTACAATTATTTTTTACATTATGTCATAGAAATTCCACGCTTTGACGAGGAAATATTTTTTATAAAAAATGAACGGTGTAAAACAATCCAATTTACTCACCGTCATTAGACACCAGAATTCTTTTAAAATAATTTTTAATGAGAATTTTCTGTTTATTATAGGAGGAAAGTATTTGTTAAAAAATAACGGTGTAAGTGTCAATAATGTGTGCTTACCCCTTAATCAGGCTCTGGCGGTTTCCCGACAGCTTACTTTCCCCACAGGTACGTTTTCTCAAAACCTCACTTTCCCCAATGACTTCTTTCTTGGTATTTCACTTGTTTATTTCTTTTGCAGATTTTTCTTAATAAGAAAGAGACTGATCAAAAAATAATAAAAATAATGCTGAATACGTAATTCTATATAATTATTATTCAAAATGAATTTTAAATAATACTTTACTATTTCATTCAAAATGCAAAAAAAAATAAAAAATAAAAAATAAAAATAAAAAATAATTAATTAATTTAAATATATATATATATATATATATATATAAATAAATATATATATATATATATATATATATATATATATATATATACTTTTTTCTAATTTCTTGCTTTTTAAAACAAAATTTGTATTCTTTAATACATGCCTGACATGTGGAAATGAGTTTTTGTAAAGAAAGAAAAAAATAAGAAAAAGAACTTTAGTTTCCGTATTTGAATCAAAAGTGGGTACTTTTATAACATATTTCTCAACCAGTATTTATTTATTAACAGGGAAGAGGTGCCGCTCACCGCTCTAGGAGCAGTGTCGAGCGATTCCAGCTATGCTAGGCCCCTCTTCCGGAGTTTATTTAAACTCTAAAAAAAAAAAAAAAAAAAAAAAAAAAATTACAAAAGCCGCTAGAGACAGGTCTCCCACACGACAAGGAGCGGCATGTTCTATGCTGGTGGAAAAGTGACAAGAGTCTTAAGGCTTGTAAAAGTGACAAGCAAGTAGAGCAAGGCAGAGCAAGCAGAGCAAGTGGCTTAAAGCAAGAGCAAGCAGATGTGAGATTAATCTGTGAGATTAGTCATATTCATAAGGAATTCAAATATATTATTTAGTTTAGAAAGCAGGCTTTTTCTATTGAGGATATTAAACAGCCAATCGGCTGGCCTGGGAGTGGGATTTCTTAAGTGAAAGGCAGAAGTTAAACTACAGTAGTAATAATAGTGATTAGGAGTTCCCTCCTCCCCGCAAGGACACAGAGGAGAGCGTCGGCAATGAAATCTGTATAAATAGGATGGAAATGGGCCATGACCTGTCAGAAAAGCAGTCACGGCGGGGGAAAGACACCAAGAATTTAAGTTTACGTGTGGGATGAGATTAAAGGTGATGAAATTAATAGAGTTTCGTAGTCAATTATAAAAATTTGAAATGTGTTTTATTTTTATTTAGTTGGTCAGAAAAAAGGCGCTAAATGCGCGATTTATTTTTACTTCCATTACAAGACTACCATAGATAATGGAAGTATTCTATTCCGTCCGAAAATTCGATATCAATTTTTCACCTGATTCACATATTTTAAGGTCTCCTGAGTCCAAAAAATTAGTTTTTGGCAATTGGTCAGTGTGTGTATGTGTGTTTATTTATATGTGTGGCCAATCTTCTAACCATCATATCTCCAAAACTAATAAATATAGAAGTACGAAACTTCAGAATTGAGACAGGTCTGGTGTACAGATGAATTTTCCAAATTTTGGTGATAATAGGATAAAAAGAAGTGGGACATCGGAAACCGGAAGTGGTACCGTAAATCTGTATCTCAAAAACGTCTTTACGATTTTCTTCTAAGTGGCTATATAAACACTGTATTAGATGTTCTTTCGATTGCTATAGTTGGTTAGTTCAGAAAAACTGATAGGCATCCTGTATAAATAGCTCAGTTTAAGGCCTTGCAAGTGCGTTCTTTTAAAAACGGTTGGACGGATTTTTTTCAGTCTTGTCTCATTAACTGGCGTTTAAATATCCTTTTATATGTAATTCTTGGCAAATGTCGGTATCTCAAAAACGGCTCTAATGATTTTCTTGAAAATTGTTACATAAATCCATTTTAGATATCCTTTCTTAAGTATTACATGGTTATTAAAGAAAAATTAACGGTCATCCTGATTAGGTAGATCAGTTTTAGATGTCGGAAATTAATGTTTCGAAAAATTGCTCAACCATTTTTTTTTCTTCTTACTCTTTTTAAATTCGCTATGTAAATCTATTTCATATATCTTTACATGTGTATAAGCTTTCTCTTACCAGAAAATGTTTAGGTGTCTAATTTGTTAGGTCAATTTTATGCCTACTGATCATGTTATCTCCATAAAATGCGTATAATATATGCAATAGTAAGTAATGGAAATCGTATGGTTGTTTCACACAGAGTTCCCAACTTTTATAATTTATTCACGAGCATTTTTAGCCCCGCCTCTTTTTCATACCTGAGATTTTGAAAAATGATTTTCTGAAAAATTATTAATCGTTGTCACACATAAAAGAGAAATAATCTACAAAATGTCTGGTGCGAAAAGAAGGAGGGGCTAAAATGCTCGTGAATGAATTATAAAAGTTGGGAACTCTGGTTTCACACCAAATTTTTTATTTCAGCAGTTCGATATGCAGCGACAATATCAACTTCAACAAGCAATTTAGTCTTACTCAGAAAATAATCATTTCCGTTTACTGCACAATTTGTATTCGATTTTTATTTATTTTTATAGTAATATCGGTAAATTACATGCATTTATGTTCTTAAAATGGCAATAATAATAAATAAATGACTGTTTTAAAATATCGAAACGTAATTTATAGCAGTTTTTTTCCCTTTTTCATTTCATTTCATTTATTTATTTCTTTTAAGTCCGATTTGTTTTAAACACGTTAAAATTTAAAGCAAACTTCAAAGTAATTAAGTGTGTAGAAATATTCTGCATAGTATTAGAACTATATTAGTAGTTTTGACAATTGGTCAGTGTGTGTATGTATGTGTCGAATCTTCTGGCTAGCATATATTTGAAACTAATGAAAATAGAACTACAAAAATTCTGAATTCATACAGGTCTAGTGCACAGATGAATTTTACAAGTTTTGGTGAACCTTGGAGAACTGGAAGTGGGTAATCGGAAACTGGAAAAAGGACTGTAAGTCCGTATCTCAAAAATGGCTCAAACGGTTTTCTTCACAGTTGCTATATAAACACTCTTTAGATGTCCTTTCGAATGATATAGTTGGCCGAAAGTATTAAAAAATGCATTGTTATCTAGTTTTGAGCTATTCTAACAGTTTCAAATGTCTAGCTAGTCGAGAAGTTAGTTAAATAAATTTTCTGTTGAATCATATAAACGCTACTGAAGGCAACAATGACCCGAAACATTTGCCTAAAAGTATTTTATAAAAACATTGTCAGCGTTTTCTGAGCTATTCTGAAAGTTTCAAAATTCCAGCTAGTCAGCAAGTTAGTTAAATAAATTTTCTGTTGAATCATATAAACGCTACCGAACGCAGCATGTCCCCGAAACATTTGACTAAAAGTATAAAAAAAAAATGCATTGTCACCGTGTTCTGAGCTATTCTGACAGTATTAAATGTCTAGCTAGTCGGGATGTTTGTTAAATACATTTTCTGTTGAATCATATAAACGCTGTGCCGAAGGCAGCAGGAACCTAAAACAATTGGCTAAAAGAAGTTAAAAAAATGCATTGTCACCGTGTTCTGAGCTATTCTGAAAGTTTCAAATGTCTAGCTTGTCGAGAATTTAGTTAAAAATCGATTGCAATATTTGTACTGGGCACACACACAAACAAAAATCGAAGTTGATAAAAACATGGTAAAAATATTACTACAAATTTAATAACACTGTAGCAAAACTTGTGTGGAGCACTGATTAATAAAGTTTTTATATTTCATTGTTGTTGAATTCATAGTTAAAAAGAGTAAAAAAATAAAATGAAATAAAATAATGAAAAATTCAGTTTTCTGCATATGACTTGTATGGGAAAGTAAGCTGTCAGGAAAGAGAACTTTCGTGAGAGAAAACTCTCTAGAAAACGCATCTGTTGGGAAAGTGAGCTGTCGGGAAACCGTACCTGACAGGAAAGTGAGTTGTCGGGAAACTGTACCTGTCGGGAAAATGAGCTGTCGGGAAACCGTACCTGTCGTGAAAGTGGCGTCGTGAAACTGAGTGTCGGGAAATCGACCTAATACGCTGTCCGTCTGTCTGTCTGCCTGTTAGCGCTCTAACTTCCATACATAATTATGGAATTTATCGAAACTGATATATATTATTCAAGTTCACTACTGAATGTTCCCTATTGAAAATGCAGTGAATATCCCTGCTGGTTTATGTTCAGGGACACCCAAAACTATTCCAAAGCATTGTATTCTAAGGAAGTTGCTTCTCTAAACCTTATTTTAATACCTTTAATGTACACAAATCTTAATGAAATAGCATATGTTATTCAAGTTCACTACCGATCTTTCTTATGAAGAATGTAGCAAATACTCCCACTGGTTCTGTGAGAGGTATTTCTATAAATCAAATTTTAATAACTTTACTTTCCATAACGCTTAAGGAATTTGAAAAATGTTATTCATTTGCACAAAAAAAATGCTTTCTATGGAACATAGTGTAGTTATCAACTGATTTACAGGGCCACAAAAAAAAAAAAATATTCAGTTACATTAAGAGCTATTAATAAAAATTTGCTGGAATTGTACTTTCATATAACGCTTAATGTAACTTTAATACATTAAGCGTTTTTAACACTTTTTAACAATTTTTAAGTGTGAATATAATTTCAATTTGCGCATCTGTCTGTCCGATTGCCTACCTTTCTCTCTGTCATTCTCTCGCTCCCAGCGTCCGTAAATATTTTCAGAGTTTTTAAGAAATGTTTTATAATAGTCAAGTTCCACAATGAATTTTCCCTATTTAAAATGACGTTAATGGGTCGTGTACAACTAGTTTGTGTACAGGGACAAGCAAAAGAAAGTGTCAATACTTTGCGTTTTAGGACCGACATTTTTAAAAATCACATTTAAAGAAATTTCTACTCTAAAAATCATAAAGATATTTACGTGTGTTGTTAATATTCTAACATAATGTTTTGTATAGAATATGTTATGATTAATTTTCAGATTTACAGGGCTATGCTAAAATATTTAGGTACATTAAAGGCTGTTTTTAGAATCACAGGGCAGCATTTGTATTTACGTTAAGCCACATTCTAACAATGTCTAAGAGTGATTTTATATTCAATTAGTCTATCTGTAAACTTTTCAGTTCTCCTGTCTGTTGTGTCATAACGTAGGGAAAGAATATTAAAATTATATGATACAACAAGTACGTACAGTTGGAAAGTGTTAATAATCAGTGCGTACTGCACAATTTTTCGTTATTTATTTATTTATTTATTATTATTTACTGAATAAAGTTAACTAAAAAATGCGTAACTAAAAAATATTTAGTAAAAATGCTCATATTTCATTATATATTAAACAATTTTGCATTCCGATTGGCAAATGGAGCCTAAAGAAGCATGGCAAATATCCTAAAAATGGTTTTGAACTGGACTTAACAAATTCGGGACCACTGACGTACCGTAATTTCTGGTAGATAACCCGCAGGTACAGTCGGTAACAAAAGTGTCCGAACACTAGCAAAAATTCCTATGTAAAAAAAAGTACACTTCATACAGTTTTGTTAAATAAATCCTTGTCGAATCCTGTTCTTAATCAGTCTAAGAACATGATTCGATAAGGATTTATTTAGCAGAACCGTGTGAAGTGTACTTTTTTTACATAGGAATTTTTGCTAGTGTTCGGACACTTTTGTTACCGACTGTAAGATGTGTCATTTCTCCACCAGAAATTTTATTTAATACAGAAATCTATAGTTTTTCGAAGGAAGAGCTCGTACAAATATAAATTTATTTATCAATTGAAATTTCTGGTGCAAAACTGGATTATATACCCTGCGGGGTATCTACCAGAAATTACGGTAGATTCACGTTATTTGAAAATTTGTAACTCCGCCCGTGGACATTCCTTTTTCAATTTGTATGTTATTTATAGTATTTACTTAATATTCATATTTTTACAACGAAATGTACGTACTACGGATACAAATATTTTGATTATGAAGAATAAAATTATAATGCATATCCCTTTGCAATATAAATGTAAATACAGAATATTTTGTTCTGAAATATTGTAATTTGGGAGAATAACGCCCACAGGCCGGCCTTATTGTTAAAAAGACAAACTGATGCGGTCGCGAAAGTGTTAATACTCTAAATGTTATAATTAAGAAAGTGGTTTATTATTTTAAATTTTTTAAAGAAACTGTTATAACTATAAATATATATGGCATACCTGCCGACCATCGCATTACAAAACGTAATATTTTTAGTACCCGCCTTTTTCTTCACACTAGCCATTTTTTAGAATAACTTTATCCTTATTTAATCATAGAATATTTGGAAAGAATTAGTCTAAAAATAAAGTGGTGTGGAAAAAGGGGCATTTTTTGAAGAAGCGTTAACAGTTTTACGCTTATGATTGAGATGATTCGCAGGCGTGTCAGAGCTACCATCATTTTTAACTTTTAAATCAGAATTGACGCCAGTATTTTTAAATTGAATGTGTTATATTTATTTTCGACGATTAATATTACCGAAAACAGCTTTAAAAATTTTCCGGTTGTAAGTCTCCCTTGAGAAACGGGAGACTTTGCACCTAGGTCAGTGCTGCCAGATTGAGGGAAATTTTTATTTAACAGCCACCACTAAATTTTAATTCAAAAGGTTTCTTAATTGTTTCAAAAAATCTTTTAAAGAAATTTTCGATGTGATTCGATAACCGTTACAAGTAAAATTTAACGGTAGCTGTTGAATAAAAATTTCCCTCAAATCTGGCAGCACTGCATAAGGTAGCCTCATAAAATTTATATGGATAATAATCATCATAATAGCAAGCTAAGGTATAATATATAATGCCATAAATCTGGCAGCACTGCATAAGGTAGCCTCATAAAATTTATATAGATAATAATCCTCATAATAGCAAGCTTCAGCAATAATGTAATTCAAGTATTACTTTTCACACGGTGATCAATTTTTTTATTTTTATTTTTATTTTTTTTTAATTTTTACTAATCCTGTTTTGTTTTGGGGGAAATCTTTCGCTAAAATACAAGGTATAACATATTCTGTACGTTCCTGATGTTTCAAGATGATTCATCCATTATTTTATAGATACTTGACAATACATCTGAAAATGAACATTTCCAGTCATGTATGTAGACGTAGTGCATTAGGTTATATTTTAACCCTTTGCCTGTCTTACTTAATTTCACTCTCCTGGTCAGTGTTGCCAAATTTTGAGACATTTTATACAATATCCATCACTAAATTTTAATCGCTTGGAACGCTATCTGTCGATTATGTATATCACTCCTCAAAATTAATGGAGGTAGTTTAATAAAACAGTTCATAAATTTAGCAACACTGCTTAGATAGTTTTAGAACGTTAAAGCTCTTAAAAGATTAATATCTTGCAAATCCATTATAAAAATAATTGTATGTTATATGCATTAAAGTATATGGTGTCAATTAAAAAATATAAAGTTTATTACTTATTAAACATAACGAAAATTTAAATATCATAATAAAGCATATTTTTAATATTCAATATATATATATATATATATATATATATATATTTATTTATTTATTTATTTTTTGCATGACAAATTCTATTGACTTATATTAACTTGATTTCAATTTACATATTTTATGTTGCTTTTCCACGATAAAGAAATTTTTTAACTTAACGTAAGGAATATTTGCAATAGGAAATAAGCTTCAAAAATAACGAAATATTTGCTTAAATAAGTCAGAGACGCTAAAAAAAGAAAAAAAAATCATCTTTAACGTGACATTAATAAACAACTTTCCCATGAGTATTGAAGCATAGTGGAAAGAAAGTTGTACGTGTTTTGAATTATTGCGAAGATTTTAAGTTTGTTGCAAAAGTTGTGTAAAGAAACAAAATATTGGAAAAGGAATTTGCTCTGAATCAGTAAACTTACTTTCAAAACTGCTACTTTTCTAAATTTTGTAACCTCATTTTGGAACTACACTTCATTTGGTTTTGAATTAACGTTTCCATGTTAAAAACTATTTGAGATGTCTTTTCTTTTTTTATCTCTCTCTTTCTCCCCTCCATTTTTTTTTCTTTTAGTTTATGTGTTTATTTAATTTAAAACTGTATTAACATAAATACGTACATAAAAACAAGAATAAAATTAGTTTCTTATATATATTTTTTTTTAATTTTAATTAATGAAATCTATTAGAATTTTTTACTTAAATGTTTACATATTTAATAACATTGTGTTAAATGATAGTAAAATTTCTGTTTTAGTGTTAACAATTTTATATTTGTTACGGGATATAATTTCATGTTATCAAAATTCAGAAATGTAAAAAATATGAGAGAAATAATTATCTTTATTTTGTTTTTCTCTTTTTCCACTACCTTCTGCTTATAGCAACTGATAAAAAATAGATGCGTTTAGTGTCTTTTTAAACGCTTTCTAAACCTTCCTATAAATAACAAAATACAGAATTTTAATCAGACTTTTTAAAGTGCATGTCATGTCATAGCCTCCTAAACTAGATGCCTGTCGCGTGATTCCGAAACTTGGTGAAAGTTGAAGTAGCCACCCTCTATACAGAGAGACTGGACATTGAACAAAAATGGCGGACTTTCGTTCAATGACCACTCGATCGCAATGCATACTTGCCAACCATCTCATTAATAACCGTACAATTGTAAACGCCCCCTGAAAAAACGCCCCTTTTCTCACACCACTATATTTTTAGAGTTATTCTCTCCAAATGTTGTTACGATTAAATAAGACTAAAATTACACTAAAAAATTATTGGTGTGGAAAAAAAGGCGGGTACTAAAAATTGTACGGTTCATAATGAGATGGTTGGCAAGTATGGCAATGGAACATAATATGCTTTTGCCACCGTCTGACAGTTTTCTATTAATAAAAATCCCCTGAAAATGGTTTGGTTTATCTTAAGACAACCATTCAGAGAGTCATTCAAGACATTTTCATAGTGTAATGGTATGATATGTAATAACCTGAACAAACATGGCGGATCGACTGGCGGGTCAATGTCCAGTCTCTTATAATACAGGGTGTCTAAGTTGAAGCTGTAGACAGCGCCACCTGGTACAGATTGCGCGACATTTTAATTTAACTGTCACCAATAATTTTAAGAAGTGATATACGATATATATATATAATCGACGTTTCTTCGATTCTATTCACCTTTTATTTATATCAAATCCCACTTAAAAAAGTTTTGGTGGCTGTTGTCAGTTTTTTTTTTTTTTTTTTTTTTTTTTAAGAAAAAGAATGAACGCATGTGCATACAATTTTATTTTTTTCTTATCCAGTATAGCATTACTCTATTGATCAAAAATATTATTTTGATTTACTTTAAAATAGAAAATTATTTTATTGCAGATTATAAAAAAGAAAATCAATGCTGTTTACTCTCTGTGCGCATGATATTTCAAAAATTATTTGAGAAATGAGCTAAATTATTTGCGAAATGAGCTTAAAAATTTTCTCAACCATACATTTTGATATAAAGAATAAAATGAACTAAAATTAAGAATTTATGCTCAATTAAAAAAATACATATGTATGATTCTGGAAATATAAAAATTTTAATAGTAATTT
The DNA here is from genome assembly GCA_963930645.1 of Salticus scenicus. Lineage (NCBI taxonomy): Eukaryota > Metazoa > Arthropoda > Arachnida > Araneae > Salticidae > Salticus > Salticus scenicus. The sequence continues at coordinate 103,698,395 of OZ005657.1, forward strand.
CATATTTCAAATTTAATTACACAGATCGACAAAAATGAAGTTGACAAAATTTGATTTAATGATTTCAGCTGATCTTTATGTTTTTTGATATGCTGAAACCGAAAATGCAGCCCATTTTTCTCCATCACGTATAGATTTTGGTCAATACAGGATATTTACCGACACGATTTCTTACATATACCATCATAACAAACGGTTGGCTAGTTGGTATAGTTTTAAGACGCACTAGTGCTTCACAATTAAAACAATAGGCATCTATAATTAATTAAACATGGAAACATACTATAAAACTTACTGTATAATTATATTGGTGAAAGAGTAATGGAAGAAATTGTATCGCCAGGCACCCTGTATTGCCAAAAATCTATACGTGATAGAGAAAATATGGCTTCATTTTCGGTTTCAGCACACCAAGAAACATAAAGATCAGCCAAAATTATAGAGACAAAATTTTACATGTCGACCAGTGTTATTGATTAAACTCCATATTATTAAAAAAAAAAATTAATTTTTTTTATTTCAGATTTTTAATTTGAATGTTTTGTTTCATTTAATGTAAAAATTATAAGAATAAACAAAACTGTAACTGAGATATCCTGCGCGCAGTGAGAAAGAACTCTTGAAAATATTATGCAATAAAATAATATTTAAAAAATTTCCTTTTTTTAAAGTAAACCAAAATAATATTTTTAATCTATAGGAGTAATGTCATATCAGTAAAAAAAAAAAAAAAAAAAAAAAAAAAAAGAAAAAAAAGAAAAAAAAAAAGATCACACTCACATTCATTTTTTTTTTTTTTTTTTTTTTTAATTTTGAAATTTGGTCGAAAATTTCTTCATTTTCTCATTTTGTAAATGTAGGCGGTCCCTTTCATAGCTTTTTAGCAATTTTTGGAGGAATCTTTATTTCATTTAATAGGTAAAAACTTCCGCTAATATATATACAGAGTTGCCAACTTTTATAATTTATTCCGCAGCATTTTTAGCCCCGCCTTCTTTTCGCACCAGAAATTTTATAGAATATTTCTCTTTAGTACATGAGAAATGTTAAGTAAAAGGAAAATCATTCTTTAAAATTTCCGGTGTGAAAAAAGGGTGGGGCTAACAATGCTCCGGAATAAATTATAAAAGTTGGCAACTCTGTATATATATATATATATATATATATATAAATCTATTTCAATTTTAAGGTAGCCAAAATTCCTAAAAGTTTCTAACTACATAATTTGTTGATTGATAGAAAAGTTATTTAAAAAAAAAAGAATGCTGAAACTGCATGCAGGTTTTCAACATCCAAACAGAAAAATAATTAAAAAGAATTAACTTATTGATTAATCAGCAAATTAATACATAAATAAGTTTAAAATGTATTCACAAATATATAATAATATAAAATATAATAATATAAAATCGAGAGAAAAAAATATAAACTAAGTAGCATGGAGGAGATCAAAAATTTTCATAAAAATTGAAATTTTGAATTTTATTTTTTTAATTTAAACAGTATTGAGAAATTATAATATACTTAATAGCTATACACAGCGTTGCCACTAGTACGTTCAAACGAGATTTTCACACCAATATATTTTAATAGAAATACGTCGTATTAACGATCGACGATCAAATAAAGTGAAATTCTTTATGAAAATTTTCTGGTATGAAGTGTCCAACCTAAGTTGGAGACTGGGCAACAACGTGTACAATAAATTATCATACGGTTTTAAACGCTGTCTACGCATTTCATTCAATGCATATACAAACATTCATGCCACTAAAACAGTAATTTCGAAGTCCACTAATTCTTATGTCATAAGAATAAATTATTGTGTTTTTGCTGATTTGAATATTACGCCAGGGTTCTGCAATTTTCATATAAAGATAAAAATAATTGTTTTCCATTAAATTAAGACTCCAAGATTTCCAACAAAATGATCAATTCAGCTTTATTCTGAAATTTTTTGTTTATTTTGAAGTGCAGATTGTCATTGAAAACCAGATTTTCGTTAAGTAACATGAAGAAAATTCAATTTCCATAAATTTTGAACTCTTATTTATACCAGCCAATTTGTACGTTTTTTTTTTTTTTTTTTTTTTCTACCTAAAATTTTTAATAAGTTTTTTAGCAGTTTTTTGCGATTAAGCATGATGACATTTTTTGGAAAAGAAATAGTGGTGTTTAAAAACTATGCAAGTTGCACACCTATGATAATTACTGAAATACTAAATGCCTTTTGATTTTCATAATGAATTTTTGATTTTTAATAAAAGTCGTGTTTAAAACATTTTCAAAGTGATCAATAAACATTTTCGCATTATTTTAGACAACTCATAACTATATATATGTGTGTGTGTGTGGAGAGAGAGAGGTATAAAGTTTACATAATATGTTTAGATATAAAATACATTCATAAGTAATATGCATTATTTGAGGATTCTCCGCACACATTATTTTGAATACCCCTTTTAATATAAAGCAATCTGTGTATTATTCTTTCGAATACATGTTCTACAAACTAACAAACTATTAATGAAGATTATTATACAAAAAAAGAAATATATAACAGGTAACAAACCACTTTAAAACACGTAGATAAAATATTTTAATTAAAAACTACACAAAGCTTTTCGCCATTATAACAATAGCATCATCAGGTGTAATTGCGTTACATAGAACCAGCAATATATTAATAAAGAAGTTAAACGGTTTAAAGTTACGGTTATAATTTAAAAAAAATTAAGTTACGGTTACAATATATTAAAAAAAAAAAAAAATTGTAACCGTAACTTTAAAAATTTTTTTATTATGTAACCGTAACTTTAAACCGTTTGAACTTCTTTATTTATATATTGCTGGTTCTATGTAACGCAATTACACCTGATGATGCTATTGTTATAATGGCGAAAAGCTTTGTGTAGGTTTTAATTAAAATATTTTATCTACGTGTTTTAAAGTGGTTTGTTACTTGTTATATATTATATATACACGTGAAATGTTTTCTAATTTTAAACTTTTAATAGTTTTTAATCTTAAAAAAAGAAATGTTATTCAAAATAGTGGCTTCTAAAAAACTTGTTATTGTAAACTTATCAAAATTCAAGTAAAAAAAAAAAAAAAAATGTGTTAAATATTTTTTTTCCCAAGTACTTTGTCAGATTAAATAGTTTCAATGCCTTTAAAGAGGTGCCAAATTTTTATGGATTGTTCATAAATATCTTACTGGAATTGTTTAATAGTAATACTTTGTAATGATTATCAGCGATTAGTGAGAAGAATATTATTATTTAGGAATAGTAATATTCTCCTATAGAACTATTCCTAAATAGCATGACATTTATTTTTCATTTCTAGTAGCTTGGCAATAACTATTATAATACTTTCTTCTTTAACATAGATTTCTTAATAACTGAAATGAGTGATGGAGTAATAAACATTATTCAGAAACATAAATCATGTTGATAAAAAAGTAAAGATTGTAGGAATTATTTGGATGATCATTCTATTCAACTTGACAGGGACATGGTGTGATGTCAGATCGATACTTCATAAACACTTTATCAGCAAAGTTTTTTTTTTTTTTTTTTTTTTTTTTTTTTTAATTAAAACTTTCTATTTGTTATATTTTTTCAAAGACAATATAACAATGTAAATAAATGTTGTCCCCCCCTCCCCCCCGAAGAAAAAAAAAAAAAAACTAAAAGTTATGTGGCGGATACTTTTTTTTTTTTTTTTCCTAGTACACAAAAATTAACTGATAATAGTTTCCTACCACCAATCATATTTTCTTACCATTACAGCGAAAACTCAAAACGTAGTGTTTGCGTAAACTATGATAAAATATTTATATTCAATATGTGAAATATGATGTTTAAAAATTGTAATAATAAATATAACTTAAGAAAATGAAAAATTATTTAATATGGTGTTTTATGCAAAATTGTAAGTTATCATGTAATGTATGATTCACATTTTTCATAGCGTATATGTAACGTGAAATGAAAATTACATGTCATGAAACATAAAATCGTTTTATAATATAATATTACGTTACACCGTTGTTTTAACAAATAATTTTTTAACCCTTTACGGCGCAAGACAATTCAGATAATTTAAATTACACTGTCACCGGAGTTCATGAACTAAATTAAACTAAAAGAAATTTTAAATTTTAAGATTAATAAATTCTGATATGTTATAAACGTAAATTTTTGCTAAAAAATTTCCGGGATGAATTTTTGCAGCTGGATCTTAAATTTTGCGTCCTCGCAGTGAGGACGGCGCGCGTTAAGGGGTTAAATTCTACAGTATATATTTTTATTCAATTATGAAAAAATCTAAAATATATTTTCTTGTACAGTCAGCTAAAAAAAGAACGCACCCCCCCCCCCCCCCCTAATTTCACCGTAAATTATCGCAGAAACATGTGGTTGGTACCAATCGATTTGTAATAACGTCTAGTTTATAATGATATAGTTAGATTTTGATTAAGGGGTCGTCTACATATTAAAACTGGCATCACATTAAATTTTTTCAATGGTAACCCCCCTTTTTTATAATTTATTTGAATTTTTTGGACAAAATCATCGCGGAAAAGAGTATAGTTTATATATTTTGCTCAATTCTTCACAGAGTTATAATCTGTCAAACTATGAGGGCGCTAATGTTAAATGAATGCGACAAACATTAATTCATATCTTCCAAAATAATTATGATATTCAAATTCAGTTTTTTTTATATGATAGAATGAAGTGACCCAAATATATTCCATGCATGTTTTTGATTTTTTTTTTTTTTTTTTTTTTTTTTTTGAAATATAAAAATTATTAATAATTTCATATTTGAAAAAATTATGAATTATGATTTTATCCTATTTTAATTTTTGCATAAATAGAACGGGCATCATCTAAAACATGGGTTTCCAAATTTACAGCTCGTTCTTAACATTATTTTTTGAGTTACAGTGATATTTCATTTTTTACTGCTGTTAGGGGGCCGTCACTTATAATAATTTGTATCCTTTGTGAGTAAATATCTGTATATATTTTGACGAAAAACTATTTTACTTTACCTTAATGTTATTCTAATTGTTTTCTAAGCAACATTGCAATGTTTATGATACAAATTGGATCATTTTTATAAAATTATCACAATGCAAGCGAAAGATTGTGAAAAAATTCCAAAAGAAATGAAGCCCCGCCTCTATATTGCGGAAACATTATTAAAAAAAGCTAGTTTCTGTATTCGTATATGATTCTCTATGTGACGCTGGTATGCATAAATGTCAATGGCATTTACTACATCGAATGCTGAAGACAAAATTTAAATGATTTAATTGGAAGTATGTAAAATAATTTTGTTTTATAATGTAAAGTTGTGGAAAAACTGTGTAAAGGCGTGGCTTCCGTCGCAAAGAGGTTTATACTCGATTCTAAAATGTTAATAACGTTTCCCAGTTTCTCATTGCTAAAATTATATTTTGTCCTTTTGTTTTTAACTTGAATATTCTACGATTCGTGCACCTCAAGTTAAGTACCATGACGGTAAAAAAACGCGGTAAGACGAGGACTATTATTTGAAAGAGCAATGCGCAGTGAACAATACTTTTGTTTTACCTTTTTTTAAATTAATATAATTGATTTTTATTAATTTTTATCAGATTTAAAAAAAAAAAAATTCTGGTTTAATCTTGTTGTGACATTTTCGCATTCGCTTACTCTACCGTTTATGCTATTTAAATTTTATCGCATGACGTAATATTATAAAATATAAAATTTTTATTAAATGTTTTTTTAATACTGAATAATAAAGTGGTATATATTTTTTTTTTAAGTTTTTAATATCTATTATTGAAACAAAGCGAAATATTATTTATTTTCTATTATTCTAATCACGGCGTAAAACTGGCGTCACATTTATCACGGAAAAAGAATTTAAAACAAAGTAACATGGCTTATTACTTTTAAAGATATATATTTTACACATTTAAAATTAAGAATTCAAGTACAGTAGACGACTGGAGAACGGGGAATACTCGTTCTAGGCAATAGGCAACCGTTTTTTCTATATCCATGTTTCTTTTCATATGAATATACATAGTAATTATACTCTTTCTAATGAAAGTATTTGTATTCATACTATTTTGTTTATATATATATGAATATAAGGAATATTCTTAAGGAATATCGTAACACAGAAATTGTGAAAAAAACGCCCACTGAAGGAGTTAAAGGTTTCAAAATGACGTTAAACTACGTCAGTGGTCGTGAAAATGTTAAATATCCTTTCTCAGATTTTAGTTTAAATCTTGTTACCTATATTTTTGAATATTATCAATTATTGGTTTGTACGCCTAAAATTAAATGTAAATCTTTATAGTAACACTTTCATGCGAGGCTTACTGTATAAAATAAAAATATACCCAACAAGAAGTAGATAATAATTGTTAGTTAGTAGATTTTAATTGTTTATATATATATTTTTTATTACATATGTATTTTAACTTAAATTTTTGTCTCTTAAATAAAACAGTTTTTGCTTTTAAGAAGTAGATAATTCTTTTTCTTAAATATTAAACGCTTTTTTTTAACCGCTATTAATATTATTATCATTATTACTATTGTTCTTTTACCTTGGTATCTAGATTTTTGTAATTCAACATTGTAGGGTTCATATGATTCAAGCTATTTATTTTTCTTTATATGAAGTGTTCTATTTAACTATTCAATGTTTAATAAATTGAAACCAATAAAAATCTTTTAATTCATAATCTAACACAGAAAGTTCTGCGAATTTGAAACGTTTTTTATTTTATAACTAACATTTTGGAACTTTTTTTCCGGTGTGAAATTTAATAAATAATGTATATTGGGTGGTAGATCAAGATTTATTTTTTCTAAATGTATAGACGGTCCCTTAACACATTTTTACGTGTAACTCTGTTTAGAATTGATTTAAAGTATATAAATAGGTAGGTTTTCCGAACTGCCTTGATCTCAGAAATCTGCATATGAGGTCAAAAATAGGGGTCGGCATTGAAAAAAATGAAGTATATACGTGTTTTAATATGTAGACGACCCCTTAAGCGAAATCTGACTACACCATTAAAAACTAGACGTTATTACAGATCGATAGGTACCAGCCGCATGTTTCTACGATAATTAACGGCGAAATTAGGTGGTGGGGGGGGGGGGGGGGGGAGGGGGCGTTTTTTTTGGCTGACTGTACAATCTTATTATCTGTCTGAAAAACAAGCTACATTTATTTTACATTCAAAGATTAGAAATACGCAATTTATTTTTTTCTTTTATTTCTTTCGTTATTTCTTTGAAACTTTTTATATTTTTTTCTTTATTCTGTAAAATTCATTGATCAAGAAATAAATAAGAATTCACCATTTAAGGGAGGTTTTCACTGCAGAGTCTAATTACATAACAGAAATCTTTTACGATATTTGGTTACCGGAAGAATTTAGTATGAAAAATATTTTATTTAATCATTGTGGTACCGGGATATACAAGTACATTGGTGTTAAAATTTCCGATCGAAAATAAACGCAAAAGTTGGCAACTATGTATTTAAAAACTAATTATAGCAATACTCTTTTTTAATAAAAGAAATACGGTTTTCGCTTTTCACAAATTTGATGTTATTTTGCATGATGTAAACGAGCCAGGGCCTAACTAAGCCCAAGACACACCATCAATAACATTTACTACAATATTTTTTTCTCTTATGATAGAACATCTGTGATTTAATAAATAAATGATTATCTTTCGGAAATATTTTGTTTATGAATTTAATTTTCGCAAGAGCAAAACGAGTACTGTTAGTATTATATATAAATACGTATTGGTTTATTTTAACGATGCCTTTCCGTCCACTATTGTCAATATAAATATATGATAAATAATATTAACATACCGGGGTATTTTTCTGTTTTGAACAGTAAGTTTAACTTTTCGTATTAATTTAAAATGCTGCATTATTGCCAAAATGTAATATATATATATATATATATAATATATCTTCTTATTTTTTAAACCATTTTCAATACCTCTGAAAAATAGTTTTGCTCTTATTTATTTAATTTATTTTCCCCCTATTAACAATTTAAATGACTCAAGATTCACAAAAATAATATTATAGTTTGAAAAATTAAAGAACACGCTTTTACAGAAATGTGAACTAAAAAAGCACAAAATATCTATATTAGTATTAAAATGCAGGGTAAGAGAAAATCGTGTGAGTGACACATCATAATATTTACATACATTTAAATCTTTAATTAAAATAACTTAGAATTAAACAAAAACCATTTTTAAAAAATCTCCCCTGACTGGGATCGAACGATGGACCTTTCGGTTCGTAGCGCGGCGCCTTACCTCAACGCCACATCGTTCACATAGGAAACGTATTTTTTTACAATATAAATTTTTTGTTTGCTCCCAGAGCAGTTACAAACATACAAACATACATACAGGTGAAGCTAATAAAAGTGTGTTAAAAAAAAAAAAAATTAAAATTCACCAGAATGTTTGTTTCTCAACAAACCGCCGGTGTTTCTGAATGTAAACAAACAGAATCGCCAATCAGAAAATCAAAAAAATAAATGACCATCAAATAAAAAATAATGACATTATAATTATATTCTTTCTAACCAAAGTAGTTATATGTATAATATATTGATTGTACAGTCACCCCCCAAAAAAACGCCACCCCCCCACCTAATTTTGCCGTAAATTATCGTAAAAACATGCGACTGGTACCAATCAGTTTGTAATAACGTCTAGTTTATAATGCTATAGTTAGATTTTACTTAGGGGGTCGTCTACATATTAAAACTGACATCAACTTCATTTTTTTCAAAAGTAACCCCCATTTTTTATAATTTATTTGAATTCTTTGGATCAAATCATCACGGAAAATGGTATAGTTTATATATTTCGCTCAATTTTTCATAGAGTTATAAGCTGTCAAAGTTTGGGGATGCTAATGTTAAATGAATGTGACAAACATTAAGTCATATCTTCCGAAATAATTATGATATTTAAATTCTGTTTTTTTTATTCGTTAGAATGAAGTGACCCAAACATATTCCATGCAAATTTTTGCTAAAAAAACATTTTTTGAATTATGAAAATTATTAATAAATTCATATTTGAAAAAATTATGAATTATGACCTATGTTAATTTTTGCACGAATAGAACTGGCATCATCAAAAACATGGGTTTCCAAATTTACAGCTCGTTCCTAACATTATTTTTTGAGTTACAGTGATATTTCACTTTTTATTCCTGTTAGGGGGCCGTCACTTGTTATAATCTGTATTCTCTATAAGTAAATGTTTGTATATAATTTGACGGAAAACTATTTTAATTTACCTTTTTGTTATTTTTATTGTTTCCTAAGCAATATTTCGATGTTTATTATACAAATTGGCATATTTTTGTAAAGTTATCACAATGTAGGCGATGGATTGTGAAAGAATTTCAAAGGAAAAGAAGCCCCGCCTCTGATTTGCTGAAACATTATTTAAAAAAAAAGACAAATTTGCATATTCTTATTTGACTCTATATGTGACGCTGGTATGCATAAATCACAATGGTATTTACTACATCGATTATTGAAGACAAAACTTAAATGATTTAATTACAAATATGCAAAATTATTTTGCTTTATATTATAAAGTTTTAGAAAATTTGTGAAAAGGCGTGGCTTACGGTACAAGAGCATAGCTGCCAATATTTTAATTTATTCCGGAGTAATTTTAGCCCCGCCTCTAATTCGTACCACTTATTTTTTAAAAGCATTTTTTTCTTATTTTATGGAAGTTATGTATTGAAGAAAAATTTTCTATAAATAAAGTGGTGCGAATTAAAGGCGGGGCTAAAAGTACTCCGGAATAAATTAAAATATTGGCAGCTATGCAAGAGAAGAATATATCCGATCCTAATATGTTAAGTCTTTCTTCATAAGTATTAAATAACTTTTTCTAGTTTTTCGCTGCTAAAATTCTATTTTAACCCTGTTACACTTTTTTTCGCATTTCAATATTCAAGAGTACGTACACCTCTAGTTAAATATCATGTTTTAGAAAACACGGTACAGCGAAACTGATTGCATGAAACAGCAATTATGCATTCGACAATCGTTTTATTATTATTATTATGAATATTTAATAATTTTAAAAAGATTTTTTACCATAAATTTTCTGTTTAAATTTTCTTGTGACATATTTGCATTTGGTTACTGTACCGTTTGTAAGCTTTGTGTTATTTAAAATTTATCCCATAATGTAACATAATAAAATATCAAATATCTATTAAAAGTTTTTTAATACAGAATCAAATAGTGAAAAATTGCTTTATTATTATTTATTTATTTATTTTTTTTTAAGTTTATAAGATCTATTATTGGAACATAGCTCAATAGTATTTATTTTCAATTTCCTAATCACGAAATCAAAGTCACAGTTATTATGGAATAAAAATTTAAAACAAAGGAATTGTCTTATTACTTTCAAATATATAGATATTGATCTTACAGAATCCTGAAATTTCATTTAAAAGACTTTAAACGTCTAAATTTAAAAATTCAAAAAATAATAAATTAATCTAAATGCTTTTAAAGTTGAAACGGGAAGATTTCAAAATATATGAAAATTGGCATTTGTGTTTTGACCATTTTGGTGCGGCAGATATTAAAAACAATATTTTTATGATGAGCTGAACCTGAGCTTAAGAGAGGGCGGATCCAGCTATTTAGCACGAGTGATATCACCTGACTAAAACCAGAATAAACAACATTTTAATTTATTCCGGCGTATTTTTAGCCCACTGTTATTCTTTTTTTTTTTTTTTTTTTTTTTTTTTAATTTCAACACTAGCTACAGTACGCTTAAGTCCTATTTACATTAAGCCTTGATATGGAAGCTATGTTGCTGTTTTTCGATGCTGCGAAATTTACAAAATATATTTGTGTTAATATACTATACAGATAAAAGAATAATTATATAATATCAACAAATCTTCTTTAATCAATATGTTTATATACATTACTGTATGGAAATGATTATATATGAATATAGTATTTATTTTTAATGAGAGATATAAACACAAAATACTAAAAAAAAAAAAAAAAAGAAAATGTGTTATAATTTTTTATAAATCAAGCAAAATATATATGCATACTTGCCAACCTAACCCGTAACATTGTTAGTTCCCGCCCCTGTGTGTACACAATTTAATTTTTAGAGTAATTAACTTGAAATACATTTACGATTAACTCATTGAGCGCCACGCGAATTCTTATGGAAATCCCATTCAGGCCACACGTGCTGCTTAGAAGCGTGTTATGTTTATCGAGTTTCAATAAACCCCATTAGGCCTTAAGGATATAATCCTATAAAAATCCTATTAAAAAAAAAAAAAAAAAAAAAAAAAAAACTCGAAGTAAATTTTAAATAAATTGTCAGTAATTACTTAAAACTATGTAAGTTCTGTAGTTTTATATCATATTTTACACTGCCGGCTGACTTAGCCTAAATGGAAAGATCAGTGTCAGCCACCGACGGCTGACACGGCTCTAAAAAGACTGATGTGAAAAAAATGTACGGAAAGGGGCGGGACCAGTAATCTTCCGGGATAGGTTGACAAGAATGTATATACATAGAGCAAGGCCAGAAAATGTTTTTTATTTTTCATGAACCAGATGAATGGTACTTTTTTTCATAATAGTCTATGTATTATATATAATGCTGCTTTAATACCATTTAAATGAAAAGTTTTATTACATAAAGTAATTTTCTGGCACTCTACAGCTCCCAAATGACACACAATACAAAATCCCGCCTTTTTCTAGTGTTTAAAGGGTATTAACGTTTAATATGCTTTATATTCGTTTTGATCTTTCCTTCTATTCCTTATCTTCTTCTTTTTTCCTAAAAAAAAAAGAGTTATGTAACATTTTGACCTTTTCAAGTGAAGATTTAGATTAAGGGTAGTCAGCCTTTCTACACCCACCGTCCACTTCGGTATCTGTGTTAAAGTGTAGAATTTTACTACTCCGATTCAAAAAATTAGAATAATGAAAAGAAATATGGTCAAGGGAAATGAAAATCGAATTTATCAAATAAATAATCAACAATATCAAATATAAAGTACTATAATATGAATCTGCATATTTTGCAGATTATAAAAATGTAAACACATTACAATGAAATAGAAAATATATTTAAATCAGCTAACAACAAAAAATTCAAAATATTAGAATACTTTCTAACATGGTTCAAAAAATTAGAATAATGAAAATATATTGAACATAATTTAAACTCTAAGTATTTTTACTTGCTAATCAGTACTTTGTTGCATCACCCTTAGCTTTAATGACAGCTCTTAAACGTTTTGGCATGTTTTTAACTAAAGGTTCACAATCTTTTTTATCCAAATTCGCCCATATGCTCTTTATACTAGAAATAAGTTCTTTTTTGTCCCTAGGCGCAACTTCTTGAAGTCGTTTCTTCATAATTACCCACAAATTCTCGATAGGATTTAGATCGGGTGAGTTTGCAGGCCTAGGGAGTACAGGTATGTCCTTCTCTTTGAGCCATTTAGTTGTTGATTTGGAAGTGTGGGGAGAAGCTGAATCTTGCTGAAACAAGAAATCGTCATCACATAAATCCTCAGCTGAAGGAATCATGAAATGTTCAAGAATTTCTTGATAGACTTCTGAATTGACTGTTGTGGAAACAATACACAACCTGCCTGGGCCTTCAGCAGTCATGCAGCCCCATACCATAACAGAGGTCGCAAATTTAAACGGACGTTTTAAACATTCTTTCTTATAAGCTTCATGTTTGAGTCTCCAGACACGTATACCTTGATTTCCGTGAGACACACAAAACACACTTTCATCGCTGAAAAGTATCTTTTTCCAATCGTCGTGATCCCAAAATAGCCTTTGTTTACACCATTTAACTCTAGCAGCCCTTTGCTTAGATGATAAGAATGGCTTTATCTTAGGCACACGTGATCTAAAACCTGTCGTCGTAGTGTTGTAGATTTGGAGACATTTATACCCATTTCTTTCCATTTTCTATGCACATATCTCACACTCCGAAAACGATGTTTCTTCACAATCTTTTTCAATTGCCTTTCATCTCTTCTTGAAGTTACTGGCTTTCGACCACTTTTAAAGTGTTTATTTTGAAAACACTTATTATTAGAATATTCTCTCAAAACTCTACTCACACTTGCTTGAGAGCATTTCACTTCTTTTGCTATAAAAAGTTGTGTTTTTCCTATTTCGTGCTAGTACACAATACGATATTTCACAGCCTCAGATAAATCGCTCTTTCGTCCCATATTAAGCAAATACTACGCTACAATCAAATGCCAAACGACTTTTCATTTTCAACGGAGCACATTTTATAGTCCCACAGATGTTAATCCCGCAGCCGTTCTCTCAACTTATAAGAAAAATTTGAATATTCTAATTTTTTGAATCATGCTATCGAGGTATTCTATTTCTTTGAATTATTCTAATATTTTTTAAATAGTTAATTATTAATATATCAGATAAAAATAAATATTTATGTTATATTTATAAATGCTCTGAAGATAATTAGATACTTTTAATATATTTTTTCCTGGACGCAGTATGCAAATTGACGCGTTAGCAACATCAAACTCATTCTTTTTTACATTATTCTAATTTTTTGAATCGGAGTAGTACTCCCTTGGCCTGCAAACTCACCCGATCTAAATCCTATCGAGAATTTGTGGGGAATTATGAAGAAACGACTTCAAGAAGTTGCGCCTAGTGACAAAAAAGAACTTATTTCTAGTATAAAGAGCATATGGGCGAATTTGGATAAAAAAGATTGTGAACCTTTAGTTAAAAACATGCCAAAACGTTTAAGAGCTGTCATTAAAGCTAAGGGTGATGCAACAAAGTACTGATTAGCAAGTAAAAATACTTAGAGTTTAAATTATGTTCAATATATTTTCATTATTCTAATTTTTTGAACCATGTTAGAAAGTATTCTAATATTTTGAATTTTTTGTTGTTAGCTGATTTAAATATATTTTCTATTTCATTGTAATGTGTTTACATTTTTATAATCTGCAAAATATGCAGATTCATATTATAGTACTTTATATTTGATATTGTTGATTATTTATTTGATAAATTCGATTTTCATTTCCCTTGACCATATTTCTTTTCATTATTCTAATTTTTTGAATCGGAGTAGTAGAACATCCCATTAAGTAGTAGGATTTATTATTTTGCATATTAATTTGTTACACATTATAAAATATAAAAGCAAAAGAATATCGTGGAGATTTATGTAAAAGTTTTTAATAATGTCATGAAAATAATAATAATAATAATTAATTAAAAAAATAAATAAATAAAAATAAAAAAATCTGTTTTAATATTTTAAAAAAGTCAATTAAAGAAAATGAAAGTACTGCAGTATCAGAACAAACTCCCATTGTCACTGTGAAACGGCCGTGGGAACCAGGTTGAGTGCCGCCGTTTCAGACAATTATACGGCAGCTTGATTAAAAATAATTTTGAATTTTCAAACAAATTTAAAACCATTCATCTTTTATTTTTCTTTTGATAGATATTTTAATATCTATTCAAGCTATTTAATTTTCTTCGTATGAAGTGAACTATCTGATGTTTAATCAATAGAAACCAATAAAAATCTTTTAATCCATAAACTAACTCAGAAAGTTCTGTAAATTTGTCATTTTTCTTATTTTATAATTAACATTTCTGAATTTTTTTTCCGGTGTTAAACTTAATAAATAATGTAAACTGGGTGGTAGATCGTGATTTATATTTTCTAAATGTATAGACGGACCCCTAATACATTTTCACGTGTAACTCTATTTAAAATTGATTTAAGGTATATAAATAGGTATGTTTTTCGAACCGCCTTGATCTCAGAAATCTGAATATGAAATCACAAATAGGGGTTGCCATTGAAGAAAATGAAGTTAATGCCACTTTTAATATGTAGACGACCCCTTAGGCAAAATTTAACTATACCGTTATAAACTAGACGTTATTACAAATCGATCGGTACCAGTCAAATGTTTCTACGATAATTTACGGCGAAAATAGGTGGGGGGGTGGCGTTTTTTGGGGGGTGACTGTACAAAAATGAATATTGGGTATATTCGTAAGAAATAAATAACATGCAAATTGCGAAAGAGACGCCCACTTGCGACGTTACAAGTGTAATGAAAAATGTTAATTTAATGTTCTTTGTTTTATTTAATTGATTTTTATACTCTGAATAACTTAAATATTGTAAATTAGGCCTAACGATATATATATATATATATTTTTAAGAAATAAGTAAAACTTTGTGTATATTTAGGCCTAATAAATTGCTTTTATTTAAGAAATAACTAAAATATTTTAATCAGTGAGATCAGTGAATTGTTACATAATAAATAACTCAAAGAAGAAGGATAAGAATATGTTAGCTACTGTCACACCAAACAAAAGAGAAATACATGAAAGAAAGAAGAAAAGAAAAAAAAATTGACAAAAGAAATGCAAAAAAGGCTGTTATTGTGAAAAGTACGAATCATGAGAAAATCAAAAGGAAACAATAAACTTTTCTTTATTGACTAAAATCTTCTGGAAAAGGTTTAAATCACAAAGTCTGTGTTTTTATTTTCAATATATATGAGTTTTCTCGCTTTCATGAAGGGGGGGGGGATGTCTCCCTAAGTAGGGGGTCAAGTCTCCCTAGGCTTAGGGACATTTGAACCATGTGCAGCCTTAAGGATTTTATTGTTTTTTTAACTTCTAGTAAGAACAATGCTATCATTTTTAGCCACAGTATATACAAAATAACAGACTATATGCTCATATTTTTTATTCACTTCGATCTGTTATACAAAACATACACAAAATTAAAAACTGGGCCAAGTCTCCCTAATTTTCTTTGCGGTGACATTCAACAGAGGCCGTTACTTAGCTGCATTCAATAAGCCAAAAATTTATTTATTCCAGTATATAACTTGAAAAATAAGAAAAACTACTCTAAAAAAATATCTGGTATGAAATAAATGCGATGCTAAAAATATTCCTGAATAAATCAAAATGTTCGTACCTATGATATTGCTACATTTCTTAAGAATATTCCGAAAATTCGTATTTGCACAATTAAAATGCAATGAATGCAAATACTTTAGAAAGAGTGCAGTTATAATATGTATTCATTTGTAATATATATATATATATATATATGGTTACAGAAATAACCTTTCTCTGAAATATTGTTTTTCCAAAGAATGACGCCTACAAGCAGAAATTACCATCAGAAAAACAAAAATATGCGGCCGCGAAAGGTTTAATAGAGTGATATTGAAAGCAGCGATGCCAACCGTACGATAATTCTTGCTAATATTTCTAAATTTTATATCAGGTTTCACACCAGTAATTTTTGATAGAAATATTTCGTTTTTATTTTCCATGAATAATTAAAATGAAATTTGTTTTAGAAAATTTGTGGCATGAAGTCTCCTGCCAGAATTCCTAACTTTTATAATTATTCACGAGCATTCTTAGCCCCGCCTCTTTTTCATACCAAAAGTTTTGAAAAATGATTTTCTTCTTATTTAATCGTTGTCACATATTAAAGAGAAATAATCTACAAAATTTCTGGTGCAAAAAGAAGGCGGAGCTAAAAATTCTCGTGAATAAATTATAAAAGTTAGGAACTCTGTCTCCTTTGTAAATCGGAGACTTGGTAATTTCCGTATTTTTCCGCGTATAATCCGCAGGCCAGACAATTCAGTTTTGCACCAGAAATTTTATTTGTTAAAGAAAGTTATATTTGTATGAGCTGCTTCTTTGAAGAAATACAGATTTTTCTGATAAATAAAATTTCTGCTGGAGGAATGACATATCTTATTTGCGGGTTATACACCGAAAATTACGTTATAAGTACGATAATTATCTAAAGATTGGAAACGCTGAGAAAGGAAGGTTTACAACATAATTGTATTGATAATAATAATATTATACAATTGAAAGGTAAATAAAAACACATTTACTTATCTCATTAATAAAATAAAATATAAGGTCATTTGTCATAAGGTCATATTTGTCATTTTTTACGCTTTTTCGATACCGTAAAATTTTATTAGAAATTTTTATTTTATTTAATCATTAAAAAACTATTATAAAAAGGTATAAAAAAATTTTATTAAAATTTTCCAGTAGCCTAAAGCGTAAAAGTGTGTAACCATGTACTTGTAAAATGGAAAAGAAATATATACTATTAGGTTATTCAGTAAATAAAGTTCTTGTGTTTGATTTTCTAATGCATTTAAACCATTTTAAAAATTAAAATCTTAAATATTTTTACGATAATACTTAAAGTTAGTTTAAAAATGATCCGTGGTTGTTTTTTCCTGGTGGTTATTTAATATCTATACTCCTATTTATGTTTATTTGTCTACCTGATACAGAGCTGACAACCAAATCCGGCAAATTGTTAGTACCGCCCCTTTTTCTACACCACTTAATTTTTAGAGTAATTCTCTTCTAATATATTTACGATGAACGAAGAATACAAATACTCTAAAAATTAAGTGGTGTAGAAAAAGGGGCGTTTATCAATAGGCGTTAACAATTTTCCGGATTAGGTTGGCAGCTCTGCTGATAATACTATAAATATTTCTATTCCTCCTCTGACTGTCTATTTAACTATACGTATTTAGCAAAGAAGAAAACATTTTAATAATTTCGAAAATATATTTAATAAAGGAGATAGAATAAATTTATTTTATTTTTTTTGGAAAAATGAAATCATTTATAAAATGTTTCTAGGAAAACATGTAACATGATGAAACTATTAATTTCCACTTGAGATGAATGAAAATATCATTCTGAGATCTCTTGACATCTGTAAAAGAATTTCCTGAATAGATTGATATATTTTTTTTCTCGGAATTCAACAGTCGGAAAAAAATGGTAGTTTTACTTGATATATGGAATAAAGTGAAATATTGAGTCTTATTTTAAGAAATGCTTTTGATGTCTGAATAAACGCAATTTAATTCGATTGAAAGAAATGTATTTTTTTTTTATTTATTTATTTTTGTTTAATTCCATTTCACAGGTAGCGAAAATGTTTTCATCAAGCGAGAAATGGATAGTTAAAAAATTATAATGTGATTAGCAATTAGTAATTTAGATGGCATTCCAAGTTTAAAATATTTTTTTATAAAGAAATTCCATTATGTATAAAAAAACAACAACAAAAAAAAAAATATTATTATATATTACGATTTAAAATATACGTATAAAATGAACTTTTATATTTGTGAAATTTTCAGTATTTAATTTTCGGTTTTCTTGAATATAAGTACAGAATTTTTATCTCACGTTTGTATTACTAGTTTATCTGTTTACATTTATTACCTTCTTTTAAAGTTTTATTTTTATTCCTCCAAAACATTAATTAGCATACCATTATTCATTTAACGTATGCATAAAAATATTAAATTAAAAAATATTTTTTAACTAACTAACATTTTCATTGCAAAAGTTGTACGCTAGACTGTTAGAGACATCCAAGCATGTGATTTAATTTTGGTTTCGGCTTATTAAAGAAAATAAAAAAAAAATTAATCTTTAGTATCGACAACTTTGACAAACGTACGATAAAACTTGATGACATATCATACGCTTGGCAGCGCTAAGGGATGATTTTTAACCCTTTGTGGCGCAGAGTAATTCGGATAATTTAAATTACATGTGCCACCGGAATTTACGAACAATATTAAAATAAAAGAAATTTTAAATTTTCAGGTTTAAAAAAAAAGGCATTTTCTGCTATGGTATAAATGTAAATTTTTGGTAAAAAATTTCCGGGATCAGTTTTTGCACTTGAGAATTAAGATTAGGTGTTCCATCAGCGGGAACACTGCGAGTGAAAGGGTTAAAAGTACAATCTAATTTTCGGTGTATGAGCGGCATTTCAGTTTTACACCAAAAAACTGACTACACCAAAAAACTAACTTTTTTAGAAGATATCATATTATTAGCTATTCTGGTCATAAAATATTTGGTAGATATTTTGGTGAACAACAGATTAACCTGGCCCATTGTTTATACGCCATAAGGGCCAGATGTCCGTTTTTTTTCAATGGAGATTTCAAATCGGAAAGTTTTTCTTAACTGTTTTTGTTATTTAGTTTTAGCATATGCATTCGTCGAAAATATGTATGAGATATTCCTTTTTAAAAATACTGGTGAGCAAATCTTATTGAAAAATTAGTAAAGTTTGCAGTTGTGATACACTGAAAATTACGGTATATATTTTTTGCCTCTAAAAGTAGTTCTGCTTCATAAAATTTTATAGATCGATAATTTATATTAAGTGCCATTGTGTTTATCAGGTTGTTCTATTAACACTTTAGCGACCGCTGACGCAGATTCGCGTCATTTGAAAATCTGTAACTCCACCTGTGGGCGTTTCTTCAGAAATTTGCATACATTTATTTTGTATGAATATACCCAATATTCAGATTTGTACAATCAATATAGGGGAGCGAGGGGGGCTAGTTGTCAAAAGGGTAAGAAGTAACACGCAGTTTACGAAATAGTTTGTAATATTTGTGATTAAATACTTTTATAAACATAATCCTTATGACGCGCTTTATAATGTAGGTACAATTGGTGCTTCTCAAAAATGGCTAATGAGAAGTTCTGTACACGTGCTTCATTTTAACTAGTAAGTGGAAAAAAATATTTCGTAAATTTTGATTAAAGGTGTGTTAATTTATACTTTAAAGAAATGTTTATAACTATTTATTTAGTCTGTGTGTTGAGTTATGAAATGCATGTTTAATTTTTTGTATAAATCGTTATACATTTTTATAAATAAACAAAATATCCAAAATCCTACGATGGGGCAAGTTGTAATATGTTAGAAGAATTGCTTGTGGAGATGATTACAGCCAGATCTCGAAGTCTCTGCCCATTTTCAGGAAACTTTCTGAAATGAAATATGTTTGGCTTCTTTACTACTACTATGATTATACAAAAAAAAAAAAAAAAAATCTGTGTTTTTATATTACAGTGCCGTGATTATTTAATAACGAATTATAATCAGGATTTAATCACCAATTAGAGAATATTGCATAAAAATAGTGGTAGAAAAAAAAAAGCAGAAATTTCTCATTAACCCTTTCAGGGGCAATTAATTTCATTTTATTTAAAATCAAGTGCCACCACAGCTTAAAAACAAGATTAGAAGGATAGTAATAAATTCATGTTTTCGCATAAGGTTAAGAAGTAAAATTTTATAAAATATTCTCGCATGAATTTTTGAAGTTAGGATCTGAAATTAGGTGGTTTAACATATGTATCACTGCCACTGAAAGGGTTAAGGACCGTGTCCTGAAAACAGGGCAGAGAATTCGAGCTCTGCTAAACCCACTCTGTGGCAGAAGAATGGGTATAATGCTTAATTTGCAAAATGTGACCACCCGCTAAAGGCATGAGAGGGAACAAAATATCATTTACTTGAATTAGTTTCAGTTCTGACTTAGATTGACTTCTATGTTGATTTTATCTTTAATTTTATCTTTATTTTACTATAATCCATTTGATATAATTCATTGTTACTATAACAAGAAGGCTATAATTAATATTAGTTATTAATTGTCTCTTTTAATAAATTAATAAATGATTGATGACAAAAAACATTTTGAAATATTGTCGTTTTTATCAGTAGGTTTCCCTTTCTATCCGTTACAATTTTCCCCACGTGTGTTACAATTTGCCCCAAACCCGGGGCAAATTGTATTAGGCAAATAATTTTGCAAAAATATTTGTTGTGCTAAAATTAACGAAATTAACGAACGTTTTTTTTTTTTTTTTTTTTTTTTTTTTTTTTTTTTTTATGAATATGATAGATAAATATGTATGCTATAGAAAACTGCAATTAGAAACAGGAAAGCGTAAAAACATTTTAAAATATACTTAATTTTCCAAAAACTGTTACAACCCGCCCCACGCTCCCCAACTATGCATCGAAGTATTTTGATTAGAAAGGGTGTAATTATTATGTATATTTATTTGTAATATAAATGTGAATACAGAAACTTTTGTTCTGAGATATTGGAACTTGGGCGAATAACGCCCAAATGCGGGCCTTACTGTCAAAAAGACGAAAACAAGTGATAGCGAACACTATTGCCAGATCTAGCGGATTTTTTATTCAACATACACCAATAATTGTGAGATGTGATATTTGAAATACATAATAGACTATCAAAAGCCGAATTACTAGGCGAATGTTAGAATAAAAAAAATTTGCTGATTATTGAATAAAAAATTCGCCAGGTCTGGAAACACTGGTCGCGAAAATGTTAAGTACATACTGCTAAATATTAAGAAACCGACAGTTATCATCGAGTTGGGAATTTTATTATCAAACATGGTTGGGTCTCTTGAATATATTATCAAAATCTAATAATGTAATTATATTAAAATTTTTTAACAAAAGAATATTCTATTAATTTTAAAAAGCAATTCATAGGAACAACGGACAAAAGAAAATATATTAAGTTAAAAAACTTTTATATCTCTAATGTTATACCAAATTTTCAGCGTATAATCAGCAGGACAGGTAAATTAGCTTTACTTTAGAAATTTGTATTAAAAAAAATTAAAAATTAAAAAAACTTACAGAACGTTTTGGTAACATTACATAACATTTTGGCATAAAAATGGTGTATTTAACATACTTTTTTTTTATGCCGGAAATTGCGGCAATTGTAAATTGCACATTTATAAAGTTAGTTTTAACAGCAAACATATATTCTAACATTTTAATTTATTTCGGAGTATTTTTAGCCCAGCCTTCCTTTTCATACTGCCTATTTTTAAGAATATTTTTTTTCCTATTTTATCGAAGTTATATATTTGAGAAAAATTTTTCTATAAATAAAGTGGTGGGAAATAAAGGCGGGGTTAAAAATACCTCGGAATGAATTAAAATATTATGCATGAAATCATAGCCTCCTAAACTAGATGCCTGTCGCGTAGCCCGGAAACTTAGCAAAAGTTGAAGCGGTAGACAACGCCACCTGGAACAGACTGCGCGACTTTTTCATTCAATAGCCACCAAAAACTTTTAAAAGGGGGATTTGATATACATATAAGGCGAATAGAGTCGAAGAAACGTCGATTATATATATCATGTATCACTTCTTAAAATTTTTGGTTACAGTTGAATAAAAAAGTCGCGCAATTTATACCAGGTGGCGCTGTCTACCGCTTCAACTGTTGCCAAGTTTCCGAGCAACTCGACAGGCATCTAGTTTAGGAGGCTATGATCAAATGATCTTTTAAAGATTACTGGCATATTCAGTTTTCTTCAGTGGATAATGCTAAATAAAATATTTTAAACAAATTTAAAAATTGTAGCGTTAGCAAATTAAAAAAGAAAAAATATATATAAATTTATCATACAGCCTACGGATTATCCGCAGGAAAGTGTGGTAATAATTTTATATTCTATTGGTAGAAAGTAAGAGATTCTATTTTACACCACATTTTTTTTGTAGGGTAATTTTTTTCCAGTTTGCAATGACGATTGTATAAGATAAAAATCTTTTATGAAAAAATTGTCTAACACAGCTTTGAAATACGTAATAAATTTAGGTATAGATGCCAACATTTTAATTTATTTCGGAGTATTTTTAGCCCTGCCTATTTATCATACCACTTATTTTTAAGGATATTTTTTTCTTATTTTATCGAGGTTATACGTTGGAGAAAATTTTTCTATAAATAAAGCGGTGTGAAATAAAGGCGGGGCCAAAAATATTCCGGAATAAATTAGCATCTTCGCGACCGCATGTTTTTATCTTTTTGAGAGAAAGTGGGCCTGTGGGCGTTACTCTTTTACATTATATTAGCATACTTGCCAACCATCTCATTAATAACCGTACAATTCTTAACGCCCCCTGAGAAAACGCCCTTTTTCTCACATCACTATATTTTTAGAGTAATTCTTTCGAAATGTTGTTACGATTAAATAAGACTGAAATTACTCTAAAAAATTATTGTTATGAAAAAAAAGGCGGGTACTAAAATTGTATGGTTCATAATAAGATGGTTCGCAATTATGCATTAGTTTAATATTGAGTATTTTCTGTATTCAGATTTATAATATAAAAAACATTCGTTACAATTATACTCCTTCTAATGAAAGTATTTGTATCCATAGTTCATTGGTTGCACAAATGTGAATATTGGTTATATTGTCCAGAAATAATGTAACCTAAGTAACCAAAAAAACCACCCCTGGTGGAGTTACAAATTTTCAAATGACGTGAATTCACGTCAGTGGTCGCGCAAGTGTTAATGTTCACTGCGCAATCACTCCTACCAAATTCTCCATCATTTCAGCTCATTGGTGTACTTTAAACGCATAGCTCAGAAATCTATATTTCTAGTTTAGAGATTTAGAAAATGACAACTTATTCGTTCTAGAAGAAGGCGCGATATATGTATATAAATATATATAAATATATATACACACGCAGAGAGAGAGAGAGAGAGAGAAATACTTTGATTATAAAGGGTATATAATTATAATGTATATTCATTTGTAATATAAATGTGAATACAGAAAATTTTCTTCTGAAATATTGTAACTTAGAAGAATAACGCCAACAAGCGGGCCTTATTGTCAAAAAGACAAAAGCATGTGGTCGCGAAAGTGTTAATACGCAAATTGTTTTTATTTATTTATTTGTTTTCACAATTGTTATGCATGGCTGGCTTGTGTTGTCAGGTTTCGTTCAGACTTATATTACAAATGGATTATATTCTTTCTAATCAAAATATTCGTATCCATAGTATATTTAATTGTACATATAGGGTATATTTCTGAGAAATAAATAACATACAAATTGCGAAAGAAACGTCCACTGGCGGAGTTACTGATTTTCAAATGACGTGAATCTATGTCAGCGGACGCGAAAATTTTATTAGATAGCTACACTTTTTTTCTTTTTCTTTATTATTTTATTTTGTGCATTACAAAATATGCAATCTTAAAATCAGTTATAAATAGTCGAAATATCCTGAACACGGAAGTGTATATTGTAAGCATATTTGTTTTCACTATAACACATAAGATGTTATTTGTCTATTTTTATATGTGCCTTTTTTTACATTTAATTTGTTGTTTATCCCCATTTGTTTAAATCTGATCCATTCATTTTATCAATATATCTAAATATTCAAACCTACTTTAAGAACATAAAAAAAAAATAATCATTTTAACAGTTTTTTTGATTGTGTAAATATATATTTATTTATCGATACTGATAAAAATAAAAGCGTTTTTTAAAGGTTTCGAAGAAAACTAGCAACACGATAAATCTACTAATTTTTCTTAGAGTTTAATGAAAACATCTTTTCGAAATCTCTTGACATCTGTAAAAGAAAACTTTCTAAATTTATTGATAATTTTTTTCCTCCACATTCAACAGTGAGAAAAAAAAAATCTTACTTTTTATTTGATACAGGAAATAAAGTACAAAACTAAGTACTTTTCAAGAATTGCCTTTGATGTCTGATTCACCACAGCACATCTTAATCCATTTATAAAGTAAATTGTTTTCATTTTTATTTCCATTCCATTTTGTAAATGAAAAATGATTTCTTAAGGCAATAAGAGAAATTCTAATAGTTTTAAACATTTTATTTATTTTTTATTTTATAATAATATTTTATAAGCTTAAGAATTATAGTATAATATGGCTCTGCAATATAAAAGAGTTTTTTTTTTAACATTTTGAAAATTATATTCTGTTTAGTTGAAGAGATTACAATGTCTTTGTAAATATACACATGGATTATTTAAATTCAATTACTGTACATGGATTATATGTACAAGTTTGAATAATTAATTACCCCAAGCGTATTTAGCCTTTTCTTTTCTTTTCTTTTTTGTTTCTTTTTATTTTTTTTATGAATAACTAAATAAAAAATATTCTATATAAATATGTTTTGAAAAGAACGTGCCTCAGATAATCATTTTTGGTAGATCCTACTCTGTTCAAAATATTTTACATAAAGGGCAAATCAGTAAACTGTAATAGTCGTCGTTTTGTGAAGTCCTGTAAAGGAAGTATAAAATATATTCACAGAGCCTGATTAAGGGGTAAGGACACATTATCTCCGCTCTCAACCGGAATATCTTTACAATCATTTTTTACTTCATGTCATAGAAATTCCACGCTTTGACGAGGAAATATTTTCTATAAAAAATGAACGGTGTAAAACAATCCAATTTATTGACCGTTATTGGACACCAGAATTCTTTTAAAATAATTTTTAATGAGAATTTTCTGTTTATTATAGGAGGGAAGTATTTGTTAAAAAATAACGGTGTCAGTATAAATAATGTGTGCTTGCCCCTTAATCAGGCTCTGTATATTCGCATTTTTACCTCGACATATTTAGAGCATTAGGTTTATGGCACGAAATGTCTTTAAATTTTAAAATGTTTTCCTTTTTTCACTAATGAAGAACTGGCAATAATTAAAATTGTATCGAAGATAAGTACTGTGAATAAATTACACTGCTGCAAAATTATAGCATTTTTTAATGCAGAAAAATATTAAAATTATCAATTTGAAATAATCGTTTTACCTATCGAAAACTTTAGCGTTTGCATAGCTGCCAAGATTTTTAATTTATTCCGGAATGTTGTTAGCCCCGCCCTTTTTTCCTACCGGAATCTTTGTAGAGTAATATTTTTCATGTTTAATCGTAGTTAAATAATAAAGAATTTTTTTCTACAAATATTACGGTGTGAAAAAAGGGCGAGGCTAGCATCATTCAGGTATAAATTTAAAAACTTGGCAGCTATGGCGTTTGTGTACTTTACAAAATGCATTTATAAATATAAATATATTTTGTACTACGTTGTACTGTAAAATTAATTGTACTATTTCTAAATTCTTTATATTAGCTCCCTGAAGCACATCTGTGCTATTCAAATAATATATAATCATTCAATTTCTTCATTAGAATTTTATAATTCTACTCATTTAATGAAAGTATAGTATTTATTAAAAGTAATAAAAGTTAGTCATTTAATAAATGTAAAAGTCTAGCCATTTAATAAAAGTACAGTCGGGGGAAAAAACGCAGCACTCGATGTAACTTCGTTGCTAATAGATGTAGAAAAATGTAATAGGTGTCATTCGACGGGGAATCGTGAGTAGTTTTAGAAAATGAACTGAAATTTTCAATTGGGGGTCGTCTGCATATTAAAACGCGCACCAACTTTGATTTTTTTCAGTGGTAATGCCCCGTTTTCATTCTGTTGAAAGAATATTATTTCTACTGAATGCAATGCAGTCACATAAGAACAGTGTTGTTGCATAGTATCTATGTATTATTTTGTCATGCGTTAATTTTCTATTAAGTATATTCATTTATAGGTCTTATACGAAATACGAAACCTATTACAAAAGGAAATTAAACTTTATTTAAAAAGGAAATTAAACTTAATGTTTATTATTCACTAATGATAAAAAATTAAGTTACATAAGAGTTCAAGACAAGAAATACATAACATTCAATCACATATTTTGAATAAAGATGTATTTTTCAACTTTATTGACATTTAAAATAAAGTTACTAGTTAGGAGCATGCGCTCTGTTATTGAATGTATTTCTCATAATCCCTCTGAGGATCACTGCGATCGTATTTTTGACATTCATGCAAATAACTTTGCGACTTAAATCTAATGGGAATGTCAACACTTGTATGTAAGCAACTTTTGGTGTTACTATCAATAAGAAAAAGTCAATTTTCGCGATCATTTTAATACGTAGATAACCTTTTAATGAAAATTTCCTGTTATTTCGTAAAATGGACACTCAATTTTTAATTGAATATTAAAATTAAATTTTTGTGCGTCAATTAATTACGAAATAATGCTGCGAAAAATACACGTTAAGAAAAGAAAATTTCCTCCAGAATTCATATAAATTTAATTTAATATATTATAATGAAACTCTCGTCTATCCAGCTGCTGTTCCTACAACATCAGGATGTATTAAAAAAACCATAGCCAGCATTTGAAGCAGGTTATGTGCGGTTCGTATGAGTCATTCATTGTCAAGTCAGCACGGCGGAAAACCTGACAATCAGGTTTTTATAAAATGGGGCTCATTTGTTTGTTCTGTAGAGATATGAATTTATACCAATTAATAGGTCCCTATCTCTTTTAGTTTTTGATATACAGGGCTGCAAACGCGGATAAAAAAAGCAAATTTCCGAAATTCTTCTACTACAAATTTACAGTCATGGACAAAAAAACTCAGCACTCGGTGTAATTCCGTTGCTAATCAATGCACAAACATGAATTAGGTATCATTCGACTGGGAATTGTTAGTACTTTCAGAAAATAAAGTGAAATTTTGAATTGGGGGTCGTCTACATATTAAAACGCGCACCAACTTTGATTTTTTCAATAGTAACACCCTATTTTTATTTTATATTTGAATTCCTGGGATCGAGACAACGTGAAAAAGTATATTGGTTGTATATTTTACTTACTTTTTCACTGAGTTATAAGCGGTCAAAGTTTGAAGGTGCTAATGTTAAATTCATATTTCAAACTTTTATTAATATCTTCACAAAAAATAACTTGATCGATTTTTTTACGAGATACAGTGGAGAAACCCAAACATAATCCATCATTACTTTTGATTCTGAAAAATATTTTTAATTTTGAAAAATATTAATAAATTCATATTCATAAAAAATATTAATTATGACCTATATTAACCTTTACATAAAATTAATCCTAATGCTGAAAAATATGGGTGTGCAAATTTGCATCTCATTCAAGTTATTAGTTTTCGAGATATAAATAAATCTTTCTTTTGGAGTGGTTTAGGGGGCCGTCTCTTATAAAATTTTGCATGAGGTAACGAATCAAATTTTAAAAATTAACAAAGAAAATTAAACAAAATATGTTAATTTTTTATTTACGGGTCAAATTATATAACAACAACGTCAAACGCAAAGAAATGAAATAAAAATGATGATTTTTAGACATTAATGTTAGCATCAAGAATTCCTGTTTTCTAAAGAAGACAAGCCCCGCCTTCATCGTTCTCCAAAACAAAACAATACAGAAAAGAAATATGTGACATTGAGTATTCGTGTTAAACCTTTTATTTTATGTTGACAAAAATATGCACAAGTGGTATTTACTTCATCGATTATTGGTGATAAATTTTGACTCTTTTAAACGAACACTAGAAGAAAGAAAATTAACTAAATAGGCGGGGTTTACTGTTTTAAACAGAAAAATTGGTAAATGTAAAAATTTTCAATTAAAAAAAACAAAAAAAATGGTATTGGAATGCAAGACAGACTTGTAAAATCGTTTCTTAACAACTGTTATAGTTAAAGGTTTAATCATTTGCTTCATGTATTGCTTTATTTTTATTTATTTATTTATTTTGTAGGGGGAGGATTGTTATTTTAAAGATACTTTAGTCTTTAAAATTTTAATAATATATTTTAACTTTATATATTTTATAAAATATACTTTTACTTTTATAAATATATTTTAACACTTTTTGCGACCGCAGGATTTTGTAATTTTGAATCCGCCTAAGGGCGTTATTCTCTCAAAATAAAGTATTTCAGAACAAATTTTCTGTGTTCACAATTATATTACAAATGGATATACAGTGTAATTATATTTTTTCTAATTAATATATTTGTATCCATAGTATATTTTATTGCAAAAATTTGAACCCTGGGTACACACTTAAGATATAGGTAACACACAAATTACGAAAGAAACGCCCTCTAAGAGAGTTACAGATTTTTAAATGACGTGAATCTACTTCCGCTGTCGCGAAAGGTTTAATTAAGAAATTATATTTTCATAGAAATTATAAAAAAGAATTAGAAATTATAAATATAGAAATTATTCGAACAGTTCCAAAGAGTTCAACTGACCCAAAACTGGTAATTGCGATTAAAATTGTCTAATATTTGCTCTATGAAACCTTACAATAATTTATCCGAAAAGATTTAGTTTATGCGTTGTTGAATATATATATATCTATATTATTTCATTTCGTATGTGTAACGTATTTAAACAGACCTAAAATTATTTAAAAGGTACTGATGCATATACAAATCTAAGAAACTACCTTCAGGATAATTAAATAACTGTAAAAGGGTCAATCTTTTTATTACTTTTTATAATTATTTTTTTCCTGAAAGATTTCCGGTGTAAAACATTAAAATTTTGTCTATTTCTTATAGGGTCTTAATTTTAGTTTTCTACATTTATAGATAACCCCCTAACATATTTTTTATTCTAACTCTATAAATACTAAAGATAAAGTATACCCACAGTATACTTTTTCGCACTGCCAGACTCTCGGAAATTCGAACATGAAGTCAAAATTGGGTGGTTTTATTGAAAAAAATCAAAGTTGGCGCTTATTTCAATATGTAGATAACCCCTAATTAAAACCTCGATAGCATTTTCAAAAAGTGCATTTAATTTCCTGTTGAATGATGTCTATTAAATTTTTCTGCGTCAATTAATTATGAAATTACAGCGAGTGCTGCGATTTTTTTTCCCCGACTGTGCAATAACATTTTAGTTCGTTAAAGTAAAGCTAGGAAAGATCGTGCGGAAGGAGAAATTGCGCACATAGGGGATCGGAGGGAAATAGTAGAGTGGGCGAACAAAAATTTTAGTTGGTTGTACAACACCAATAATGAAGTACCGACTTGAATTTACATATTTATTTCTTCAAGATTTTAAGACAAAACGTGGTTATTTTGTCTCGTTCTCAAAAATATATGTTTGAATTTTCATCACCCCTCCTGAGAATTTCAATACAATGGCAGTAGCACAAAATATTTTTAAATTAAACAATTTGTCGTAACTTACTAACCTAGACTAAGCGTAGAAATACCACGATTTCCTCTAAATATGAGTAATTATTTAACACTTTCGCGATCACATGTTTTTATCTTTTTGAGAGTTAAAAAAGATAAAAACCTGTGTGGGCGGTTTTTTTTTTTTTTTTTTACATTATATAAGTTTAAATGAATATTTTCTGTATTCAAATTTATAACATAAATGAACATTCGTTACAATTACACTCTTTCCAATCAAAGTATTTGTATCCATAGTACATTGATTGCGCAAATGTGAATATTGGGTACACTGTCCAGAAATAATACATATAACCTATTTAACCTAAAGAAACGCCCACTGATGGAGTTACAAATTTTCAAATGACGTGAATTCACGTCAGCGGTGGCAAAAGTGTTAATAAAGCACTGTGCAATCTCTCCTACCAAAATGAGAGATTTTTCGCCTTTGCTGTTTAGCAGAGATTGCGCATTTAAAATTTTATACTCACAGAGATTTTGCATCTTATTGGTGATAATAAGACAATGATGATGAGTTTGTTCAATGCCTAGGACTGTACTAAAACCAAACTTCCATAAGTCATTGGACTAGTCATGCTTGCCAACCATCTCATTATGAAGCGTAGTACTTTTAGTCACCGCCTTTTTTTGTACACCAGTAATTTTTAGAGTAATTTCATTCTTATTTAATCGTAACACTATTTGAAGAGAATTGCTCTAAATATAAAGTGGTGTGGGAAAAGGGGCGTATTTTCAAGGGGCGTTAACAAGTCTACGCTTATTAATGAGATGGTTGGCAGTCCTGACTAGTTCAAACCATTCGAGACGACGTACCCCTTTTATGGAGACTATCAACATAATCTGAAATTGAACATTATTCAGGAGCATCACAATCGACAAAAGCCACGCCTCTGATAGGATTTACCTCTAGAATACTGTTAGCTTATGATAAATTTATCGTAAAGGATTTAAATGTTATTGTAAATTATTTAATTTTGCAATTCTTTCAAGCATATTGCTCAAGCTTTGTGCAGCTGTCGGCTGCTTAAATAGAAAACATAAAACTGAATGCAAGCAAAGAATATCAGCCTATTCAATCTTCTTTTTAAGGAATGTAATCGCCTAAATTTCAATAAAATAAAATAAACAAAACAAACGTAAATGATTTTTTGCCGGAAGATTTTGAGGGAAAAAAATAACTTTAATAAATAGTAAATGGTTGGCGTATTCTGCGTTTAAAAATGGGTGGTACTAGCTACATATCATTGCACGCACGGTGTGCTAACTTTTTTTTTCTTGCTCGGAAATGCCTGTTAGAGACCGATACACCGTCTCGAAGAAGTTCATTTGTGGCATCGATGAGAAAATGAAAAAGGAGGGGAAAGCGAAAACTTGTAAAAGACTCAAAAAAAAAAAAAAAAAAAAAAAAAAAAACTTTAATAAATAGTAAATGGTTGGCGTATTCTGTGTTTAAAAATGGGCGGTACTAGCTACATATCATTGCACGCACGGTGTGCTAACTATTTTTTTCTTGCTCGGAAATGCCTGTTTGAGACGGATACACCGTCTCGAAGAAGTTCATTTGTGGCATCGATGAGAAAATGAAACAGGAGGGGAAAGCGAAAACTTGTAAAAGACTCGCTTCTAAACAACTGAACGAATTTTTAGTTTCACCATATACAGAGCCTGATTAAGGGGGTAGCACACATTATTTATACTTACACCGTTATTTTTTAACAAATACTTTCCTCCTATAATAAACAGAAAATTCTCATTAAAAATTATTTTAAAAGAATTTTGGTGAGTAAATTGGATTCTTTTACACAGTTCATTTTTTATAAAAAATATTTCCTCGTCAAAGCGTGGAATTTCTATGAAATGAAGTAAAATATAATTGTAAAAATATTCCGGTGAGAGCGGAGATAATGTGTGCTTACCCCTTAATCAGGCTCTGACCATATAAAATTAACATTTCATTCATTTGAATTATTCATATTATAAAAGTTTTCACTGCATAATTATGTAACAACATTTACATCATTAAAGTTTTCCTTGAACTTAAATGGCAGTTTTTTCGAAAAAGCACTTTCATGTCTTCTGAGAAAAAGCTATTTAACCCTAAAATTGAATTGTTATTATTTCTTATAAAGCATTCTAACATTATGATCTATTTTAAGAAACAAAAAGTATTTTAAACTAAAAAATTTTCAATACCAGTTGAAAATGGAATTTGATAATTTTATTTCTTCTTTCTGTACTCTAAAATAATAATAATAATAATTATAATAATAATAATACACTCTTCTAAATCCCTATTAAGTTTCACCATATAAAAATAACAATTAAAAAATTAATAAATAAATAAATTGATAAGGAAAACTTTTATTTCATATAACAAAATTCACAACACTTAAAGTTTACCAAAATATAAAATAAACTTTTTTTCCCTTATATATGTATATATATGTGTATATATAATAATAATAATAATAATTATTATTATTATTATAAAAATAAACATGTTTCTAAAAAAAAGCTTTTCCAAACGAATTAAGTTTAATTTTATTATATTAATTTCAAATAAATGCAGTATTACGAGAATTTATACGGTTTAAATTATAATAGTAGTTTCTGAGTATTAAAAATTTTGTGAAACGTGACAGACTTGCGAGTGAGAGAAAGAAAAAAAAGGAATATTGTTTTGATTTAACAAAAATAACAACATTTTAATGACTAAAATTGAATTTTAAACCTTTGTAATTAGAACATACCATTGTTTTCTTAAGATTTAGTTAATAGTAAGTAGTTTTAACTAAATTAACTTATGGGCGGATAATGTAATATACCATGTATGCAGAGAAGAAACAACAACATCATATATTTCTAAAGAACACTATCATCCATACCACTTATCATATAAATTATACATTTTATAGTGTGTCAGAATTTAAATAAATTTTCAGTTTTCCAGTAGCACACAGAATTTTCAATTTACTTTAGTATTTAATAGTATATTAACACTTTTATTGAATAAAGTTTTTATACATAGCTGTTTTCACTTTAAGAAGAAATTTCAATTGTTTTGAAGTTAACAAACCCTGGAAACACAACACAATAAATAAATAAATAAATAAATAAAGTTAATGCAGATTTATAGTACCTACTTAACAATAATGTTTATTGCACAAGATTTTAAAGTGCTGAAAATAACACAAAGAGGGATAAGGTTACAATATTTATGTAGTTTAAAAATGTTTTTGGAATGTGTATAATGTTCAGTAAAATATAACAATAAAATATATATACTACTTAAAATAATAATGATAATAATAATAATAATAATAATAATAATAGTAGGATAAATAAAATATAATGTAACCAAAGTTTTATATATATATATATATATATATATATATAGCATTTATTATCGTGCGGTTGACGAAAAAAGGCAGCAATATATAGAGGAATTATAGTAACATAAGTATAAAGCTATGGAATTCTTATTTTTTAATAAAAAATATTACTTTATTACAACATGCTTAAATGCAGTAAAGAAAGGTATGAAATAGGCATTCGTCTTACATGAAGCAAAATAAATATTTGCACTATCTTTTCATTTCATACACCCTCGTTATAATCCCAAAATACAGGTTTTGATCCCATACAAAATGAAGAAACCATTAAATCTAAACATAACTCATTATATTAGCTGAAATCCCACATTCTTTTAGTTTAAAATTTTTCAAAGAGATATTATGGTAAAAAAAAAAAAAAAAAAAAAAAGTTATAATTTAAGTTGTGTTCTCTGTGATATACAT
Source organism: Salticus scenicus (assembly GCA_963930645.1). Taxonomy (NCBI): domain Eukaryota; kingdom Metazoa; phylum Arthropoda; class Arachnida; order Araneae; family Salticidae; genus Salticus; species Salticus scenicus. The sequence continues at coordinate 103,732,209 of OZ005657.1, forward strand.
AAAAATTGCACAAAGAAAATTATCTCAATGAATAATGATTTCCTTTAAAAAATAGTCTTAAGAGATCATGTTAAAAAATTAGGCTTAACAAAATTTTGTAAATTTCATTTACGAAAATGGAATATTAATAAGTGCTAGTGTTATAATATATTAAAACTAAATGGTAATATATTTAAAAAGTATTTTAAAAAAAAATCAATACTTACGATTTACAATAAGCAGAAAAAGCATATAGCTCGAATGTATATTCCAAGGCTTGCGTCGTGTCGACATTACAAGTGACCATAAAAGACAGTAATGACTGCCGTTTCGCCGAGAAAAAATGGAGTTGAGATGAAACATGCTGTCGCCAGCAAACGAAATTAAATCGATTTTTAAACGTTAAAAAGTGTTTTATTATCAACGTTTAAAAAACGATTAGACATTGTTTTAGAAACATTGAAAAAACAGAATTGGTATTTCCCATTTTGATCATTAAGAAGCATCGTTTTATAATGGTATAAAAAAACGATTAGAAATCCACCTAACAAATAATTAACACTTACAACCATTTCACAACATTTTTTAAACGTTCCGTGCCCATTGAGTGCAAGCGGTGTTATTTTTAAATATTTATTTCCCCTTAAAAATACCCGGAAACAGCGAAAGGAACAGAAGACTCGGCCCGTCAGTTAAGCAAGGACATCAAGATCACACGCATCTTTATATAAAGCATAAGAGACAAACATAGATACCTCTTGTTCTTGATTCAGTATAACAATATAACGATTGAACTGCAGATCAGCGGATACTGTTGGATGGAAGCACCTGTGACAAGTCATGCATCTTTCTCTGCCTAAGGATGGAACTAACGATTCGCGAGTCCTAAAAAATCACATCCACTGCAACGGAGAGAAGGGGGAAAAACAGAGAAGGAACACCAAAACATAAATACGTTATTCTGGAATTGATAAAATAGGAAGACAAAAACATAAAATAAGGAAGATTAAGGATAGCATTAAAAAATATAATAGAAAGTTTAAGGATAGTAAGAATATTTTTGCATTTTTATGGAGCAATTTTTTTTTAATTTTTAATGTTTTTTTATTTTTATTTTTTTTTTAATATACAATGACAAACTTAACATTAACAAACACATGACAACACAGGGTATAAACTCCGAGGAAAAGTCAGTGCCCGAAGGGGATAGAAAAGAGAAAAAATACGTAACATAGAGTAAAACAGCAAAAAGGTTAAAGGTGGGAATTCAGAATGAGCCCCGTTTTGGGACTGCGTCTGTTCGTAGGATCATTATGGTCATACACTGATAGTGTGTTTAAAGCTGGGTTATCTAAGGATTCTAGAGCCAAATGAAATTGTACATTTAAGTACTGAATGAAATTATTGTTAGTTGGAGTAGAAATCTCCTTATAAATGTGAAAATTTTGAACATACCATGGCATATTAAGTATTTGCCGAATTGTTGCGTTTTGTGTCCTAAAGAGTAACTTGATATGGGAATTTGCAGCATATGACCATACCATAAATGCATAAGTGAGAATGGGTCGTAAATAGGAAGTATACGCAGTAATTAGGGGCATTAATTTCGATTTAGCCGCTCGAAATTTCTTACGCGTAATGATAATGTGTTTTTTGAAACTGAGTCCTTGGTCTAGAATGACTCCAAAGTATTTACAGTGGTTTGACCAAGGTAGGGGCGTAGCACCGAGATTAATTTCATACTTATCTCTAGTTGCAGGTGTCATGGCATTTCTTCCACGTGAGAATAGAATAGCATCAGTTTTGCCAATATTGAGAGCTATTCTCCATTTGCTGAACCATCTAAAAAGAATTTTAAGGTGACAGGAGATAGCCGAAATAGCATAACACCTCTTAATGTTAGATGCAAAAATACAGGTATCGTCTGCAAAAATAGCCAATGAGCTATGAGGGTAGAGGGGCATATCATTAAAATAAAGGTTGAAAAGTTTAGGGCTAATTTTAGAGCCATGAGGAACGCCAAAAATGGCAAAAAAAAAAAAAAAAAAAAAAGTTCCGTGAAAGAGTGTCTTTCCCCTTCACGTGGAAGTTTCTATCGAGTAGGTAGCTTTGAATTAATTTAATGAGGGGAGGGGGGAGGTTATAATTAATAAGTTTAAAAATTAAGCCAGTAGACCAAACGTTGCCAAACGCCTTTTCGATGTCAAGGAAGACTGCAACGGTATATTGCTTCTTAATTTTGCTGGTGGTAATGTGCTCAACAAGTCTGTAGACCTGATGAGGGGCGGAAAGGCCACTACAGAAACCAAACACTTCAGGGATAATAATATTATTTTCTAAAATGTGAGAGTCAATTTGTTCAGCAAGAAAAGCTTCGAAGAGTTTAACTTAAAGTATTTAAAAGGGAGATTGGAAGCTAACAGGAAACCCTATCAAGAGGTTTGGCGCTTTTTAGAATAGGAGCAATAACTGCAGTTTTCAAGTAAAAGAAAAGGTAATTAAATTTAAAAATGTTATTAAATAAATAGTTAATGTTTGGAATATAAGGTAAGGGTAGGTTCTTGGGAGCGTCGTTAGTGATACCGCTGATGTCTGTGGCTTTCTTATATTTTAATTTTTTAATTTCACGGATGGCATCAGCGTGGGAAATCGAGATATAAGAGGGAGGAATAGGGTAATTCAAGTATCTGCTAGCAGTGGTAATGAATTCTCTCTCGGTTTCATCACTATCAATGGGATTCCCCTGGAACTGAGTTTCAACGTTCATGGCAATGGCGTCTACCTTTTCTTCATTCGTGTACGCATAGTTATGGGTGTTTCGAATAAGGATTGGAGGCATGGGATCGAATGAGCTCTTGAATCTCCTGGCAGCTTTCCAGGGAGAGCTATCCTCTGGGGAGGGCGATTCAAAGAATTCACACCAGCTTTCATTTCGTTTTTGTACAAATAATTTTTAAGGTCTTGCTGAGATCTATTTAGAATAGTTTTGTCCTGAACTCTATGCGTACGCTGTCAAATTTTCCTAGCACGGTTTTTATTGGTGGTTAAAATGTGGACATGAGGGTCTAATTTTAAAAATTCATTAGCAGGTTTGGAAGCAGTAGCATACTCAATAGCACTTTTTAGTTCATTAGTAATGGTGTTGACCAGGAAATCAGTGTCATTAGTGCTGAACTGCGGATTCTTAATTTCGTTATATTGCATCTAATATGTTACACACTTTTTCTTATTTGAAAATAATTTTCTCATCTAAATTCACAGATAAGGGTTTTTACTTTAAAGTGTGACGTATGTTAAAGAACAACCCTTTTTGGAGAAAGCTCATAGTTCTTTCGAAACAGTTGACGTGGGTTCAGATGAATTTGAAATGCGTAACTTCGCCGTTTTTGTAAAATTTGAATGTTGTATGTCACTTTTGTTCTCAGGAATAGATCCAAAATCATGTTTGTTCAATCCGTGTATTAGAAATACAGATTTTGCATAATTATATTGTGTACCTAAATTTAATATAAGTATTGTTAAAGAAATCTTGTTTGAAAAAAATTAAACTTGCAAGGGTATCGCCCACAAGCGGATCTTTCATTAATAAGGCAGTGTCCGCAGCGCCCTTCTTCTTTACGATCGTTTTATTTTAATTAATCACAATTTTCAAAAGAAAATTTTCTTGAAAGGTTTAGTGTTAAGTATCATTTACATAGATACCAACATTTTAACTTATTCCAGGAAATATTTAACTAATTCCACCAATAAGTTAATTATTTCCTTTATTTAACTTATTTGTGTAATTTAAGTTTTTGTATGTAGTGTATTTATTTCTAAATTGTATAAAAAGATTAATGATATATTTTTTCAATCTGTATTGTTATATTATTGTTAAATGCAATTTATTTCTCGCATGGCTGATTTCATGCCCCAAAGTTAGTGTGAGTTACATAGAAAGTTCAAGATACCCACCAGTGTTACAATACAGAAATATTTATCGCATTTTTACAGCTAGTTTTTCTGAGAAAATAGAATAGCAATTACTGTCAGAAAATACTGATCAAAGTAGAAATTTCGCTGTACGTTACTCACATTACATTTAGCATGGAATTACCCGCAATCTGTTTTTATAGTTTGTTTAGTTTTTACCACCTGCTAAAGGTTTGTCCTTCCCAGAAAGTACAGTCCTTCGGAGAAGGGCAATGTTACGAATTTGTAAGTAATTGTCATTATCTTCATGTAATTTCATCTAAAGAGGCTTAGCGCGTTTTTGCTTTCTTTTTGCATTAAAATAGCCCTTTTTCCATTAAAAAAAAAAAAAAAAAAAGTTAAAAGGCTTCACCAGGGCAGAAATGGACTTGGTGACGAATGTGTCAAGTTTATCGCTTCTTGACGACGTTTCTAACTACTTTGCAAAATAATACTTATTATCGATGTATCCATTATCTAATCACTAAATTAAATATTTCGCGAAATATCAGAAATATTCTGGAAATATACGAGGCTATATAAAGTGATCTCTTTTTGGCCGGGGAGTTTCAGTTGAAGCCAAATTATCTGATCAGTTACGAACTCCCTGATTGATTCCTTGTATTTAGTATAGCTTATGCTGTGTGCTATGTTATTGATTACAGCTTATGCTCTGCGTGGTATTGCTGTGATGCAGTTTATTCTGTGATTTTTATGTTGTCAGCTATTATTAAAGTTGCGCTTTATAGTCAAAATGAAGTTGATACTTAACTGACAGACCCATAATCTTGTGGAATATTCTGTAACTTTTGAGCCCTTTGAAGACCTGCTATTCATCTACAGACAAGTCACAAACCCCGAGGATGCCGAATGTACTGTTTCTTGTCGAAGTACTCATGTGCATAATTTGCTGATAATACGAATATGAAATCAGAGTATATCATACAGAATATAGTTAATACACAATAAAGGACGGCTGTAAGCTTAGTTATTTATAAATATTTAATTCGCCTTAAAAATGTCCAGAAACAGTGAGAGGAAACTACCACTTGACCCACCAAATTTTATAGAGCTCAAGAGGCAAACATAAATGCCTCTCTTTCTTGATCCAGAAAACTGTATAACAATAGAGATACGGATTCTGGATTTCATTTCGTTATATTGCATCTAATATGTTACATATTTTTTCTTATGTGACAATAATTTTCTCATCTAAATTCACATACGAGTGTTTTTACTTTAAAGTGTGATAAATGTTAGAGAACAATCCTTTCCGGAGAAAGCACATCATTTTTTTCGCGACCGCTGGCATAGATTCACATGAATTTCAAATGTGTAACTTAGCCGTTGTTGTAGCATTTGCGAACTGTATGTCACTTTTATTCTTAGGAATAGATCTAAAATCGTGTTTATAAATATATTATAAATACACATACCTTATTTTAAAATATACTTATATTGTATATCTAAATTTAATATAAGTATTGTTACAGAAAGACTTGTTCAGGGATGGAACACGGGCGCAGAATTCATACCACTATGAAAGTAAGAAAAATTTCTACCTCTTAAATCAACGATATTATAGGTATAGAAATTTCTTAAACAGATTCCGGCGTGAATTCTGCTCCCGTGTTCCATCCCTGCTTGTTCGAAAAAAAAAAAAATAATCTTAAAAGGATAACGCCAACAAGCGGAGCTTTCATCACAGCTGCCAACCAAATCCGGCAAATTGTTGGTACCGCCCCTTTTCCTACACCACTTAATTTTTAGAGTAATTCTCTTCAAATATATTTGCGATGAATTAAGAAAACAAATGCTCTAAAAATTAAGTGGTGTAGAAAAAGGGACGTTACTAACAAATTGCCGTATTAGGTTGGCAGCTCTGTTTCATTCATAAGGCAGGGTTCAAAGCGATCCACCATTTTTACGATCGTTTTAAATTGCTATCACTACAAATTTCAAAAAGAAAATTTTCTTGAAGGTTATAGCGCTAATATATCATTGAAACTTTCAAAATAATTTTCTTTTTGAAAATTGTGGTGTCGGTAAAATAAAACAAGCATAAAGAAGTAGGAGCGCCGCGATCCATGCATAAGGAAAAAACCAGGCGTACCCGGAAGCATTAGCACTTTTATGACCGCATATTTTCCTATTTTTATTTGTATCTCCTCCCGTTCAGTGTTTCTTTAGTCGTTAAAATATTTAGCTAATATGTTTTTTCGTTTTCGTCTTTAAATCCTTCAAATTATATCTTCACCAATAAGTGTGGTAATTGACACTGAAAACATATACACTGACACTACCTAACGAATGATATGTGAAATAACATAATGCTATTTAAATAAAATGCATTGCTTTAAATTAAAGCCTTAAGAACGGGTTAGTATTTTTAGTGAAAATAATTAATTCGTAACGGGCCATCTAAGTGTAAATGAGGAGCAAACATTCAAAACGTGTTTTCTCCAAAAAAAAAAAAAAAAAAAAAAAAAAAAAGAGTTAGTTGTTTTTCTTTAAACTCAACATAAAAATATTATCTGCACTTAAATTCCTGTATATATCTACATCCTATTTAAACTTCGCTTTCCCAACTTTTATAATTTATTCACGAGCATTTTTAGCCCCGCATTCTTTTCGCACCAGAAATTTTGTAGATTATTTCTCTTTAATATGTGACAACGATTAAATAAGAAGAAAATTGTTTTTCAAAATTTCCGGTATGAAAAAGAGGTGGGGCTAAAAATGCTCGTGAATAAATTATAAAAGTTGAGAACGCTGGGTCATTTTGACCCCCCCCCCCCTTTTGTAGTTGAAATTTAGTTAAACCCGCCTCATTCAAAAAGTGTTCTAATTCGCCAGAGATAGCAAACGAAACTAGTGGAATGTTGCGACTTCTAAAAGATACAAAAAGACGCAGTGCTGATGATTTTCGCAAACGTGGCAAGCGGCACCTGAAAGTTAATTTTCTACAGTACAGCCTTGGTCTTGGGAAAGCGAGTGTTAAATAAAATGCATTGTTTTGAATTAAAGCCTAAAGAATGGATTAGACTTTTTTAGTGAAAAGTATTAATTCGTGACGGGCTAACTAAGTGTGAATGAGGAGCAAAGATTCAAAACTTGTTTTCTAAAAAAAAAAAAAAAAAATGTGTTAGGTTCTTTAAAGTTAACATAAAAATAGTATGTCCACATATCTTCCTATATATGCAGGGATAGAACACTGGCGAAGAACTCATATCACTATCAATGTAACAAAATTTTCTACTTTTTAAATCAACGATATTATTAGGTAGAGCAATTTCTTAAACAATTACCGGTAGGAATTCTGCTCCCGTGGTCCATCCCTTTATATTTTTACATATTTTCCTAGTATCTAGTAGTACATCTAAACAAACTATAATTAGGTTTCAAATTTAGTTATTTTTTAATTTATTAGTTTTTGTGTTGTCTGAAAAATTATATCCGAAGTAGAAAACACGGTTTGAATGTTTGCCTCTCAAATATAGCACCGCTTTATCACAGCGTGATTGCTTTATAAGAAGTTGTTTGATGTGCATGTCTTGCTGAACGCACTCTTGAAGCGGTATAATTATAGTTGCCAGCATAACACCTTTCGCTACCTGAAAATATTAATATTAATAATAATAATTATTATTATTATTATTTTAACTTTATCAGAGAAAACCGTTACAGTTCGCTGATTAAATAAAATATATATTTTTATTAAATTTTTTCCGTAGGCAAACTATGGGTATAATAACAAAAAAAAAAAAAAATATCAGACACTGAAGATTGCTTGGAGTAAAGTTTGGAACATATAAGTGTGTTTGAGACCAAAAGTTGTAATACAACACAACCATATATATCAATTTATAACATTTCTATGAAAGATATTATACAGACATTGTATAGTCAGAAAAAAAAAAAAAATCACTCCTTTAACTTAATTTCGTCATAAATTGTCGTAGGAACATGCGGCAGGTACCGATCGATTTGTAATAACGTCTAGTTTATAATGGTAGAAAAGCATTTTGCTTAGGGGTCGTCTACATATTAAAACTGGTATTAACTTAACCTTTTTCAATGGTAACCCCCATTCATTGTATAGATTATTTGAATTATATGAATCAAATTATCGCAGATAATGGTATAGTTTATACATTTTAATAAATGTTTCATAGAATTATAAGCTGTTTAAGTATGGATATGCTAATGTTAAATGAATGTAACAGACATTCAAATCTTCCCAAAAAATTATTTTATTCAAATTCTGTTTTTTTTTTTTTTTTTTTTTTTTTTTATGCATTAGAATGATGTGACCCAAACATATTTCATGCATACTTCCGTTAAAAAAAAACATTTTTTGAATTCTGAAAATTATTAATAAATTCATATTCGAATAAATTATGAATGATGACCTATATTAATTTTTGCATGAATAGAACTGGTATCATCAAAACCATGGGTTTCCAAATTTACAACTCGTTCCTAACATTATTTTTTGAGTTACAGTGATATTTCCTTTCTTACTGCTGTTAGGGGGTTACTTGTTATAATTTGTATCCTCTGTGAGTAAATATCTGCATATATTTTGACGAAAAACTAATTTAATTTTTTTAATGTTATTTTTATTGTTTTCTAAGCAACATTTCCGTATTTATTATACAAATTTGCTAATTTTTGTAAAATTATCGCAATTCAAGCGAGAGATTGGGAAGTAATTCAAAAAGAAAACAAGCCCCGCCTCTATATCGCTAAAAGAATATATATATATATATATATATATAAACCTAGTTTGCGTATTTGACTCTGTATGTGACGCTGGTGTGCATAAATTATATTGTAAAGTTTTAGAAAAATATGTAAAGACGTGGCTTACGTTGTAAGATAGGAAAATACCCGATCCTGAAATGTTAAGTCTTTCTTCTTAAATATTAAATAAGTTTTCCTAATTTCTCACAGCTAAAATTCTATTTTAACCCTGTTGTCATTTTTTTTTTTTTTTTTTTTTTTTTTTTTGTACTTGAATACTGTAGGGTTCGTGCACCTCAAGTTCAATGTCCTGTTTCAGGAAACGCGGTAAGGCAAAGCTTATTGTTTTGAAGAGCAATACACAGTCAACAAATCTTTATTATTATTATTATTATTATTATTTAAGGATTTTTATAAGATTTTTTTAAAACGATTGTTCTGTTTTAATCTTGTTGTGAAAGTTTCACACTTGTTTCTGTACCGCTTGTAAGCTTTATGTTATTTAAATTTTATCGCATGACGTAACATAATATAATATTAAATTTTTATTAAATGTTATTTAATACAAAATGAAATAGTGATTTCTTTTTTTTTAATTTATGAAATTTATTAAAGAGCAATATTATTTATTTTCAATTATTCTAATCGCAGCTTAAAATTCACATTTATTATGTAAAAAGAATTTAAAACAAAGTAATATGTCTTATTACTTTTTAACCCTTTGCGACGCAAGACAATTCGGATCATTTAAATTATACTGCCACCGGAATTCATGAACTAAATTAAACTAAAAGAAATTTTAAATTTTAACCCGTTAGTAGTCGCTATAGACAGCACCACCTATAACAGATTGCGCACTTTTTATTTAACTCTCACCAATAATTTTAAGAAGTGATGTGATCGACATTCCTCCGAGTTTATTCGCGTTTTATGTATATCAAGTGCTACTTCTAAAAATTTTTTGTGGCTATTGAATAAAAAAATACGGCAACACTGAAGGATGGGCGGCAAATCGACCAACTAGCGACTACTAACGGGTTAAGGTAAAACAAAACGGCCCTTCCGATATGTTATAAACATAAATTTTTGCTAAAAAATTTCCGGTATGAATTTTTGCAGCTGAATCTTAAATTTTGCGTTCTCGCAGCGATGACAGCGGGCGTTAACCCTTTATCTACTGCATTATGATGTACTGCAATTTTTTTAGTGCAATATTTTTTCTTGAGTCGCTACATCGAAAATTAAGGGATATACATAAATAAAACACTCATCTTTGGAAAAATTAATCCGTTAGAGTTAATTAATTAAATTGGTACTTTAAAGTACCATCAGTACACGGAGGGCTAAAATGTTCTCCTAATTTAAAAAAATCGTAAGACTTTTTTAACGCAGTTTTAACTCTTAAAAATGCTAAATAACCAGAGAACACTAATATGTTACAGCACAAAAAAAATTATTTTTGAAAATTATAATTTTTTTAAAATTTACTTACTTTTTTTACATATAAAAACAGGTCTTACACATAAACTTAACTTTGATGATATTCAAAGAAACAGTTTTCCTTTTCCATAATACACAAAAATACAATACACTTTGTGCATTTTGAGTGAGGTTTGGACTGAATGTTTTTTAAAGCACAAAATTCACAATGACCCCGATTCGAAACAAATGTTGGCCAATGGCATCCTAGATTTTCTAAGTGAATAATCTTTGCAAACAGACATATTCCCTTTCCTCTTCTTTTTTGCACAGAAAACTTGCTCACTACCATTAAATTTGGGTCTTCCTTTTCGTTTTGCCTGTGCTTTTGATTTTGTAAACAGTCCTTTGGTTATGCAAGTCAACATTCCAAAGAAGCTATGCTTTCTCGCTACTCTTTATATGCTATATGCAACCAAATGTTAAAATATGGTACCCACAAACTCAGATTTTTATGGGTAAAATGGGAACTTCGGACTGGACATCTTTTTTTTCCATTGCCTATTCACTCTTGATTTATTGTATTCTGGGGTAGGAAATACTGTATTTTCTGAACAGGAACTACTGCACTCTCGGTCTTATTCAGTCTCTTGATCGTCTATTTCAGAATCTTGACAAAAATTCTAGCAGATTATTTGCTGGGACTTATTCATCTGAAGAATCATCTGTTAGTGCACAACTGTTTTCATATGATAGGCTCTGTAATAAATATAAAGCCTTTTGAATAACAAAATTTCAGTTATTTAATATCTTGAATTTGTTAAATAATTCGATGTTTTCGAGAAGCGTATAAAGGCGTGACTTATTACTCAAAATAGGAATGCTCTTGAACAGTATCTCCTTTTCATCGAACATTAAATATCCTTCCTCAGATTTTTGTTTAAATCTTGTTATCTGTACGCCTATGCTTGTACGCCTCAAATTAAATGTAAAACTTTATAGTAGCATTTTCATGATGGGTTTACTGTATAAAATAAAGATATACCCAACAGAAGTAGATAAGTTATATGTATATATCCATATATATAATATATATATTCTTAAATATTAAACACTTTTGTTTTACATTTACCGCTATTATCATTATCACTATTATTATTTTATTTTGCTATCTAGATTTTTGTAATTGAACATTGTAGGGGCAGGGATGGAACGCGTTGCAGAACTCATATCACTATCAATGTAAGAAAGTTTTCTACTTGCTCATTGAACGATATTATAGATAGCGAAATTTCTTAGATAAACACCGGTATGAATTCTGCGCCCATGTTCCATCCCTGTATGGGTCATATGATTTAAACTATTTAAATTTTAGCGTATGAAGTGACGTTATAAACTAATTCATGTTTTTTAAAAAATAAACTATTTAAAAAATTTTAATTCATAAGCAAATACAACGCGTACTGTAAATAAGCTTCGTTTTTTTATTTTATAATTAATATATTTGTACCCTTTTTCCTGTATAAAGAATAATGTCCATTCTGTGGTAGATCATAATTTATTTTTTCTGTATGTATAGACGGATCCCTAATACATTTTCGCTTGTAACTCCATTATAATTGATTTAAAGTATATAAATAGGACTTTTTTCCGAACCGCCTAGATCTCAAAAAATTGAATATGAGATCATAGGGGTTGCCATCGAAAAAAATGAAGTTGATGCCAGTTTTAAAATGTAGATGACCCCTTAAGCAAAATTTACTTATATCATTATAAATTAGACGTTATTACAGATCGATTGATACCAGACGCATGTTTCTACGATAAAGTACGGCGAAATTAGGTGGAGGGGGGGGGGGGGGTGCTGATTGTACAGCAGTAAACTTTAAGATAATTAAATATAAAAAAAATAATAACAGAGTTTTTTTTTTTTTTTTTTTTTTTAACACTTTCACAACAGCTGACGTAGATTCACGTCATTTTAAAATCTGTAACCAGGGGTCGTTTCTTTGACAATTTGTATGTTATTTATTTCATAAGAAATTATCCAATATTCATATTTGTATAATCAAATATATTATGGATACAAATATTTTGATTAGAAAGAATATAACTATAATTCATATCCATTTGCAATGCAAATTGAATACAGAAAATTTTGTTATAAAATATTGTAACTTGGAAGAATAACGCCCAAAGGTGGACCTTACTGTCAAAAAGACAAAAACATGCGGTCGTGAAAGTGTTAAAATACGGTATTTACTCCTATTTAGTAAATGCAAATGTGACTATTACGTTGAACAGAACACATAAGTAAATTTCTGTAAAGCTAAAGTTTTAAGGAAAATTATTAAGTTCATTATATTATGCAATATAATATTACTTGTTTAACTGTTGCTTTGTTTATATTTAAATAAATTTTTAGGCGCAAAATGCAATAAATTTTGTTTCTTAGTATTCTAAAAAAAAATGTTTTGTTCCTAGATTAAAGAGAGCATACGAAATATTTACCCTAATATTAAACATTAGCACTATTATTCTAAATATGTATAATTATTTTGGAGAAATGGAAATTTATTAGTGAAAATTTAACTCACTGTAATTTTGTCTGATTCACTCGGTTTCCAGGCATATTTTGAGAAGTTTATTCTATAGTGTTTACACAAAATCGCCATTTTTCTAATAAATCCAGAAGTGTTTGACATTTTTTTTCTTTTGAAGAGTATTTGGAATTCGTAAATTTTATTTTAGTTAGTTGTTGAAAATCATAAGAAAACTATTGCAAATTACAAATTATTAGAAAACTATCACATTTAACTTATAGAAAATTACTGTGACTCAAATATGCTTGCAGTTTTGCCACACTTTGCTACTTTTATATTGAACTGTCACCAATAATTTTGGAAAGTTTTATTTGATAGACTTAATAGATGAATCAGTTTGAAAAATCGTTCATTATGCATATTAAGTATTCATCTCAAAATTATTGTTGATTGTTGCAAAAAAAATTGTAAACTCCGGTAACACTGCATACCTGTAATGCTCCCAGAATTATATACATGCAGATGTCGCATTCTTTACTTTTTTAAAGGTATTTTTGGGGATAAGAGATTTTTGCTTATTTTGCCTCCTAACCCCTTGGGAGAGGGTGCAAAACGTGTTTTCACATGGGCAAAAATGTGATTTCACAAAATCCTTTCATATCTCAAACAATAGCCTCCTTAACTAGATGCCTGTCGCGCGGCTTGGAAACTTGGCAACAGTTGAAGCGGTAAACAGCGCCACCTGGAACAGATTGAGCGATTTTTTTATTCAACAACCACCAAAATTTTTAAAAGAGGGATATGATATAGATAAAAGGAGAATAGAATCGAAGAAATGTCGTTTATATATATCATATCACTTCTTAAAATTTTGGTGCAAATTTAATAAAAAAGTCACACAATCTGTACCAGGTGGCGCCGTCAACCGCTTCAACTGTTGCCAAATTTCCAAGCTACGCGACAGGCATCTAGTTTAGGAGGCTATGTTCAAACATACTTGCCAACATACTAATTAATATTCCGCAGTACTCTCAGCTCCACCTTCTTTTTCACAACGGTATCTTTTTAGAGTATTTTTCTTCTTATTTAATCGTTACTGCATTTGGAGAATATTACTCTAAAAATTTATAGGTATGAGAAAAAGGGTGGGACTAACAAGACTACGAAATATTAATTAGGATGTTGGCAAGTATGTCTCAAAATAAGAAACAGGTATATATATACGATTTTTGCTTAAAATTTAGCAAACACAAATACCTAAAAACAAATTTCTTGAATTCTAGAGATTCATTCCCAAAGAAGGAGGAGCCTTTTGGAACATTATGCTTCATCTATACATATAAAAGTGTACATTCACCACTGAATCAGTATGCTGTGGTGATTCTGGGTGGGAATGGATCATGAATTTTTGAGTGATGTTTGATACTACAGCCCTGATTTGAAACCCCGCACTAAGCTGGGGTTTTGCGAAATTTCCCTCTTTCGCCCTGGGGGATGAAAAAAATAAATTTGTAAGAATTAATCAGCTCCAAATTGCTCCATGGTGAAGAATTTGCACATAGGGAAACTAGACAAAAATACAATAAAATAAATAAATAAATAAATCTCGATTTTAATGAAGAAAAGGGATCTTTTTTTTTTCCTTTTTTTTTTTCTTGAATGGGTGGGAATAATTTCCAAAATACGGACTTAACAATGGAACTCTTCCGAAAATGGCAAAAAAGAAAAAAAAAAGTTAAAATTGACTGTTTGCCATGTACTTATTTTTATTTTTATGTATTTATTTATTTATTTAATTATTATTTTTTTGGGGGGGGATATTTACGACGGGGAAGATTCGGGAGCCCCCTTTCTTGGTGAAATTTTTTCTGGAGAATCTATGGGAGCTGCAATCAAAAATTCTTGTGTGTGAGTTGATTATTTGCATAAAACACCAACTATGACGAGAATTTGCAAAATTCCCCGTTTTTCCCCTGGGGGGTGGGGGGTGGGGGTTACGGGTAAAGAATAGTATCCCAAGCGTTTTCCAAGAATAGTTTTCCATTTCAGTCCCTAATTATCGTAGGACGACAAATTTTTGGTATCTTTATGTGTACCCAACTCGCATTATAAAAGGATTTTGCGAAATGTCCCCTTCCCTCTTTGGCGACGGGAGAGTGGTAAACAACACGTTTCCGTTTCCAATTGTAACTTTTTTTTCTAATTTATATCAGAAAGGTGATTTTTTGACGTAATGTTTGGCTTCGTGAGCCTAAAACACTCTATGAATAGACTTTGTAACACTCCCCTTTCCCCTTTGGTGACAGGGATAAAAAAAACACATCCAAGCGTAACTCCATTTAGCGGAAGCAACAACAAAGGCGGAAGCAACAACAAAGGCGGACAGACATTCAAATACTCGTCGACATCAACTTCATAAACAGGCAGGCAATAGAAATATTAGACACACACATAGCATATATACTTATCAGATACCCTCGTGTACACAAAGGTAATAATTCCAAAAGTGCCCGAATGGCCCTTAATTACTAGATGTAGTACAATACTATTAGAAAAATTTTGATGTAAAATAAAGTTATTTTAAAAAATACTTTTTAAAATCGTATAGAAAATTTAAATTATCTTGCGAAGATATAAGATATATTATCTTGTTATATAAGGTATAACACAGGAAAAATTAGCAGTTGAAGATGTGAACGTACTTCATTTTTATCTCACGGAAGATATATATATTCAAAAGCAACTGTTTCTAAGTTCACACTTGGATACAGAAAAGAAAAATAAATAAATATAAATAAATAAATGTAAAAAAAAAAAAAAATTGCGCCTTCATGTTTAAATCTCCCTAATAATATAAACGGTTCTGTGCTCAAAGATTTTACATGTGAGTTGCCGTGTCCAATTCCAGCTCACGCTCCTCGACCTAGCCGTTCGGAGTTTTTCGTGCTTTTCTCCGGAATTTTCGTAAATACGATCTAGGACACTTTAGAAAGACTTCCAACGTAGAGCACTCTCCCTCAGGCCTAGCACCCTAATGCAGTCTATTGGCCTTAATTCCCATAACCCTATAACCTTCATAATAACTTTTTTTTTCTTTTTTTTTTTTTTAATACATTTCAATATTTAACAAAAATAACTTTTCATGTTTGTGTTTTAGTCTTTGAAATGCTGTCTTCAACAATCGATGTAATAATTTGCACGGAAGAATACATACACCGTCAGTATTTAATAAATTAAACACAAAAGCGCAAAATCCTGCTTAAAAATAATGCATTGTTTTTAATGAAAGCTTAAAGAAGCGGTTAGTCTTCTTAATGAAAAGAGTTAACACATGACGGTCAATAAAGTGTAAACGCAACATTATAACAACACTCGTTCTGAAACGGTTAAATACTGCTTTATACAAGCTGCTTTATATACTGCTTCATACTTTATTTTAATTTTTATATGCAAGTGTTGTCGAATGCACTCTTGAAGCGATATATTCAAAAACATAATTATTCATATACGTAACAGCAATTAGAGTCATCTAACCTGACAATTAAGGCGGTGGTATTATACTGATGAAGGCTAAAGACTGTTTCGAAACAGCTCACATGACAAAAATGTTGCTAGTTGAGTTCGAATGAGGGGTTTTGCTCAACTCTCCATAAAAGATTGTTTTAGTGCCCTGCCATGATCAAATGACCAATCCATGCAACTAACATTTTCGAACCGATTACGAAAATCATCTGGCTGAATTCATTTGGTTGGAAAACAACGGAAAAAATTTCCGTTTCGCTTCAGTTAAAAATCCTGCTTAATAAATGTTTCATTAGCTTTGCAGGATACATTAATGAGCAGAAAAGATTTTTGTGTGTTGTTTGGTAAACATTTTTTTTTTTTCATTTGCAGATGACAAATTCGTCTATGGCACTTTTACACATCTGCAGGGCCGCCATAGGAGACTTATTTTAATATTTCCATAACATTATAATTTATACAGGAGCTCACGGTACCGCCTGAGATGTTCCACATACAACGCATATTTTTTAGAAGCATAAGAGGCAATTATTTATACCACTCGTTCATGATACCTACAGTCCTGAAAAAAGGAGATAGAATGACTAACTAGAAGGTCCGTCAGGTTCCATGTAAAAAAATACACAATATTTCTGATGCAAATGTAATTTTTCAAAATATCTTTCTCATCTAAAAGCTCAAAGATTTTCACTTCAGAAAAGGACATCTATTAACAGAGCTGCCAACACCATAATTAATAATCCTGAGGATTATTAGTATCCAAATTTTTTCACACGAGTCTTATTTTAGAGTATTCCTCTTCTTATTTCATCGTAAACACATTTAAAATGAACTGCTATAAAATTAAAGTTGTGTGGGAAAAGGGGTGGGTACTAACAATATACTCCGAATTAGGTTTGCATCTATGAACAACAGAGCCTGATTAAGGGGGAAGCACACACTATTTATACTTACACCGTTATTTTTTAACAAATACATTCCTCCCATAATAAACAGAAAATTCTCATTAAAAATTATTTTAAAAGAATTCTGGTGTCGAATAAAGATGAGTAAATTGGATTGTTTTACACCGTTCATTTTTTATAAAAAATATTTCCTCGTCAAAGCGTGGAATTTCTATGACATGAAGTAAAAAATAATTGTAAAAATATTCCGGTGAGAGCGGAGATAATGTGTGCTTCCCCCTTAATCAGGCTCTGCTGAACAGTATGGGTGATCAAAATATTATTTTTCTTTTCACATTTTTTCAAGTATCTAACAAAATACCCGACAAATTAGCCTGAAACTTCATACATGCAAAGAACATTTAAAAACTCATATTTTTGCACTATTGATTTAGCCCAGAATGCAATTGGGGGACCAACTACAAATTGAAGAAAACCGAAAATACTTTGAATCATCCTGTATCATAAAATACTACAAATGATTTCTAACTTAAATACATTTTTACACTTGCTGTGTACGATATTTGAACGTTTTCGTGTGCACAATCATTTTGCTACAGTTTTTTTTTTTTTATTATTAATTTTTACGACACGTTTTTTGCTTATAACTAGAACATATATCAATAAAAATTCGCAAAACTGACTAAAATATTTACAAAAAATTAGAGAAACATTATTCTGAAACATAAAATTAATACGTATAATAAACGTTGCGATATGAGCATTTTTATTAAATGGTATTTTACTGCACACGCTCGAAAAAAAAAAAAAAAATATTGTAAAGGTTGAAAGCTAAATATTTTGAGCAACTTTTGATAAAAAAAATCATTCGAATAGAGTAAAACGTAAGCAAATTGTCGGCAAAAGAACGACATAGATTTTAGATATTTTCTAGAGTTGAAATTTCTTAAGGGATTTTACACATGCCGTGAATTTAAATTGGATATCCAATTATTTCAATCACATTGCGAAAAAAAAAAAAAAAAGTGCGAAAAAACCCTTATGAACACACAAATATTATTAAATAAATAAAAATATGTTAATGTTACATGCCTATAAGTGATTTTTCACAAAAAACATCATTTACAATGCGGTTGAAATAATTGGATCTTTAAATTAAATAAACGGCAGGTGGAAAACCACTTGTGAAATGTCATCTGTTTAAAATACCAAAAATTTAACTTGTTCTTCGGCCCACAATTCGTTTAACATTTTATCTATTCAAATGAGTTGGCAAGGTTGCTTAATATATCTAGCTGGCAAACTATGCAATAAGTATCTTTCTATCTTTCGCGCATACGTAGTAAAATAATATTTACTGTAAATGCTCATATTTCAACGAATATTACACGTGGGAAAATTATAATTCCGAATAAGGCTTCACTAATCTATTGTCAATTTTTCAGCAAGTTTTGTAAAATTTTATGGAAATCCGTTCTAGTTATAAGCAAAAAGCATGTAAAAAATTAATTTTTGAAATATATATATATATATATATATATATATATTGGCCTAATATCTGCCTAAATAATTGCGCAATTCCCGCACCGAAAGATACACATATTGTGGATAGAATGTGCAACAATATATAAAAGATACAAGTCATTTGTAGCTCTTTATGATACAGGGTGATTCAATGTATTTTTGCTCTTCTTCAATTTGTGGTTGGACCCCTAATTACACTCTGGTCAAAATCGATAGTGGAAAATGGAAATTTAAAAATTTTCTTTGCATGTATAAAGTTTCAGGCTATTTCGTCTAGTATTTTTCTAAATAATCAAAAAAAAAAAAAAAAAGAAAAAGAAAAAGAAAAAGAAAAAAAAAGAAACTTGGGGGACGCTTGGGGGACTTAGAAGTGAAGCTCCTTACGCCGTTAGGAGTGAAGTTTCTTACGCCTTTTGTCCAATTCCGAATTTGATCTGATAAAGCGATCTAGATTGTTCCTTCTCTCTCTCACTATTTTATTGTTTACTTTCTATTTCTTTTTTCTCAATGCTAATAATGTAAAGTAAGGAGCCAAATTAAAAAGTTGCACTTACTATTTTAGCGAAAATATTTGTTTATTAAAAATTAAATGTAAAAAAACAAATTATAAATTATATTAAAAAAAAAAAAAACTAGTATGTTGCGGCCACCACAAGACATTCATTTATATTTTCCTATACATAAAGTGAATAATTTATTAAAACTATTATTTAATAAAATTATCTAACATGATGAATGCGAATGATTTTCATCTTAGAGAAAACTAACACTAAGTATCCAAAGAAAGACAGTTTTATTGTCTATAAATAACATCTTAAAAAATGTGTTTTTATAATTGTTATTTCACATATCAAGTTTCGTACAGTTTTATGCCCTACAAGTTGAGATACAGCCTTCCTATTATCGAGGAAATTTTCACTTTAGCAGCTCCATCTATTGGCCTAAAATAATCAAACATGTATCAGCATTATGTCTCATAACGACCTTCACACATATAAAGTTTTCTTTGATTATACGTAAAAGAACCTGAGATATAGCCTTGTCTTAAATTGCAGAAACAGGTGTGAGGCAGTGCAACCTGTTGAGCGGTTGACACCAAAATTTGATAGAATCTAATTTATGTGGGGGTACATCTACATGTAAATTTTTATGCAACTCTGTGCAGTAGTCCCTGGAATTTAGCATCTATAAACATTCAAACTGAATCAGCATAGTGTCTCATAATGACCTTCTTACATATCAAATTTTGTTTGATTATACGCAATTGAACCTGAGATATAGCGTATCCCTTAAACTGCGTAAATCGCTGTATAACAGCGCCATCTGTTGAGCGGTTAACACCAAAAGTTAGCAGGAACTAATTTAGGTCAAGGTTCATCAACATACAAATTTATATACAATTCTGAGTAGTTGTTCTGGAGATACAGTTGCCACAAACAAGCATAACGGTTTTTCGCTACGTGACGCTTTCTGCTAGTTAACTCACTACTGCAACCCGCATTTAGAAATTTCGTTCCAAAAAGTTTTAATAATTAGATCACCCACTGCATATTAAGCATTAATAATTTCTGTACAAAGCGCGTAGGAATTTGATGAACGCTGATAGGGATTCAAGACATTTTGAAGTCTCTTACTCCACCATTAACTTTACTTTTGCAAATTTCATGTTATATTATTTCTTTAAAATATACCTAATATCATATTTTTACAAAGAATGTATTAAGAATACAAACTCGTTCATTAAAAAAGTTTATATTATAATATGTAATATAAATATGAATTAGAGTCCTGCACGGGTCAGGTTTTACCCAACCCGAACCCGACAAACGAGTTTTAAATCAACCCGAAACCCGACGGGAACCCGACAAATATTTTTCCATCAACCCGAAAACGGACCCGAACCCGCAATAAAGATATTTTTGCGACACGCACCCGACCCGAACCCTCTATCTTTATATCCGAACCCGACCCAGAACCCGAAAACTGAATGAACATTACTAATTCATCTAAAAGTCATGTAAATCTTTTTACAATTATATAATAAGGTGAATTTTTACTGTCGTAAGTTGGTAAATTATTTTAAAAAGAATTAAAATGTTATATTAAGTTAAAAATTTAAAATTCTGAAAAACGGATTAATAACAATTTTTAACCATTTATGTGAGTTGTGAATTTCAAGAGTTCAAAATTATGCTTCAAGTTAAATGTTCGTTGTTTATTGTTTGTTTGATACATATATTCTAAAAAAAAAAAAAAAAAAAAAATGGAAAGAAAGGTAAGAAAGTTTGTTGGTTGTTTTACGTCACACAAGTGCTGCCCAGTGGGCAACTGACAACGATCTGGGACTCATCCCTTGAGGTGTTCCGGAGACATACCATTACAATTTTGATCCTCCATGGAAGGGATGGCTCTCCCATTTCGGTGACCCCCAGAGGTATATTTTTTTATGGGAGACATGGAGGAAATTGCGGCCACGACAGATTTGTACCAGCAATCATTATTGTACACGACGGTCTTTGACCGGCTCGAGTACCGAACCAGCGATCTTCCAATTAAGAGCCCGGCGCTCTACTGACTGGGTTTCAGAAAGAAGAAGAAAAACAAAATACGTATTTTCATTTATTGCTTTCGTTTGATCTGAATATTTATTTAACACAATAATTTGTGTAGCAGTAGCAAGGATATGATTCGCAATGAAATATCTGCTTTCCTTCGATCACTTTCAATTCAGCAAATTAGCTTCTTCCAGTTGTAGTTTCGGTGCATTGTTTATTTGTCCTAGAGAAGATAATAAAGAATGTTATCTGCCTTTATGGAATCCGTTTCCTAAATGAGCTTATTTTACATTTCTTTATTTCTTTATTTCATTTTTTTCCCTAATTAAACCACAACAAGTATTTCATTATATTTGCTGTATTTACAAATATAAATGGACGAAAAATCATAATTTCGTTTACATAAAAGCGAGGATTGAAGTTCATTGAAAATAAAAGTATCTAATAAATATTTAAATTTAAGAACCTTGTTAATTTTCAAAAAGTAAAAGCGAGTTTATACTGCATTTCTTTTATTTATGTATTAACAATAGTCAAAAAAGATTTATAATACTAAAATTTTCTTACAATTTCTACAAAAAGTACGTATTAGATTCTTTCAAGAAATGAAAACATGTACGGATATTTTTTTCTTCCTTATACGGATCCAGATACGAACACCGATCATACGGATACGAATACGAAGTTCCGACACATATTTAGTGTATATAGTATGTTTAAATCAGTTATTAATTATGTCTACAAATTTATGCTTATAATTATATATAATTTTTTGAATGATCTTCTGAAGACGACCTGACTCGTTGAAAACTGAACCCAACCCGAACCCGACCCGCAAGGAAAAAATTCAACAAATCCGACACGAACACGACCCGCAGGAAAAAATAATCAACCAACCCGACCCGCAAGAAAAAAAAATATATGTGAACACAACCCGAACCCGACCAGCGGGTCGGGTCGGGTTCGGGTACAATAAGGTTACCCGACGAGATCCAGGACACTAATATGAACACAGAAAACCTAGTTCTATAAAAAGTAAACCACAAGGATAATGCTTCAAGGGCAAAAATAAAAGGCGGTTGCGAAAGTATTAAAATTGTGATGACCACAAGTTTACACACCCACACACACACACATATATATATACATATATATATATATTTGTATATGCCAAACATTACCGTTTTTTTAAACGTTACAATATTTAACAAAAATGATTTTTCGCGTTCGTGGTTTAATCTTTAAAATTTTATCTTCAGCATTCCATGTGGTAATTGTCACTGAAGATTACATGCACCGTCAGTACATAATAATTTAAACAAGAATATGAAAAATTTTATTAAAAATAATGTTTTGTTTATAATGAAAGCCTAAGAAGCGTTTAGTCTTTTTAATGAAATGAATTAACAAGTGGTGAGTCGACAAAATGTAAATATAACGCCACTTTAACCCAGTGCTTGTCCTGAAAGTGTATATCGCTCTATACACAGTTGTTTTATATGCAAGTATTACTGAATGCACCCATTAAGCGATATAATCATAAAAAACAATTAAACATAATTATTCATTAACATCACGGCAATTAAAGACATCTAACCAGACAATTTATGTGGTGACATTATACTGTTGAAACCTAAAGACTGTTTTGAAGCAGCTCACATGACACAAACTTCGCTAGTTAAACTCAAATTTGGGACTTTGCCCGACTCTCCTTACAAATATACATTAGCGTCGTGCCATGATCAAATAAGGAACTCATATAATTAAAATTTCGAATCAATGATAAAACTAATCTTGTTGAATTGACATGGCTGAAATAAATGAAGAAGATGTACTTTTAGTATAGTTAAAATTCCTATTGTACCGCGTAATAAATGTTTCAATTTCTTTGCAAGATACATTAATAAGGAGGGAAGATTTCAGTCTATATTCAGAGTAGCCAATTTTTTAAACTTTTAAATCAGAATTTACGCCATTATTTTTAAATAGAAAATGTTATATATATTTTCGAGGATTAATATTACCGAAAAAGGCTATACATTTTTTCCTGTTTGAAGTCTCCCGCCAAAAACTTTGCACTTGTTCAATAAAGCGGTTTTTAATCCATTTGCATATGGCAAACGGAAATTTACCTATGCAGGGTATCAAAAGACGAAATTGTTTTCCTGATTCTTGCACTACTATATTTATAATGTAATTTTTTAGTTAATTGATCGTGCAAACTCACAACTAAAATTCCCGACAGAAAAATACTCGTGGAAGAATTCGTCTGCCAACACCTTGCTACGGCCCTTAGACACTTAAGTGCATACATTAAAAGGTTAAGAGGCACATGCCGATGCCTCTCGTTCTTGACACCTAGATAAATATAAAATTGTTAGTCACGCGTTAAAAGGTAGTCCGTTACATTGGATAAAAAAAATTACATATTTTTTCTGATGGAATCATAATTTTTCTTAAAATTTTCCCATCTGAAAACTCGATTTTTGCTTCAAATGCATATCTGCCAACAATTCTAACTTTTAAATCAGATTTAACACCAGTATCTATAAAAAGAATTCTGCCATATATATTTTCGGCAAATAAATAAACTGAAAACGCTTATAAAAACTTTCCGGTATGAAGTCTCCGTTGAAATAACGGAAATTTGGTACCTATGCAAATGAGAACATATGTTAAACATCAACCATTTCCGTACCAAGCGTTTCACCCTTTGGAAATCGTTGACGAGAATTCCTGTAATTTTGAAATTATCATTTAATCATCAACGTTAATTTTCCAAATTTTATGTTACATTATTTCTTAGGAATATACGAAATATCGCATTTATACAATGAATGTATCAAGAATGTAATATCTTTGATTTAAAAAAAAATAATTATAATGTGTAGTCATTCTATATAAATGTGAATGCAGTATATCCTGTTCTAAAAAATCTAACCGGCAAAGATAACGCTCACTGACTGAGCTTAATCTCTAACTAGAAAACCATCCCAAAAGTTGTGTAATAGAAATAAATTAAATGATTTTCAGTAAAGATGTCATTTTCTGATGTGATTTTTGACGCATAAACTGTTTGCCCTCATAAACCCGTTCTCGAGAAATCTATATTTAAGTTCGAGTAAATTTGTAGTATCGAGAAAAGCGTACGAGGAGTCCCTTTAAAAATTGTCAGAACCATGATTTTTATCAAATTTTAGATTTTATATTAGCGAATTTTTAGACATTATATCTCGATAGAATGCACCTCAAACCTTAAATGGGCAATTGATTTATGCATATAACAACACGTTTGACCTTGGTCTTTCGATTTCTGGTTGCATAGATGCAACACTTGAATTTATTCTGGAGTACTTTTAGACCCGCCTATATTTCCGCACCGCATTATTTATAGACGAATTTTCTCCAATATATAACTTCCATAAAATAATAAAAAATGTTTTTTAAAAATAAGTGGTATGGAATAAAGACGGGGCTAATAATACTCCGGAATAAATCAAATTTTAGGCATCTATGTGGTGGTTTTGGACTTCATTCATTATTTTAGTAAGGTGTGTCCTTATCGATTCAGGTGTGGTTGCATGGATCATTAACGAAATTTCAGAATTCATAACTCAAAAACAAACTGACAAGCGCGATTGTTTTATGCGTCAAAAACATGTTTACATATGCTCTTTCGATTTATGCTTATTTGGATTTTTCCTATTATTACAGTGAGGGGTGGTTTCCTGTTAAGGACAGAAACCGGCAGCCGCAAAAACATTAGCATCTTGATTACCGTCATAGTTGCCAACTTTTATAAATGCAATTTAAGGAGAATCACTACTATAATTTTGGGAAATTTCTTACACAGCTGTCTACCTAATCCGAAGTATTGATAGTAACCGCCCATTTTTTCACACCACTTAACCCCTTAACGCGCGCTGTCCTCGCTGCGAGGACGCAAAATTTAAGATCCAGTTGCACAAATTCATCCCGGAAATTTTCTAGCAAAAATTCACGTTTATAACATATCAGAAAAGGCCGGTTTTTTAAACCTTAAAATTTAAAATTTCTTTTAGTTTAATTTAGTTCATGAATTCCGGTGGCAGTGTAATTTAAATGTTTCAAATTGTCTTGCGCCGCAAAGGGTTAATTTTTATACCAATTCTCTTTAAATGTATTTACGCTGAAAAACGAAGAAAAGTACTGAAAAAAAAAAAAAAAGGCTGGTGTGAAAAAAAAAGGCGGATACTTACAATCAGCAGGATTATTAATAAGGATATTGGCAGCCCTGCTTTTATATCAGCTTTCGGAGATATAAAATCTTTAAATTCACTATCATAAAATTCTGGTGTAAAATCTTCTCAATAATCGATAAAATTTTGCCACTATGACGACCACCTATTTATATATTCATACTTGCCAACATCCTAATTAATATTCCGTAGTGCTGTCTGTCCCGCCCTTTTTTCCACACCAGTAAATTTTTAGAGCAATATTCTCCAAATGCAATAACAATTAAATAAGGAGAAAATACTCTAAGAAGATACTTGTGTGAAAAAGAAGGCGGGGCTAACAATACGACGGAATATTAATTAGTATATTGCAAGTATGATATATTTTTTTTGTATCTCCTATATATTAGATTGTTGTTGTTGTTGTTGCTTTTTAAACGTTACATTATTTAACAAAAATTGTTTTTCGCGTTAGGGTTTTAATTTTTGAAACTCTGTCTTCAACAATTGATATGATACATCAAAAATTTACGCAAAGTTAAAAACGCCAAGGTAAGAAATTTGTTAAGTGCAGACTGCAATTACCGTAGCGCACAGCGTACAATTATCAGCGCAGAATGACGAAGTTGACTGTTGCTCGTGTACAAGTATATAAGTATTGAAGCGGGTTATAGAGTCAGAGTAGCAACCAATAGGATTTTAGGATGATGGAGGTGTAAGCCAATAGGAAGTTGGCTCACACCTCAAGTTTTACATTAAAGAACACATGAGTTATATTCAGAAATAAGAAACATAAATATCGGTCATTGCTAAACGTTGTTGGGTTGGTTGGTTGGTTGATTTTTTATGGCGCAAGATCTAGAATAAGATATTCTGCGCCAAACTTTGTCTGGATGGGGGACCCCATCCAGAGTACAAAATAAAAACAAAAAACAAAAAAGGGCAAAACATTAAGAAACTATATATAATAAAAATATATATATAAAACGTTACAGATAATGTATATAATAGAAAACAGACATAAAAATTAAGAAACTATATACAGGGATGGAACACGGGCGCAGACTTCATACCACTATCAATGCAAGAAATTTTTCTTCTTCTTAAATCAACGATATTATAGATACAGAAATTTCTTAAACAGATTCCGGTATGAATTCTGCGCCCGTGTTCCATCCCTGTATATATATAATGAAAAACAGATGTAAAAAGGTAACAGTATATACAATAAAATCAAAAATAAAATATTAGAAACAGTGTATAAAGTAAAATCAGATATCGAAATAAAAACCTGCCATGTTTAGAAAGTTCGTCATTTGATGATGAGGATGAATACCTAAAAGGTTTGTCAGATTTGATGATGATGAATTAAAAAAAAAAATCTATATAAATGACGAGGGCATGGGCAATCAGTGTGTATATGGGGAATGGTAAGTGAATCAGTAAGACATTTGGGACAACATTGTTGGGAAAATAACCATAGTTTCAACTTTAATTCAGCTAAAATAATCTGTCAGCCTAAGCACTTATATGTACTCGATTTTCTAGTGGCTTTCCATTTTTATAAAAATCATAAAAGTATCATTAATTGTCTGTTTAAGGCTGAAAGGATTAATATAACACCACCATATATATCAACTCTTCCGTCCCCATTCAAGGACACACCAGCTACCAAGCTGTTCTGCGCTCAATGCTGGTAGACGTGAGGTGTCGGGTTCGATCCCAGGTCGCTCTGGTCGGTGAAGGCTTTCGGGGTTTCCGTGCTTTTCCCGAAAACTTGCGTAAGTACGGCCAATACCCCTTAGAATGAATTCCACGGAAGGCACTTTCCCTCAGGCCCAGGACCCTTGTGAATTCAATCAGCTTTATTCCCAAACACCAACACACCATTCAGACATTTTACAATAACTTCAAGATAATTAATATAAGAAAATAAACATATGAGAGACATCCTAAAATAATATGGTAAGTACACATATTTAGAAAATGGCAATTCTGGCATTATAAGCTAGATTCCATATTTACATTATAAGCTCACTGTCAAACATTAATTCGAATTGAATCAGAATTTAAAATGTTATCATGTTTGTCTCGCTTACTTTATAACATTCGCTTTTTATTAAAAACAGTGGATAAAGTTCATTAATAAACATGGTTGTGACGGTCTATGTGTAAACAAAAATCCAAACGAATTCGGAATACGCTTTTTCAATGTGAATTTGAAATTTTCAAGTGGTCTCAACTTGAAAATAAAATGGCAGAACAACTTGGTTAACAAACATATCCAAGATATTTATAAGATAAATTCACTTTCCAAATACGGTTCGATTTGGAGTATTATTTCCGAAGTTATCGTGATGTTAAATTTTCAAGTGGTAGCCTGATTTCAAGCTGTTTATAACATTCGCACTTTCTTAAAAATTGCGGATAAAGTTCATTAATAAAATTGTTGTGACACTTATATGGTTTACGTATACATCAAAATTCAAGCAAATCCAATCTTGAATAAGCTTTTTACAAGGTGAACTTGAAATTTTCAAGTGGGCTCCACATGAAAACAAAATGGCGGAGCAATCTGGCTAACAAACCCCTCCAAGATATTTATATGTTCACTGTACAAATTTGGTTCGACTTTGAGTATTATTTCGGGAGTTATCGTGATGACATTATTTCCATTATACATACATATATGTAGATAGATAGATACCGCTATAGATAGATAGATACCGCTGTTGTTAGCCACGTCTTCTTTTTCATACCAGTATCTTTTTAGAGTATTTTTCTTGTTATTAAATCGTTAGTGCATTTGAAGAATGTTACTCTAAAAATTTACTGGTGTAGAAAGGGCGGGACTGACAGAACTACGGAATATTAATTAGGATGTTGGCAAGTATGCTATAAATGTATCGAAAGCATACTTGCCAACCTAACCCCGAAGATTGTTAGTTCCCGCCCCTTTTTGTACACCACCTAATTTTTAGAGTAATTTTCTTCAAATATATTTACGATTAAATAAGAAAAAAGTACTCTAAAAAAAGTCTGGTGTGAAAAAATAGGCGGAAAGGGGCGGGACTAACAATATTTCGGGTTAGGTTGGCAAGTATGCAGAAGTATTTCTGAATAAAATTAGTGTGGGTGAAAAAGGCGGAAATTTCTCATATCTGTGAGTGTCCTGAGAAAAGGGCGAAGAGTACCACTCCTGCAAATAACTATGATAAAATAAGGAAAGTATAGTTATGAAAAATGTGGTATGAAAAGAAGGCGGGACTAAAAATGCTCCGAAATAACGTAAAGAAATTGACAATACTGTATATCCTCCTGTTATTAAATATAATAGTGTTATTCAATCCTGTTATTTAATATAATCACCCACCTGGCCCATAAAGTATATACCACAACCCCTCAGAGGGTTAAAAGAGTTATGACGTAAAGTAAATTTTATTTTTTAAAATACTTCTCAAAACCCTATTGAAATTTTAAAATATCTTGTGGAAAGTATAATACAAGAATTAACACAGAGAAAAATAGACACTTAACACTTTCGCGACCGCACGCTTTTGTCTTTTTGACAGTCAGGCAAGCCTGTGGGCGTTATTATCGCAAGTTACAACATTTCAGGACAAAATTTACGGTATTCATATTTATATTACAAATGAATATACATAATATTTATACTCTTTCTAATCAAAGTATTTGTTTCCATAATATATTTGATTCTACAAAAATGAATATTGGATATACTCTTAAGAAATAAATAACATACAAATTGAGGAAGAAACACACACTGACGGAGTTAGAGATTTTCAAATGACGAGAATCTGCGTCAGCGGTAGCGAAATTGTTAAATCTATGAACCATTTTTTTTTTCTTTGTATGACGATATATGATATTTAACTGCAAAATTTTTTAAGTTGAGATATGAGCACGGGTAGGTAACAAATTAAGGATTAGTAGAAATTAAGAGCGAACTGCTATAAAGCAGAATAAAATTTGTGTAAAATTCTTGGCAATAAGACAACAGTCACATTATCATATTACCTAACATTTATGCCAATTGGAAACCAGCTTCAGCTGGTTTTTTTAATAGTTAAATATATTTACGTAATTCAATTTTAAATGTATTTTGTTATTATAACATTTAAACATTCAATTCTTATGAGTAAAGGCATTCTATAAAAAGACATATGTTTACTTGGAAGCAGTTGAAAATTATTGATTTAAGTATTGTATGATGAAAAAGATTGATTTAAGTTCATTTTCCGGGCATTGCATCAGCTGCGAAATATAATCGAATAACATTCGGTTATATTCGCAGCTGGTAAGTGTAAGACTGTAATTGTAGCTAAGGTTCGGAAAGTGTAAGACTGTACATCAGGAATTATTTTCTTTTTATTTTCAAAATGCGATGATAAAATCATTCACAAAAATTTTTCCCGCAAGTGCATTTTAGGCCTTCGAAATACACATGCGAAGTATACAATTTTCAAAAATATGAGAAAATGAAAAAAAAAAAAGATCATTTGAGAATTGTAATACAGTGAAACCCCGATATATCGTTTCCGCATCCATCTTTTTCCCGCATTGGTCGTTTTATTTCTATGGTCCCTGCACAAATTATATTTAAATAATGTTAACGAAATCTGCATGTATCATGCTTCAAAAAGTTTTTTTCTCGCATTCATCGTTGTAAAACTTTTCTCCTGACCTGTAAAATTTGTCTCCTGGAGGACAAGCGGCTCCATATGGCATAAAACTGGAATTACTTCTTTCCTCCTAACATAACTCTTTTCCACATTTCCATGGAGGATCGAAATTGTGATGCCATATCCATGGAGCATCTATTCATTTTGTAATTTCAGCATGGCAGGAAGAACCTCTTAAATAATCTAGATAATTTTTTCGTGAAATATGGTTATAAGCGGAAAAATGATGAAGAATACCAAACACAAGGGGAAGAAAATGATGATGATGATGACTGTAATGCAGATGAATACAGGTTGCGTGCAGCTGAGGATGCGTCTGATACAAAATTTAGTGATAATATTTGTATGTAATCTAGACGTGTGACATGTGGGATCCTAAAGAATATCTGAAATGTGTGACTTCAAAAAATGAATTAATGGCGAAGAAACAGAGGTTAGTTTTCACGCCGATAACGCAATTATCGCTTTTGAAAATGCACGAACTTTGATATAAGCACATGAAACTACAGATAAGCACCAGAAAAATGTTGTGAATCTGGAAAAAATCCTGTTTAATTTATAAAATGAACAAAAAACCCAATATAAATTTACTGATTTATTAAAATAAATTTTACTTCATGCTCTACAACATAGATTTATTTTATTAGTAGTTATTATTATTAAATTACTGTATACCATGTGTATATAAAATAAATAAACATTATTTTCTTCTTGATTTGCCTATAACACACATTCGTCGTTTTCCCGCTTTCGTCGTTTTTTTTTTTTTTTTCACGCACCCTATGAAAAACGATTTATCGGGTTCTACTGTATAAAGTTATTTTAAGTTACAGAATATTAATTGAACCTTTTGGCAAAAATATATATAAAACCTGTTTTTTTTTTTTTTTTTGAGCAACATTAAAACAGTATACTGAGAATAAGTAAGATAATTTTTAGAAATTTCATAAAGACAGGGATGGAACACGGGCGCAGAATTCATACCAGAATCTGTTTAAGAAATTTCTCTAACTATAATATCGTTTATTTAAGAAGTAGAAAATTTTCTTACACTGATAGTGGTATGAATTCTGCGCCCGTGTTCCATCCTTGTAAAGAAATGAGAAATATAATTCTGCAAATCATTTTAATTACTTATTTAAGAAAATGTTCTGCAACATGAAATTCGCAATGTGTTTCAATGTGTTTATCAAAAAATATCATTCCTTAAAGAAATATTCTAGAATGAAAGAAAAATGTACAAATTGTTATGTAGCCTTTGTGAAATGTGTTACTCCTAATGCAAGTGTACAATATTGATTACTATTCGCATTTGCTGTGAAGCGTTCCAACACATAATGTGTGATAGTGCTTGAAAAAATGAATAAACGGAAACAAATTTTAGCAACAAATTGATTCGTAATAGTGTAATAATGTTGTTAATGATAATGTTAAGATATATTATATAGTCATAATAGTGTAAAAATATATTCATGAAAATATAGTCGTACGTGTGTAAAAATCTGTGAAAAATAATATTTGTATAAAAATTAATATTGTTGTATAAATATAATATTTGTTGAAAAATAATATTTGTATCTGTACATAAAATTATATATCATATGAAGAACTTACTAAGTATGTGACAAATGTTTTCATATAACTATATGTCATGTTTAAAAAAAATTTTACATATTAAAAATTATGTAAGTTATATAAAAAAAATAACACAATAAACATTAAACACATATTCATATCAAACTAAAACGAAAGATATAAAAAATATTCAACTTATATGCCTAACATACTAAAAATAAACAAGATATTTTTATACTCTATTTATTATTATTATTATTATTATTACTATTATTTTTAACAGATGAACTGTATAGATAAGGATTAAATTATAAATTTCTATATTAACCAATAAGAATGTAAATAAATTTATAAAAATATTAATATAAAATTACACGTTTGAAATTAGTTACATTATCTTTGTAGAAATGTTAGCTCTATGGTTGCGTTTCTGAAAATAAGTAAATAAAAAAATACAAAATAAAATAAAAAATGTATCTATATATTTTTTTTCTGACATTATTTTCCGAAAAAATAATAATAAAAATAAAAATAAATTCGAACTCATATAGTCACGCACATAAAATTTCTAAAGAGTAGAAATCACACCTATAATATCTGTAATTATCAAGTTAACCGTTTGACTGCTAAGCAGTGCGATAGCGCTGCAATGTTTAGTCTCGAAAACTGCTTAGCAGCACTATCGCGCTGCGAGAGGTAGAATTCAGACATCACATGAATTTTAATTTAATTTTTTACGTAAGTAAAATCAATCAGTCAATCGAAACTTCTAGATAATGTGAAACGGCTGATATTGAAAAAGAATGGATAGCTTTCAGAAATAGGGAATTAATACAAACATCTCATTCAAACAAAAAAATCACCTTAGAAAAATTATCTGGACGAAATTTACGTCAATGTGTGGTCTGAAGTAACAAGCAGAGTGGGATAAAGCGTTTCAACCTCATCTGCGCTCGCTGTAAGGAAGGGCTACATGGCCTTTGTGTAGGAAAACACAATTGCTGAACATCATCTTTTCATTATATTTATTTTAAATTTTCTTTTACAAAAAATAAATATATATTTATTTATTTACTTATTTATTTTATAAAGTTCTTTTTCTCATTATTTATTCGTAAAACACAAAATGAATTTATAAATTAACTGATAATTGTAGGAGTGATTGTGTTTTATTTAATAAAAGAGAAATATCTAACGCGATTTTCGACGCATAAATTATTACGACGCTCGTTTCATAATTTTTAAAATATATATCTTTATATTTATGAAATAAGTTGAAAAAAAAATAAGAATAGGCGGAGTCTCGATAAAATCTTATCAAAATACACACTCCTTCACTATGCTGAATTTCATATTTGGAAAACTATATTGAAATTAAAATTTTTCGCTACTCTCAAATTTTCGTAAAACATTGTGTGTGAGCAATTATTAATGGCAAAACACGTTTTTTGTTTTTATTCATGATTTAATAATACTTAAATTAGCCTTTTACATAAACTACAGAAACGCGTAGTTTTCATTCATTAGGTGTGTTTTTATAGATTATTAGAAAATTTCATACTTTCTTTCTGTAGAAAGAACTATCGAGGGTAAATAATTTATGCATAAAAATACGCATTTATATATGCCCTTTCGACTGCTGCTTACTTGCATTTTTTTTTAAATTTTACTGCACGGCGTGGTTTTCCAGCTGGGCCTGAATGGGTTTCGAATTTTTTATAAAGGAAAAAGTAAATATTCACAGCAGAAAAACTTATATTGAGGAATGAAATACCGATAGCAATTTAAGAGAGTGTGTTGAAAAGAGTTTCTGCATTCACGCGGTTAAATAATACGAATAGATTTCAAACGCATAAACGCATTCGCGTTGACGAATAACTGCCGACACATTTTTTTTACTTTTTATTTTTACTTCTTTTATTTATGAAATAAGTTCACTGTTTATACGAATGACATTTTTAAGTTAGCAACATGATTAACCCTTTCAAGGGCGGTGTTAATTATTTTAACCACCTAATTTCAGTTCTCAACTGCAAAAATTCATCTCAGAAATTTTATATAAAATTTTACTTTTATACCTTACCCGATAACATTCATTTATTAGTTTTCTTCTAATCTTGATCTCAGACTCTGGTGGAATTTGATTTTAAATGAACTTAAATTCATTGCCCTTGAAGGGGTTAAATCAAATAACTGGGGTTAGGAAAGCTGTGGTTAGTTTCTGTTTTGAGAGTTTCTTTTCCTTTTTCAGTCAATGTAATATTCAGCGCAAGAAAAAAAAAAATCCATCATCTGTCTCAAATTGAATTTAGTACTTACCAGGAATCAACCCATACTGTAATCATAAAAAAAATCCAAACAAGTATTAATCGAAAGAGCATATATAAACATGTTTTATGACTCATAAATCAATAGCCCTCGTCAGCTCATTTTCGAGTTATAAATTCTGAAATTTCGCTAATAATCGGTGCAACCACGCCCGAATCGATAACACAGCACCTTACTGAAATAATAAATGAAATCCAAAATAAGCAGAAATCGAGAGAGCATAGACACACGTGTTCTTTGATGGAATAATCAGCTGCCCATTTAAGCTTTCAGATATATTCAAGCGAGATATAGCGTCTAAAAAATAACTAAAATAGAATCTAAAAATTGATAAAAGTCATGGTTCTGGCAGGTTTAAACGGGATTCATCCCACTCCTTTCTCTTTACTACATTCTTACTCAAACGTAAATATAGATTTCTCGAAAGCGGACTTACGAGGGCTAACAGTTTATGCGTTAAAAATCACGTTAGATAATTGCGTCTTGAATGAACATAATTTAATTGATTTCTATTTTCACACATTTGAGATGATTTCTTGGTTAGAAAAAGTTACACAAGCAGCGTTGAAAAGAGATTTCATCTGCGGTAAAAATATGCATACTTGTAAACCATCTCATTAATAATAGTACAATCATAGTTGCCACCTTGGCACCTTTTGGCTACAGGAAAAAAATAATAGAAATATTTATTTTATTTAAACAGTTAATTGTAACGGTTTTCAGTGAAAAAATAAAATAAAAACATTTATTAAAAATTTCCGATAGCTAAAAGTTGCTTAGTTGGCAATTATACGTACAACTGCTAACGCTCCTTGAAAAAACGCCCCCTTTTTTACACCACTTTATTTTTAGATTAATTCTCTCCAAATGTTGTTACGATTAAAAAAAATAAGAAAGAAAGGCGGGTACTGAAAATTGTATGGTTCATAATGAGATGGCTGCCAAGTATGAATATGCATAGTCAAAAGTACGAGAATCTAATCAAACTTGTCGAAGGCATAAAAATGTAAAATGAGTAACGAACAGAATCACTTACCGCTGCACGACTTGATGTTTCTGCATGAATCAAAAGCATGAAGCGCAGATTTCCTCTTTAATTTTTAGTTCCCCCTCATACTATAAGTATGGGGAACTTAGGTGATCGTGAAAATTTTCGACCTCTGTTTTTTACCTTTTTTACACGTTTTCAGGTGTGAGGAATCCGAAAATGACAAAATTTGTATGGTTTCTGTCTGCAGGGTGTCTGTTAGTGTGTTAGTCTGTTAGTGTGTTATTCTGTTAGTGGGTTAGTGTGTTAGTCCGTTAGTTTGTTAGTCTGTGTACACGATATCTCAAGAACAAATTATTGCAGGGAGGTCAGATCAGTTTTAAAATATTACTTTCGACACTGGCAAGAACCCTATTCATTTGCAACATTCGAATTAAAAAACTTCAGCAGTTATTCGAAATTTACGATTTTCTTAACATGGGAGAATAGGACAAAAATTCACTTAAACGTGCATTAAATGGAAACTTTTTACTGTACAAATGTCAGACCAGTTTTAAAATAACAGTTTCGATGCCGGAAGGAACATCAGTAACTATAAATATGCTACTTTGAAAATTTCGCAAGTTATTGGAGATTTACGAATTTCTTAACATGACAGTATAGGGCAAAATTTCACATAAACGTCAATTTTGAGAGATATTTTCATCGTAAAGATGTCAGACTTCTTTTGAAATATTATTTAGGACACTGGCATGGATTTTAATGACTATGAATTTTCCAATATAAAAATTTCGTAAGTTATTGGAAATTTACGAATATCTTAATATCGCAGAATAGAGCAAAATTTCATATAAACGTCAATCTTGAGGGATATTTTCATCGTAAAGATGTCAAACCACTTTCGAAATATTATTTAGAATACTGGCATGAATATCATAGACTATGATTTTTCCAATTAAAAAAAATCGTAAGTTATTTGGAATTTAAGATTTACATGTCAGAATAAAGCAAAATTGAGCATAAACTTCCATTTTGAGGATCATAAATACATTAGACAACTTCAAAATTTTTGATATTTGCTTTAACATGATTGAATACAAATATTCTAATAGGAAAATTTCGTAAATTATTCGTAATTTACGATTTTATCAACATAGCGAAATTTTAAATTTTTCATATAAATATGAATTTTGAGGATTATTGCATTGGAAATAGTAGCATGAAAACTAAACAACAGAATTGACCCTGATACAATAAATTAATAGATTAGAATAAGATAAATATATCGAAGTGAACGGTGGATAGCCTATTAGGCGGGGATTTCATTCTGTTACTGTATCAAGCTTTGGTCAAATTCATTTCTTTTAACATGATTATAAAATGTCTCGCACTAGAAATTTATGAGAACATAAATATGATGGGGAACTGACAAGGAGCATCACCCAAGTGTCCGGCTCGGATTTCAATGAAATTTAGGCGTTTCTTTCATAGAGGCGTTCCTTTCATATTTGATATGCTATCAAACTTTACTCAAAAATGTGCGAAAATTTATATTTATACAGCAAGTGGATACTCAAATGAATAATTCAGTTGAAATAATTTTCAGTACTACAAATTTTCATTTGTAACTTAAAAATGAAAGCGCAAAATAATTTTGCTGAATCATTTTTAAGTCACGCCCAACGGCGAAGCTTACTCTTGATATGTGGCTTTTAATATTTTAAAAATTCAATAAATATAGAAAACATGGACGATAGCAAAAATTTCTATAATCAAAAATATTTGGTACATGCCTTCTATCAGAAATTAAAATTTCATTAAAATCGCAGCTGGACACTTGGGTGATGTTCCTTGTGAGCAGAGTTCACCTATGCCAACTAGTTTTGAAATAGAATCATATTGGTAAGTTCAAGGGGTGAAAAATGTGTTACACCATACCCTCCTAAACCAGATGCCCGTCGCGTGGCTCTTAAACTTGACAAAAATTGATGCGGTAGACAGCGCCACCTGATAGAGATTGTGCGAATTTTTATTCAACAGCCACGAAAATTTTTTTAAAGTGGGTTATGTTATACATAAAAGGCGAGTAGACTCAAAGAAATATCGATTATATATATCGCTTCTTAAAATTATTGGTGACAGTTCAATAAAAAAGTCTCGTAATCTGTACAGGGTGGCACTGTCTACTGCTTCAACTGTTGCCAAATTTTCGAGCATCTAGTTTAGGAGGCTATGATCGAAAAGAGTTTTTCAAAATTCTTGATTAGATAAAGATTTTCGCTTGCAGATTAATTATTAAATAAAAAAAAGAACCTTCTGCATGAAAATTGAATCCACATAATGAATGATAAACGGCACAAATAAATTTCTTAATCATTGACACAAGTATTAGCAATTTTATTTATTTATTTTATCTTATTTTATTTATTTTTTTATTTATTATTATTATTATCTTTTTTTTTTTTTTTTTTTTTTAGGAAAAGCATATTATTACAAATATTCGAAAGTCATTTATCGGAATATTTCATTTGTGGTTGGAAGACGAAAACAATCGAAAGATGAATAGTTTTCGATGCATATAGGATGTTTTGTTACAAGTCACTTCGAAGTAGAAGACAATTACTCACTTAAAATGCTTATTTTGTGCTTCGTTATCCATAAAAAAGAGTTTTCAATTAAAATTAAAAATATTTTCGATATTCAGAAACGAATTAAGGATGCTTCAGGATCGTTGAGGATTCTTCGAGAATTATTTATATGTCCGATGATATCTTTTTTATGAGTGTTCAGCCGGAAAAATAAAAAAAAGAATTATCCAAGTTCAATAATGAAATGACGCACTTGTTTTTCTTGAACACCGGCACAAAGCAGAAATTGTTTCAGATAAAAATTTCGGGTTCCTCTTCTTTGTAGGAAATTAACGGGCACAGTAATTTATATATCCATAATGGTACAATTATCTACATAAAAAACGATTAAGTACACTTGATCATTGTGTATTGAAAATAGTATCTGCATGTAAAAGGAAGCCACAATAATTTTCATTGGGGTCTTCATTAAAAACTTTTATCGTTGACCATTGGGAAAATCCAGGCACGTCGGACTTATTTATCGGCTGCTTTAAGGATCTTCAGGACCTGCAGGAGGTTTTGAAGGTCTCTTCCAGGAATCGTGCACGATTTTGGGCAGCTGGTATAAAGGAAGCTCCCACGCCATAAACATTTTAAATAATATCTGTAGATGTTAGCTTCGTACCACATGTGACACAGTTTTTTTTTTTTTTTTTTTTTTTTTTTTTTTTTTTTTTACGGCCGGATATATTGAGAAAAAATTGAATATAATTTTAAAGCAAACTAGAAGAGTACATGTGAATAAGTGCTGCAAAAAACACAGGACAAATAAACAGGGTTTTTTTTTTTTTTTGTAGATAATATTGTGAATTTCATTATATGTATTGTTGACATATTTAAATTGACTATAGGTGAATATTAGATAAACATACTATTATTAAAGATTAAATAGGATTGGAAGAATGAAATAAAGTGGAGTGAGAGAGTCCAGAGAGCTTTCGTCTTTACAGCTTACATGTTGATGATGAAGTGATGCTTCGATTCTCTGTTGATTTCTCCAAAACCTGCTATCGCAGCCATATTCGAAAGCTTGGAGAAAAAAAACTTGTAAGTAAGTTACATATAAACGCATTCAAGTTTTTGAAAAGGTTACAAGATAATTATAATTCAAACGATTCTTAATGAAAGCCAACCGTTGCAAAAACGATTTCGTCTGAAAGCGGAAGTTTTTAAAAAATTAACTTACCATACTGTGAGACTAGGAACGCACACATGACGACGAAATGCATTTATTTTAAGATTAAAGGAAACCGAATTATCAAAAACAAGACACAACATGCTATTGTAGCTATCTGCATTACGCTAAAGAAATAATAATATACTATCAAAGAATTGGGAGTATTGTAATTAGAAAAATATACTTATGTGGGAAAAAGGAGGATATACAAATTCAAAGAACACATTGTTTAGTTATAATTTACAGGTCGTAAATACCTATTGTTACATTAAAATGATTTGTTTTAATATTTTATAATTTTTTTTAGAATATGTGATAATTGACATCACAGTACTTTTGCTGAAGCATTGATACCTTCAGACGCTCGCGCGTATCTCTTAACATCTACAAAGCAAACGCATACACTTCCCATTTGAATTTGAACCCGTTAGCGCTCAGGACAGCTAATAAAACGGCATGTATAATTTTTGTGGTTTCTTGGAATGTTTTCTGCTTATAGTGACAGTTTATAGCGTCACTCTAAATGATCCCTAAAAGTTTTATGTGCTTACTATTAATTATTATTTTATAATTTTGATAGTCATTTTATGATTTTTCATTCGTCGCATATATATTTGCTTTTTGCGTTGTATTCTAACTTAAATCAAGTTTAATAATAATATATATTATAATACTTTACTTCCGAGATCTTTGTCAACATATAATAGGAAATTAATCTGTTATCTCAAAGTTTTTCAATCTCGAAGTTTTCTCGCTAGAACACTAAACGTCAGTTAATGAGGATAGGCTATAAATTTAAAACTATGAGAAGAATTGTTTATGTTAATATACTTTACTATCAGTTGTCTGTATTAATTTTGAAGTGACATAATCAGCTAATAATACTTTCCAAAATTAATTCGGGCGTTAACGTGTTAAATAGCAAGCATTAAATAGTCGCTATTTTTCAAAAACAACACTGCAACAATCGAACAAAGAAAATGAAATCCGTTTATTTAATATAATATATTACATAAAGTTTCTGATGGGAATGTAATTTTTTGAAATTTTTTCCTATCTAAATACTCAATTAATGGCTTTTACACAAAAAAAGGACATGCGATGATTTTCAACGTGTAATCCGTATGTCAAATCGGTCAATTTTGCACTGCAAATTTGAATTGACAAATGAAGTTACATTTTTATGAGCTGTTTCTTTGAAAAAATACAGATTTTTCTGTTAAGTAAAATTTATGGAGGAGGAATCATATGTATAATATCTGCGGATTATACACTGAAAATTACGGTAATCCCATGTGAAATGTATCGTGAATCGCACACATTGATATTCCTACTGCCACCAGTATTTTCTAACAATGCGCCTCTAATAATGCCTACAGGTGAAGCTTGCGTTTTACTTTGATTAAAAAGTGATAAATTAATCTTAAAATTAATTTTAAAAGTACAATTGACATTTTCCCTTGCAATTAACATTTTCGAACCAATGATGAAATCAGTCGGGCGGAATGGATATAGTATGAAAACAATGAAAGGTTTTCCATTTAACTACAGTTAAAAATCCCAATGTACGGTGTGATGAATTTTTCAGTTGCTTTGCAGGATAAACGATTTTTCCCATCTTTTTCAAAATGGTATTTTTTAAATGCAAATTTTTCCATGGCAGTTTTACACAAGTGTAACTTACTTTCAGAGCTCTCGTGTATATCTTAATATGTTCCACGTGAAAGGCATTTTCTCTAAAAGTGAAAAGTATTTTCTCGCATAAAGAGTAATATTTATACCTCTCGTTCTTGATATATAGTAACCAAAGCGAGTACATATTAACTCTTTGGGTACATTTGACGAGTGAGACTTGTCATCTGCTAACTTGAGTGAAGTTACGGTGGACGAGTCTTACTCGTCATCTGAATTTAAGAAGTAGGCATTGATTTTTGCGGCACCCCCGCCAGTGGGCGTAGATCGCACACACTTTCCTGGCGCTTTTTATGATATCGTACAACCATACTTATATCATCAATATAAGTATATTCCAAATAAAATGTATTATTTTTATATATTAACACTTTCGCGACCGCTGACGTAGATTCACATCATTTGAAAATCTGTAACTCCACCAGTGGGCGTTTCTTTGCAATTTGTATGCTACTTTTTTCTTAAATAAATAATTAATATTCACAATTTTACAATGAAATATACTATGGATACAAATACTTTGATTAGAAAGAATAAAATTATAATGTATATCCATATGCAATATAAATGTGAATACAGAAAATGTTGTTCTGAAATAGTGTAACATGGGAGAATAACGCCCACAGGTGGACCCTACTGTCAAAAATTCAAAATTAAATCCGTCCCATGGGCATAAAAATCTTTAAATAATTCAGTACTCAAAGGGTTAAGCGGTTCAATGTAGCGTTAAATTTTCGGCCAACGGTAACAGCGCCAATATTGCGAAGTGGGCGTGCGGCAAGCTAGAGCGAAGCAAAGCATTATTGGTAACCTCATCCACTGCTTTATTTTGTCACTTACAGAATTGGTGATTGCCAAGTATTTGTTTACGGATTTTCAAATTGATTCTGTCTCATTCCCAAACGCGAGAATCTGATAAATTTGTTGCAAAGCTGTTGTCTGATTTCTCTTCCTTTTCAAAT
This sequence comes from Salticus scenicus, assembly GCA_963930645.1. Taxonomy (NCBI): domain Eukaryota; kingdom Metazoa; phylum Arthropoda; class Arachnida; order Araneae; family Salticidae; genus Salticus; species Salticus scenicus. The sequence goes on from OZ005657.1 coordinate 103,773,625, forward strand.
GTACAAATTTTGTACTTTAAAATGTCTAAAAGAAAACAATAAAACCTTTAAAGTAGAAAACAATTTTTGAGCAAAAATAAAATAAACAAAACATAAATAACTTTAAGCTTTTATTATCATTATTAGAAAAATTGATAAACATACAAGAAAAGATCATTTTATAGTTTTACAGCATATTTTTCACCAAACAATATGACTTTTTTTTAGTTCCGAATACACTTTCTGCATTATAATTTTTTAAAAATATATCTGTTTAAATGGACTCTTGTGAAAAAATTTATTTACACACTTCAAGTTATATTAATTAGTGAGACCATGTATACTTTCAGTTACTTTTATATATTGATATTCCAGCACTTTGCAAAAATATTATCTTTTATAAAATGAAAACACAAGTTACACAATAATAAATGTTATTTTTAATTTATGGTGTAATTAATAAACAAATTTATATTTGTATAAATCCACAACCAGTCAAAAGGAGTGTTGCATATTTTTATTTATTACTCTTTCTCGTTAAATTTAAACAACATAATGGTATTGGTGAGAAATAGTTATTATCAGAAATGTATGAATTATGTCTTTATTATTAAAAATTCTTTGAGTTTTTGAAATGTTATTGTACGTATCTGTGTTGAAAACAATAGCTTTCATTAAATTTTGAAATTAATGAAGACTGTGGAACTGCGTATAAATTTGAGAAATCAATACAATAAGTTTTTCTCATAAATATACCCTGATGAACAAAAGATATTTTGTAGTTAACACTTTCGCGACCGCTGTCGTAGATTCACGTCATTTGAAAATTTTTAACTCCTCCAGTGGGCGATTCTTTTGCAATTTGTATATTGTTTATTTCTTAAGTATATACCCAATATTCATACTTTTAAAAAGAAATATACTATGCATACATACAATTTACTTTGATAAGAAAGAATATAATTATAAATTTTTAATATAAATATGAATATAAAAAATTTGGTTCTGAAATATTGTAACTTGGGAGAACAACGCCTACCGGCGGATCTTATTTTCAAAAAGACAAAAAGCATGCGGTAGCGAAAGTGTTAAGTACAGGGTTCGTACTCTCCGACCTTTTTTCAAAGCACTCTCAAAGACAGCGTTGCCAGCTGCAGCTTTTTTTTATTCAGTAGTCACCAATAATTTTGAGAAATGACATTTGATATACATAATAGACTGGCAATCTTCGTAGGGATTAGAGAAACGTTACAAATAAAAATTATTGGTGTCTATTGAAAAAAAAAGCCAAATCTAGCAACCCTGATAAAAGATAAGAATTATCTGCCTATTTTTGCCACCAGTAATTGTATGCAGTAATACTTCTGGATATATGTATAGTAATTTGCCATAATTATAGAGGGTAGAGATTATTACATAAAAATAGTGGTAGCAATAAATTATTTTTTTTTTAATTTTATTCCTGAGAGTGTCCTGAAAAAAGGGCGGAGAGTACGATCACTGGTTAAGAGTCCCCAGTAATCCAGGGATGGAACACGGGCGCAGAATTCATACCACTATCAATGTAAGAAAATATTCTACCTCTTAAATCAACGATATCATAGGTAGATAAATTTCTTCAACAGATTCCGGTATGAATACTGCGCCCGTGTTCCATCCCTGGTAATCAGAGACCTTCCTTTCCCATGTAATCCAATGGAATTTTTGTTGCTTTGTATTTTCCGGATATCTCGCTCAAAAATAAAGTTTTTCGAATTCTGTTTTTTTAAATTCTATTCTTTGAACATGCCACTTTCTTTCTTACCAAGCAATTTTTTTTAAAAATAAATTTCAATATTTTATTTCATTAAGCAAACTTAAGGATATAATTTTCAATCTTACAAAGAAATATTTAAATTGTATTTTTTAAAAAACTGCTTAGTAAGAAAAAAAGTGGCATGTTTAAAGAGTGGAATTCAAAAAACAGAATTTGAAAAACTTTATTTTTGAAAGAGATATCCGAAAAATACAAAGCAACAAAAATCTCATTGGATTACATGGGGAAGGGGAAAGGAAGGTACCTGACTACTGGGGACTCTTAAGTGTTTTGAGTGTATTAATTTTCTTGGTAATTATGTCCATCATGCACAATCAATACCAAAAATGAACCTATATTAGACATTTTTACATTAATACACATGGCTTATCTATTTAGTTTTACATAATACAACAGTTTAAACTACATATAGCTAAATAAAATTTCATTTAATGAAAAATTAAGCCTGTTTTTTTTTTTTTCCCCCATAGAACAGTGCTTTGAACAAGTGATAAATAAATGTTCCCATGAAACTGTACATTCAGGTAAATATTTTAATTAGGGGCAATTTTGTTGGCTTAGTTTTTTTTTCCAAAATTATATTATATTTTTGCATTTTATTTATTTTGTTTTCTAGCTTTGATATGATTATTTAATACAGTTTTGTGGAAAAGTTTAATTAATTGCTTTGATAGATACATCTTTTCTTGAGCACCAAAAATACAGTAGATAATTTTTTAACTACTGGGTTGGTTTATTTAGATTATGCCTCTATTTGACAGTACTTCAACACTAGTCAAACTTTATTATTATTGAACTACAGATAGACATTTTACTTATAATTTAATAAGTCCATTTTCTTTCAACAGAATTTTATGCATTTAATTAAAATAAACAATGTGATCAGTTAAGCATTAATAGTGCAGAATAAAACTGAAGAGTTTAGTGGATGAACATGTTAAAGGGAAATTTAGTACATTTGAGAAATTAAACAGTAAAAAGGTAATGGAGTAGCCAGAAACATCGTACATAATAATTTCCCGTGTCGACAACTATTAACCGTGTTAACTTGTAAATGTTTGATATTTAAAAAAGACCATAAAGAGCTCTATCCAGAATTTTCTTTTCTTTTTTTTTTTTTTTTTTTTTAATGTCACTTAACTCTTCAATAGGAAGAAATTTAAACATTTGGCCTTTTTAGAAGCCATAGCGTAACTAAATAAATTTGTTTCAAATTAAAATGTTATGTGGTATTAATAAAGGAAACAATAAACGCCTAAAACTATTCTTGGCTCTAAACACGTTCACGATAAAACAAACAAAACCGATTTCTGCGTCTTGCGTTTCTCTCCAAACGGATCCCCGTGTCTTCCGCCGCACCAACTTTGGAACGACCGCCTCGTCTGGCTATAGAACCCGCTTGACAATTACCGTTACGCCGCTTAATATGTACACGCAGTGTTGCCAGATTGCGCGACTTTTTTATTCAACAGTGACCGATAATTTTGAGAAGTGATATTTAAAGTACATAATCGACGATTAATTGTCTAAAATTTAATTCAAACTTCACTTCTCAAAATTATTGGCAACTATTAACCGAAAAAGTCGTGCAATCTAGCAACACTGAGTACATGCTGTGATATTAACCATGCTTTAACAGAAATATCGAAATAAAAGGTCCGTAATATTGCAGGTAAAAAATTACATAATGTTTCTAAAGAGAAATTAATTTTCCGAGATTAGTGATTTTCGTAACAGAGAAATTGATTTTATTTTCTAAAACCATATACTGATTTTTACATCACAGAGAAACATAGGCTCAACTTCAAACATTTCTGTACCAAGTGCGTAACACTTTGCCGTCCGCTGACGTGGATTCATGTCATTTTAAAATCTGCCACTCGACAGTTAACGGTACTTTTACAAATTAAATATCTGCCAAACATCACATTATGAGGCGTAAAACTTTGAATGCCCGCTTTTTTTTCACACCAGTCCTTTTTTTTTGAGTAATTTTTTTCTTATTTAATCGTAAAAATATTTGAAAATAATTACACTAAAAATAAAATGGCATGGAAAAAGGTGTGTTTTATTAAGGGGCGTTAACAATTTTACACTTAATATCAGATTAATGGCAGGTGCAAAATTGTATGTAAAATTATTTCTTAAGAATATACGCTATATTTTATTTATACAATTAATGTCTTTTAAATAAAAGTACTTTGATTAAAAATTATCCCAATTGTATTGTATATCCAATTGTAATATAAATATATATATACATACTTGCCAATATATTAATTAGTATTCCGCAGTACTGTTAGCCCCGCCTTCTTCTTCACATCAGTACATTTTTAGGATATTTTTCTTCTTATTTAATCGTAATCGTATTTGGAGGCATTACTCTAAAAATAGTGTGAAAAAAAGGGTGGGACTAATAACACTACGGAATATTAATTAGGAGGTTGGCAAGTATGTATATACATTAAACCAGTGTTGGGCATAATTGATTAAAAAGTAATTGAATTACAATTAAATTACAATTATAATTATTTTACTGTCAATCGATTAACGAGTAACTGATTACAAATAAATTGAATTACTTTTGCACAGCTTGTAATTCAATTATTTTGTAATGAAAATAAAATCACTCTCAATTACAATTGACTAAAGTATTTGAAAATATTTGTAATGGATTACAAATTAATGCCATTACGTGTCTTTGCAGTTTAATTCAATTAACTTGTAATGCAATTGACAATTAATTCCATTACATTTTTCAAATTGTAATTTCAAGTGTTCGCAAACAATTACAGGTTAATTTCAATTAAGTTTTCGAAAATAATAAATTATCCTGTAATGAAATTACAAATTAATTCCCATTATATCTTATAAAATGTAATTCAATTAATTTGTATTTGAATACAAGTTAATCTAATTCCTTTTGTCGAGAATATAATTGAATTAATCTAAAATTGAATTACAAGTCAATTCAATTATAATTTCTAAATTTTTCGATTAAATGGAATTAAATTATTCTGAAATCCGGCGAAAGTTAAATTTAATTACATTTATTATGTAATGAATTTTTCTTCGGTTGTTTAGAAGAATTTTATTATCATTATTTAGAGCGTAATTATACAGCCAAAAAGTCATATATATATCTTTATATATAAAAATTACGTGTCACGATGTTTGTCCGCGATGAACTCCTAAACTAATGAGCCGATTTTAATGAAATTTGGACACTGTGTGCAGTTTGGTTCAACTTGAGAGGTAGGATAGTTTTTACTACAAAATTCGTTCCCAAGGGGGGAGGGGGCAAAACGTGATTTCACACACACACACAAAAAAAAAGAAAGAAATGCAGTTAGACCGTTCAAAATTTGTACAGACAGGTTTTAGAGGCCTGCAAATCGAAGGAGGACATTTTAGAAAGTGTAAAATTATTAGGAGAGGCGGGAAAGGGGACGGAGGGGCGATTTTGGGTAATAATAAAAAAATTTACATTTCAATTGTAAATTAAATTTTATTCTAACACACGTAATATCTCTCGAAAAAGGATGTTAGTTTCTATAGCATTCTTTTTACTTTCATTAACCGACTACCGTAGGTAATGGAAGTATTGTATTCGGTCCAAAACTTCGATATCAAGATTTCACCTGATAAACATATTTTAAGGTGTCCGGAGTCAAAAAGAGGGGGGGGGGGGCAAAAAATTAGAAATTGAGTTAGTTTAAAATTGGTATATGCAGGTTTTGGGGTACTACGAGTCGAATGAGGACATTTTCGAAAGTGTGAAAAATTAGTCACAAAAAATTAGAAATTGAGTTAGACTGTTCAAATTGGTATATATCTATGTTATGGGAGCCTACGAGTCGAATGAGGATATTTTCGAAAGTGTAAAATTATTAGGGGGACGGGACGGGGCAATGGGGGCAAAAAATTAGAAATTGAGTTAGACCGTTCAAAATTTGTATTTATAGGTTTTGGGGGCGTACGAGTCGAATGCAGATATTTTGGAAAGTGTAAAATGTATAGGGGCAAAAAGGAGGCAGGGAGGGCAGAAATTATAAATTGAGTTAGACCGCTCAAAATGGTATATATAGGTTTTGAGGGCGTACGAGTCAAATGAGGATATTTTCGACAGTGTAAAAATTATTAGGGGTGTAAGGGGGGATTAGAAATTGAGTTAGACCGTTCAAAAAATGTATATATAGGTTTTGGGGGCGTACGAGTCGAATGCGGATATTTTCGAAAGTGTAAAATGTATAAGAGGCCAAAAGGGGGTAGGGGTGGGCAAAAATTAGAAATTGAGTTAGACCGCTAAAAATTGATATATGTAGGTTTTGGGGGCCTACGAGTCGAATGAGGATATTTTTGAAAGTGTAAAATTATTAGGGGGGGGGCAAAAAATTAGAAATTGAGTTAGACGGTTCAAAATTTGTATCTAGAGGTTTTGGGGACGTACGAGTCGAATGCGAATATTTTCGAAAGTTTACGCTATTACAAGTGCTCTAACGTGTAAATTCTGTATTGAATTACAAATTGGGAAGGCATGTTATAGATCATAGTTACAAGATCTGTCATTTATTACTTTCATCACCCAACTACCGCAGGTAATGGAAGTATTGTAATCGGTCAAAAATTTCGATGTCAAATTTTCATCTGATTTAAATAAATGTTTTAGGGTCTCCTAAGTCCAAAAAAAAAAAAAATCACAACTGGCCAGTGTGTATGTGTGTAGGTACAATCGGTAACAAAAGTCTCCGAACACTAGCAAAAATTCCTATATAAAAGAAGTACACTTAATACAGTTTTGTGAAATAAATCCTTGTCGAATCCTGTTTTTAGTTAGTCTAAAAACAGTATTCGACAAGGATTTATTTAACAAAACTGTATCAATTGTGCTTTATTTATATAGGAAATTTTGCTAGTGTTCGGGGACTTTTGTTACCAACTGTATTTGTACGGGAAATATTGTGACATTCAAATCTCCAAAACTAATAAAAATTAAACTATGAAACTTCAGAATTAAGATAAATTTAGTGTACAGATGATTGTTTCCAACTTTGTAATGAAAACTGCAAAAACAGAAATGAGACCGTACATCCGTATCTCAAAAAGACTCTAACAATTTTTTCAAAATTACTATACAAACACCGTTTTGGAAGTCTTTCCGTATGTGTTAACTGGTTAGTTCAAAAAAATTGCTTAACACTGTGAATAAATACGTCAATTTTAGATCTCGCGAATGCATTCCATTAAAAACAACTCTATGGATTCTCTTCAAATTCACCATACTCCCTTATAGATTTTTTAGTATATAATTGTTATTTTGCAATGAGCTGATGAGTTTGCCCAGTTTTTATAAAAATTGCCAGTGGGATTGAAATTTGGTATCTCAAAAACAGTTCTAACAATTTTCTTCAAATTTGCTACATAAATTCATTACTTTGTTACTATAAGAAGTTCGCGAGCGTCCTGATTAGGCAGGACAGTTAATAATTTTGGAAATGCGTATTTAAAAAAAATGGCCTATAACGATTTTTTCCATTATTATTGTTATTTTATTTACAATCTCTTTTGCATATCTTCTCGACGTATGTATCAGTTTGCTCTTACAGGAAATTTGTTAGGTGTCTAATTTATTGAAACAATTTTGTGTTTTCTAAATATAATCTTTCCAAAAAGAATGTACAATATGCCTAGTATTGGGCAATGGAAATCGTGTGGTTGTTATACATCAGTTTTTTTTTCTTTTTTTGAGGGGGAGGGGATTCTAAGAAAACGGACACTTTTGTAATTTGCAATTTGCAAAATCAATAAATATTTAATAATTTAAATAATGACTTTCATATATATATATATTGGTAATTTCAATTAAATTGGTACAACATTCACTTAGTATTAATGGAAAATAAGCAATAAGAATAATATACATCTGCGGGGTGGGGGTGGGGAGGTTAGCGGTAGTTGAATGAAAATAAATGCTTTTATATCACCTTCTTACACATTTTAATGAAACTTTGTATTAAAAAAAACGTTTATTAATTATGAAAAATTACAGTAAGTGTCACACTTACTTAAGAGGGAGGAGGATAAGCGGGAGGATCAGAGTGAAATAAAATTATTTTTTATATTACCATGCTAGTATTTTAGTGATATCTTATATAATATATCACTTACTATTTATTGAAAATTACAATGAATAAATATTATATATGGCTGAGGGAGGGCGCAAAAGGAGTGCATATGGAAATGAATTTTTTTTTTTAATCACACTGTTTAAATGAAGCTTTATATAAATAACACTTACTACTTAATAAAAATTAAAATGCGTGTTACGTATATCTGCAGGAGGGGGCTAAAGGGAGGGCAGAGGGAAAACAAATTGTTGTTCTTATTCTCTCATTTTACCATGTTACCGATTTTGATGAAATTTTGTCACTTATTCTTTATGAAAATGAAAGTGAGTTTTTCATACAGTTGAAGGGGGGGGGGAGATAAGGAAGGCAGTAGGGAACAAAATATTTTTTAAACTGACCCCATTATCGATTTTTTGTTGAAATTTGTGTAAATATTACTTATTGTTAATGAAAAATTACAGTGAGTGTTACATATGATTTATTTATTTTATTTATTTATTTTTTTATTTTTTTTTTGGGGGGGGGATGCTGTACAGCAGAAGAAAAGAAAATTGTTTTATATCACTATGATTTTCATTTAATAAAATTTATTATAAATACCACCTACTGATTAGGAAAATTTATACTGATTGTTATCTGTACCTGGAGAGGGGGGGATATGGGAAGTAGAAGAGGAAAATAATTGCTTAAATATCATTGTGTTACCGATTTTAATCAGAATTTGAACAACTATCACCTGTCTTTAAGGAAAAATCACAGAGTACGTTAGACATATCTAGGAACCAAGGGGAGACAGAGAGAAAGAAAATGATTGTTTTTACGCATCCCTCTTTACATTTATAGGAAACTTTGTACGGGTATCACTTATTGCTCATGAAAATTTACAGAGAAGAATATCTTATCTAGGGGATATGGAGCATGCGGAAAGAATATGATATTTTTATACCACGCTGTTGCCGATTTAATAAAACATTACAACCCTTTGCGGCGCAAGGTAATCGAGATCATTTAAATTGCACTACCACCAGAATGCACGAACGAAATTAAAATAGAAGAAATTTTAAGTTTGTAAAAACAGCCTTTTCTTCTACGTTATAAAAGTAAATTTTTGCTAAAAAATTCCGGGATGAGTTTTTGCAGCGGGAGCTCAATTGCGTCCTCGCAGCGAGGACAGCGCGCCACAAAGGGTTAAATATTACTGTTTATGAAAAATATACAGTGAGGGTTACGTATCATAGTGTCTTTAACTTCCTAATACTCTGAAATTCAGTGTTTGATTAAAATATCTGAAAAGGTAATTCAAAAACCAGATTTTTTTCTTTTAATCTGTCCTTTTAGTGCCCTCTCGTAGGAAACAAAAAATTTACGTTCTTGTTGATTTTTAGCATGCATTTTACAAGTAGCAATAAGGAAAAACATCCATTTTCCACGATCCGGAAGAAAGAGCGCCGGAGGGCATTTTTAATAAATGCTACTTGTTAAATATATGTGTCCTGAAAAATACTTTGGAGGGCTATAGGAGTGAGAAAATGAAAAAGATATTATGATAGAAAAAAAACATTTTTCCCCACTGTACTTTATCCCCAATATATTTGCAAGCTCCAAGTTTATTTTGCAAGTAGCATTTGTGAAAAGTGTCATTCTTTCCGGCGTCCAAAAAATAAGGTCGCTTTCCTTAATTGTTAAATGTAAAATACATGCTAAACATCAACAAGTTTGTAAATATTTTTTCCTTGGAGAGAAGACAAAGGGGACAGATTAAAAAAAAAAAAAACTGAGAGAAAGAAGAAAGTTTTGTTTTAACTTTTTTACAGTTTTTAATCAAAATTTGAAGAAAATTTTGAGTACTAATTTAAGAAAAGAAAAATCACTGTGATATGTAACACAAACTCTCATTTTCCACAAACATGGAGTTACATTCCGGAAAAGTTCATTTAAAAACGGTAATACGGCGGTATAAAAAAAATCATTTTATTTCAGTGTGCCCCATCCCATCTCTGTATATGTAGCCGTCACAATATTTTTTTAAATAGACAATAATCGATATTTAAGCAAAGTTTCCTATAAGTATGAAACGATGCAATGTTGAAGAGAACTTTTCTAACTTCCTTTCCCTTCGTTCCCTCCCCCCAACGATTATAACTCTCACTGTAATTTTTCATGAAGAGTAAGTGTTAGTCATACAAAGTTTCATTAAAGTCGACAACATGGTCATACAGACACAATATTTTTCTTCCCCTTCCCCCCTCTCTTTTACCCCCGAAGCTATATGTAACACTCACTGTAATTTTTTATAAACAGTGATAGTTATTAAAATTTTTATTTCCAATCTTTCTCCATCCATAGCATAAAGGTAAATATTCATTTTAAGCATGCTTTATTATATTCTACAACCTATAAATAAGTAGAATTGTTTGATATCTCTTATTCATATAATTTTTGGACCCCCGCCCTCGCATGTGCTAACGATTGGTGATCACATGTCCTACAGAAGCCTTATGATTTCCAATCTTTCTCTATTCACATCATAAATGTAAATATTCATTTTAAACTTGTTTTATTAAATTCTAGAATTTATAAAGAAATAAACTTCTTTAATATCTTTCACTCATAATTTTTGGTGACCCTTCTCATTTCCGCTAACGATTGCTGATCGCACACTCCACAGAAGTCTTGATTTCCCTCCTTTCTCCATCCACAGCAAAGATGTAAATATTCCTTTTAAACTTGCTGTACTAGATTCTAGAACATATAAAGGGGTAGAATTGTTCAGTATCTTTCCCTCATGTAATCCCCACTCCAGCTCCATTTTCAACTAGCAATAAACGAAGTACAATCTTTTCCCTAATTTTCTTCTATATAAATATAAAGCTGATTGTTTGTTTGCTTGCCCAGAATTTTTGTTCGCTATACAAATCTATACCGTTCAACAGCTAGCTACGAAAAACTGCCATATTTATTACTCAGGGAAAAAATCTAACAACTAACGCCGTTTTTTTTTTTTTTTTTTTTAGCTCATTCAGTAATTGGATCAAAAGATATTAAATAAAAACAACATTTTAATGTCTCCCTACCCTCAGATATATGTAACACTCATTGTGAACAGTAAGCGACATTTACTGTAAATTTCATTAAATCGCTACATTGTGGTATAAAATAATCATTTTTTTCCCACTGCTTTCCATGACTCCCCCCCCCCCCCATTCTCAGATATATGTAAAACTTTCTGTAAATTAATTAATTATTTACGAAAGATTTCATGAAAATCAGTAGTAAGTTACTTTTTATAAGATCATTTTATTTCTATACGCTACCCCCCCCCCTCTGAACACCAGAACTATATGTAACGCTCGTTGTAATTTTCATATATAGTAATTGATGTTTTACAAATTTTCATTACAATCGGTAACAATTTCTTCCCCTCTGCCCCACTAATCTCCTACCTCCTAAATATGCGTAGCACTCACTGCAAATTTTTAAAAACGGTAAGCTATCGTTACTCAAATTTTCATTAACTCTTAAACGGAAACATGCCGTCTGGGAGGCTGCTGTGTCTACGTACCTACCCTCTACGCAAATATGAAAGTCTCCTGTTTTTACCATTCCGATTAATCTTTCACCTAATATGGTGATGTTAATACATTAATATAAAAGAATGTGTGTTTAAGTTTACTATTTGTAAACTATTTAGAGTTTTGTTTGTTTCAATTTTTATAGTAAATTTTTAAATGCCAGCAGTCTCAAAGACTGCACGGTTCTGTTTGTGTAACAATTTCGCATGTTTCTAGTTAAGGGATATATATACTAACCCGATTAGGTTATCATATTTTTCGGCACTTTGTTAGAATACCATGGGTCACTGAAGATCCGAGGCATGATAGAATTCATAATTTTTAAGGGAAAAATCTGATAAAATTTTTGAACACTCTTGAATTCTTCTACTTTAAGGGCAGACAAGGAATGTTAAAAAATAAATAAATAAATAAAATAAACAAATATTTTACTTTTCATCAGGAACACACCTACGTCCCAAAAATGTAGGTATTGACAAAAAAATTCATAACTTTTGAACAAATTAAGATATTTGAAACGTTCAAATTGCATAATAAAGCTTAAGAATGGTATTTTTACAGAAAAAATCACAGAATTGATGCATAGGTATTTCTTTTATATGTCGACTCTGAGAAATGAGACAAAGAAAAATGGTTCGGTTCTCTATCGACCCACGATAACCTGAACTGGTTAAGGATTTTTTTAAATGTAGTAAGATGACATCTTAAGATATAAAATTGAAATAAATAAGATACATTTATATATAGGTGGAGTTATTTATTTCTTTCTTTCATTTTTTCAAATGTCAAAAATGTAAAAAACAGAAAGCCTCATTCTGCTTATAGTTTAATAGAGATACTCCAAGTATATTTAAAATATAAAAACATAAAGATAGAAAATGACAAACGACATATTTTATTTTTAATGTTTTGATAAATTTTAAAATATTATTATTTTTTCCTTTAAAGAAATAAAATGTATTAAAAAAAATTATATATTTTAAAATTTCATTTCTTTAACTTTATCAGATGATAAATTAGTGCTTCGCTTTTCTAGTTTTTCTACAGTCATTGGAAATAAAAGGCAAATGAAATACAGTTATATGTATATTTATACTATCAGGTGTTGCATGCTTTGCAGGTCCCTATGTTTAAATTAAGACTTAAAATTACATAAAAATTATTAAAATCTACCCTCCCCCAAATAAAATAAAATAAAATAAAATAATTAATTGAAGCTTGTCAAAAACCTCAGTCTTTTTGCCCCTCCCCTCCCCACCGAAGTGGGGGTAGATTAAGGTAAGGCCGCGTGGGGGGTAAGACCCTTTCCCCTTTCAACGGTGCACTCTTTGTCATATCAACAGCAAATCAACTCCGAATTTAAAATTTCCTGAAGCTTGGATCATAATTTTTAGTGATAAGGCACCGTGGGGTGTAAGGCCCTCCCCTATTCCAACAGTGCAGTCTTTATTATAGTAACACCAAACCAACTCCAAATTTAAAATTTCGAAAAATTAGAACGGTAACTTTCGGAGATAAGGCACCGTGGGAAGTAAGACCCCCTTCTTCAAACAGTCTTTGTTAAACTTATACCCAACCAATTCTAAATTTAAAATTTCGTGAAGTTTCAACCATAATTTTTCGTAATAAGGCGCCATGAGGGGGGAGGCCCTGCCCTCTTCCAATAGTACAGTCTTTATCACAGTAACAAGAAACTCCACATTTAATATTTCAAAAAAAAAAAAAAAAAGTATAGTAACTTTCCGAGATAAGGCACCATGGGGTGTAAGATTCCACTTCAAACAGTGCAGTCTTTGTTAATCTAGCATCCAACCAAATCCAAATTTAAAATTTTGTAAAGTTTGGACCATACTTTTTCGAAATAAAACACCGTAGGGGTATGACCCTCTTCCTTTCTATCGGAGCACTGTTTGCCATATTAACACCAAACGAACTCCAAATTTATAATTTTGTAAAGTTAGAATAATAAATTTCATAGATAACGCACGGAGGGGAGAAAATAGGTAAGACCTTTCCCCTTTCCGATGGTGCAATCTTTGTTATAATAATAGCCAACCAAAACCAAATTTAAAATTTCTTAAAGTTAGGACTGTAACTTCTCGAGACATGGCCCCGTAGAGGGGAAGACACTCCTCCCTTCTAACGGTGCAGTCTTTGTTATAATAGCACCCAAACAACTGAAAATTTAAAATTTTATAAAGTTCAGACCATTATTTTTCGAGATAATGTTCCGTGGAGTATAAAACCCTTCGAAAGGTGCAGTCTTTTTCATACTAACACCAAACCAACTACAAATTTTAAGTTTCGTAAAGTTAATGCCGTAACTTTTCGGTCCACCAGCGGCCGAGCGGTTCTGAGCTCAAAGCTGGTAGACGTGAAGTGCCGGGTTCGATCCAAGGTCGCGCTCGTCAGACTAACCGTTCGGAGTATTCCGTGGTTTTCTCTCTTGCGTAAATACAGGCTTGGACCCCTTGGGAAGACCTCCACGAAAGGCACTCCCACCTCTGGCCTAGGACCCAAGAGTAGTCAATCGGCCTTATTCCGCAACACAAACACCGTAACTTTTCGAGGTAAGGCAACATGGGGGGTAACACCCTTCCCCTTCCAACGGTATAATCTTTGTTATACTAACACTAAAACAACCGCAAATTTAAAATTTCGTAAAGTTTGGAACATAATTTTTCGAGATAAGGCACTATGGGGGTAAGACCCTATTTCCTTCCAAAGGTGCACTTTTTGGCATAATAACACGAAACTAACTCCAAGTTTAAAATTTTGTAAAGTTAGGACCATAACTTTCCAACGTAAAACATCGTGGGGGTAAGAACCCCCCTCCCCCCTTCCAACGGTAGAGTCTTTGTTATACTAACACTCAAACAACACCAAATTTAAAATTTCGTAAAGTTCGGACCATTATTTTTCGAAATAAGGCTCCTTGGGGGTGGAAGGGGTAAGACCTTCCCCCTTCCAACAGTGCAGCATTTGCCGTACTAACACCAAACATCCCGAAATTTAAAATTTCGTAAAATTTGTACCATAATTTTGGTGAGGGGGAAGGGGATAAAACTCTCCTTCCTTTCAATGGTGCAATCTTTGCTATACTAACAGCCAACCAATCACAAATTCAAAATTTTGTAAAGTTTCGAACATATTTTTTCAAGATGAAGCTCCGTGGGAGGTAAGATCCCCCCTACCCTTCCAACGGTTCGATTTTTGTCATACTACACCAAACTAACCCCAAACTTAAAGTTTCTTAAAAGTTCGGGCCATAATTTTTTGAGATAAGGCAAATTGGGATCATACCCTCCCCCTTCCAGGAATGCAGTGTTTGTCATACTAACGATTAACTCTAAATTCAAAATTTCGTGTGGATCGAATCATAACTTTTCGTCAGAACATCAGCGAAGAAGTTAAATCGATGTTCACCTAAATGTAATTTGAATTCCAAAGTCACGATTACAATATTATAATTATAATCATATCGTCAGTAATTACAATTACATTTCTAATTGCGTAAAATAATTAACCATTAAATTACATATAATTGTAATCATAAATTTTTAATAATAAGTACAGAAAAGTAACTATAATTATAACGTTTGTAATTACAATTATATTCTAATTCTATAAAATGATTACCCATTAACATTACATATAATTGTAACTGCAACATTTAATTATAATTACAGGCAGATAATTATAATTATAATATTTTTAATTGCAATTACATTTCAATTTTATAAAATGATTATTCATTACATTACATGCAATCGTAACTAAAACTTTTCAATTATAATTACAGTAAAATAATTATAATTGAAAACTTTTAGTTACGATTAAGGTAATGATTAATTGCAGATGCGAGATTACAATTGCAAGTAATCATAATTGTAATTGCTTACTCTCAACTGAAATGTAATTCATTACAAATTAATTGAATTACGATTTTGCCCAACTCTGCATTAAACCTTGTTTTAAACAATGTAAACTGCAAGTATAATGCTTAAGGGCGGAGCTTACATTTATAATGACAAAACCAGGAGGTCGCGAATGTATTCACACATTGATGGCGGCATGCATTGAAATATTTTTGTATCTCCTACACATTGAGTTTCTTTACAGTCATTCGCAAACATTTAAGACCACCCTTAGAAAAATCAGGTATAATGAATTTCCACAAAAATAACCTACATATTTTGCATATAAAAGAACAAAATAGACTGTACATGGTTATATACTGTAATTAAAGCCAGTATTTTGTAGGACTTCCTTTGTTTTTAATAAATTGTGCAATCCTCTGAGACATGCTATAAATAAGAGACTTGCAGTAATATTTTGAAATGTCTGTCCCCACTAAAAAATATCTCAAGATATTCTGCAGATATTTTAAAAGAAAATCTGCAAAATATCTTAAGTTATTTTGTTTATTCTTAACCCGTTAGTAGTCGCTATCGACAGCGCCACCTATTACAGATTGTGAACTTTTTATTTAACTGTCACCAATAATTTTAAGAAGAGATGTGATCGACGTTAAATCGATTTTATTCGTGTTTTATGTCTATCAAATGCCACTTCTAAAACTTTTTGGTGGCTATTGAATAAAAAAATCTGGAAAAACTGAAGGATGGGCGGCAAATCGACCAACTAGCGACTACTAACGGGTTAAGAAAATTTATAAAATTTCTTTATAATGTTATGTCTTCAAAATTTCTGAACATATTTTAATGAAAAAGATAAATCTTCTAAATATTTTTAAATATTTGAAGAAAGTCTTAAGAAAATACTATTTTCTCAAGAATATCTTCAGGTTATTTTTAGAGGGGGTGCACCAGACATGCTTTATTGCTTCAAAAAGTGCCGTAGCAATGGATGGTTTTCTTTTTGGCGACTTTATTTTTCACAACAGATTCTCTATTGGATTCAAATCTGGGCTGTTTCCTGGCAATTCAAGATTCACTTAGATTTTCTGTGCCCTCCGATATTTCTTGATAACCTTCGTCCTGTTACAAGGAACCGAAACATACATGTAAATTGAACATTTATGAATACACATGTGAAGCTTCAACTTCTCTCGTAACAAATAAAGGTTCCGTTTTCTGTTTGTGGTGGTTTTAGGTGGCAGAAAATACAGACTAACAGTATAGGAAACAGACATTCTACCCCATATTATTTGGCTTCGAAGATGTTTCACAGTTTGAATCGTATATCTCTCATCATATCTTTTTCCCCTTGGGCGGCGAACACTTGTAGCAAGTGCAGAAAAATGCTGCACACTTGACTCATCCGAAAATAAGACCCTACTCCCAGGGCCTGATTAAGGGGGAAGCTCGCTCATACCGGAATATTTTTACAATTATTTTTTACTTCATGTCATAGAAATTCCACGCTTTGACAAGGAAATATTTTTTATAAAAAATGAACGGTGTAAAACAATCCAATTTACTCACTGTTATTAGACACCAGAATTCTTTTAAAATAATTTTTAATGAAAATTTTCTGTTTATTATAGGAGAAAATTATTTGTTAAAAAATAACGGTGTAAGTATAAATAATGTGTAAAGAGCGAGCTTCCCCCTTAATCAGGCCCTGCCTACTCCACTTCTTTACTTTCCAATTCTGATATTGTCTAGCGAATTACAGTTGTTTCTTTTTCATACTTGGAGTAAGTAGAGGTTTCCTTGTAGGTTTAGGGAATGATAAACCAAAATATTTAGCCAAACATCTCAAAATAGTGCTCAAACTGACAATAAGACACTACTCCACTGCCTTATTGTCCAATTCGGATATGGTCTGGTGAAAGACAGTCGTTTCTTTTTCATACTTGAAGTAAGTCGAGGTTTCCTTGCAGGTTTATGGCATGATAACCCAAAATATTTCGCCAAACGTCTTGAAATAGTACTCAAACTGACTTTGGGGGTTTTGCAGCCAGAGTCTAATCGTACTGCAGGAGGTTCTTAGATCTCGTACTACCATCCTTCTTATCATATGATCCTCATGTGCACTCGTTTGTTTAGTGCAACCGCTTCTCTTAAGGTCCACAAATTTTCCCCAAATTTTAAATTTACTAATAGCTTCATTCACAACTGTCTTGCTGATATTTATCCTCAAACTTATTTGGTGTAATAAAAATCCAATTTTATGCAAGATCAAAATTTCTGACCTTTTTGTAACAGTAAATGAAGGTTTTTTACCCATTACAGAGTTGCCAACCTATTCCGGAGGATTGTTAGTACCGCCCTTTTTCCACACCAGCCATTTTTAGAGCATTTTTCTTCTTAATTCATAGTAAATAAATATGACGAGAATTACACTAAAAATTAAGTGGTGTGAAAAATGTCTAGTTACTAACAATATGACGGATTTGGTTAGCAGCTGTGCTATTACAACAATTACACAACAGCACTAGCTAAGACAATATCCATTAATGGTGCCGGGCACCTTTATTTGTAGTAGTAGAATGCGTCTGATTCAATCAACACATGATACGACGCAATAATCTGCGCAAACAATGCAATGTGTTAAAATACTGAAAATAGGCTACTGGTCTTAAAATTTTGCAAATGACTGGAAAACGTTATAATACTTAACATAATTAATTTTTCGCATCGGTATTTCAGTCTCTAAAACTGTATCTGCAACAATCAATGTGATAATTGCTACTGAACAATATCTATAAACATTGAACAGTGAAGTCGCAGAAGATTACATCGGTATAAGGTGGCAGTACCATTTCAGCGGTTAGCACTCGACATCTTAGGTCTTTGTCACGGAACGTTCTAGGCAATATGTACATAATAGTTGTGATGGACTATTTCACCAAGTGGCCTGAGCGTATTCATTCTTGATCAAGAGGCTTGTACAGTTGTGGAGATAAGCAATGTGTGTCAAGGTACGGCACACCCCTACAGCTTTATACCGATGAAAGTACGGACTTCAATACTGCAGAGGACTGTACCAGTCTTTTGGCATAGACAAAACCCAAACAACGTCCTTACATCACCAGTCGAACGACATGGTTAAGAGCTTTAACCGAACCATCCTCAATAACTTCTCGATGATTTTATCAAGGTTTTGCATACAAAAAGACTGGTATCTGAAACTGGATTTGTTCCTGCTGACGTATCGAAATGCTGTCCATGAAACTACTGGCTGTACTCAAGTATATTTGCTCTTTGTCCATGAACTTCGTCTCATTGGTTGATTCTTCGATTCGGGTGATCGCCTGTTTCTTTGTCCACCAGATGCGCCTTCGTCCCCGGAGGAGTGCATCCAATATCTCCAGGCCTGAATTAAAGTCTTGCACAATTTTACTGCGAGGCAGACTCACATGGCGATGGAAAGAACGAAGACGAGACATTGCATTCATTCTACACATCAAATTCAAGGAAGGAGACAAAGATCGGTTGTGGAACCCAGTTTGACGGAAGGACTTTCTCTCAAACCGCTGCCGGATTGGGATGGTCCCAGTACAGTTCTAATAAGACTTAATAACGTCGCTGTGCGAATTATTGAATCAACTTCTTTAAAAACAGAGGGCAGTACATTATGTTAGCTAGCCTCGTGTTATTTAATCAGCATATCAAAATTTGTATTTGTGTAATGTAAATTTTTATATATAGTGTATTTATACTTTGTTTCAAAACTTTAAGGCACACCATAAAAAACATCGTGAAAGGGCTTTAATGTATTGATAAACTGCAAAACTAAAAGCAGAAAGGCAGCAAATTAAGAAATATATAAAATATATGATCTGTACATTTTAGAAACTTTTGAAAAATATTGTATGAACAAAAAACAAATTTGGTACCGTTTCATATCTTTAAGGCACTCTATGAAAATCATAGTAAACCATTAATAAAATAAAATAATTGCACATCATTTGTGCTTTAATAGTGGGTGTGACCTCCATTTTTCAATATTATTTCATATAGGGGAGCGTGGGGCTAGTTGTCACAGGGGTAAGAAGTAACACGCAATTTACGAAATAGTTTGTAACATTTGTGATTAACAATTTTTATAAACATAATTCTTATGACGCGCTTTTAAATGTAAGCACAATCTGTGCTCCAGAAAAATGGTTAATGAGAGGTTCTGTGCACGTGCTTCATTTTAGCTAGTTATTGGGGGAAAACATTTCGTTAATTTTGATTAAAGGTATGTTAACTTATACTTTGACGAAATGTTTATAGCTATTTATTTAATCTGTGTTTTGAGTTATAAAATGCATGTTTAATTTTTTTTGTATAAATCGTTATATATTTTTTATAAATAAACAAAATGCCCAAAATCATACGATGGGGCAAGTTGTAACAAAATTTTTGGGCAAGCTGTAACATATAAGAAGAGTGCTTTCTGGAGATGCCTACAGACAGACCTCGAAGTCTCCGCCCATTTTCAGGAAACTTTCAGAAATGAAAAATTTGTGGCTTCTTTTCCAATACTATATTTATACAGAAATATTTTCTGTGTTTTTATATTATAGTACGTGATTATTTAACCACGAATTAGAATCACGATTTAATTACAAATTAGAGAATATTGCATACAAATAGTGGTAGAAAAAAAGCAGAAACTTCTCATCAATGAGAGTGTCCTGAAAAAAGGGCGGAGAATTCGAGCTCTGCTAAACGCTCTCTGTGGCATAAGAATTGGTATAATGCCAAATTTGCAAAATGTGTGCACACTTCAAATGCATGTGAGGGCATAAAATATCATTTGCTTGAATTAATTTAAATTTTGACTAAGATTGACTTCTATGTTACTTTATCCTTAATTTTATCTTAATTTTACTATAATCCATTTGATATAATTCATCATTTAAAAGGAAGATTGGAAGCTAACAGGAAGTCCTATCAAGAGGTTTGGCGCTTTTTAGAATAGGAGCAATAACTGCAGTTTTCAAGTAAGGTAATTAAATTTAAAAATGTTATTAAATAAATAGTTAATGTTTGGAATATAAGGTAAGGGTAGGTTCTTGAGAACGTCGTTAGTGATACCGCTGATGTCTGTGGCTTTCTTATTTTTTAATTTTTTAATTTCACGGATGGCATTAGAGTGGGAAATCGAGATATCAGAGGGAGGAATAGGGTAATTCAAGAATCTGCTAGCAGTGGTAATGAATTCTCTCTCGGTTTCATCACTATCAATGGGATTCCCCTGGAACTGAGTTTCAACGTTCATGGCAATGGCGTCTACCTTTTCTTCATTCGTGTACGCATAGTTATGGGTGTTTCGAATAAGGATAGGAGGCATGGGATCGAATGAGCTCTTGAATCTCCTGGCAGCTTTTTAGGGAGAGTTATCCTCTGGGGAGAGCGATTCAAAGAATTCACTCCAGCTTTCATTTCGTTTTTTGTACAAATAATTTTTAAGGTCTTGCTGAACTCTATTTAGAATAGTTTTGTCCTGAATTCTATGCGTACGCTGTCAAATTTTCCTAGCACGGTTTTTATTGGTGGTTAAAATGTGGACATGAGGGTTTAATTTTAAAAATTCATTAGCAGGTTTGGAAGCAGTAGCATAATCAATAGCACTTTTTAGTTCATTAGTAATGGTGTTGACCAGGAAATCAATGTCATTAGTGCTGAACTGCGGATTCTTAATTTCGTTATATTGCATCTAATATGTTACACACTTTTTCTTATTTGAAAATAATTTTCTCATCTAAATTCACAGATAAGGGTTTTTACTTTAAAGTGTGACGTATGTTAAAGAACAACCCTTTTTGGAGAAAGCTCATAGTTCTTTCGAAACAGTTGACGTGGGTTCAGATGAATTTGAAATGCGTAACTTCGCCGTTTTTGTAAAATTTGCATGCTGTATGTCACTTTTGTTCTCAGGAATAGATCCAAAATCGTGTTTGTTCAATCCGTGTATTAGAAATACAGATTTTGCATAATTATATTGCGTACCTAAATTTAATATAAGTATTGTTACAGAAATCTTGTTTGAAAAAAATTAAACTTGCAAGGGTATCGCACACAAGCGGATCTTTCATTAATAAGGCAGTGTTCGCAGCGCCCTTCTTCTTTACGATCGTTTTATTTTAATTAATCACAATTTTCAAAAGAAAATTTTCTTGAAAGGTTTAGTGTTAAGTATCATTTACATAGCAGGGATGGAACACGGGCGCAGAATTCATACCACTATCAATGTACGAAAATTTTCTACTTCTTAAATCGACGATATTATAGGTAGAGAAATTTCTTAAACTGATTCCTGTATGAATTCTGCGCCCGTGTTCCATTCCTGACATAGATACCAATATTTTAACTTATTCCAGGAAATATTTAACTAATTCCACAGATAAGTTAAATATTTTCTTTATTTAACTTATTTGTGTAATTTAAGTTTTTGTATATAGTGTATTTATTGTAAATTGTATAAAAAGATTAATGATATATTTTTTCAATCTCTATTGCTATATTATTGTTAAATGCAATTTATTTCTCGCATGGCTGATTTATGCCCCAAAGTTAGTGTGAGTTACATAGAAACTTCAAGATACCCACCAGTGTTACAATACAGAAATATTTATCGCATTTTTACAGCTAGTTTTTCTGAGAAAATAGAATAGCAATTACTGTCAGAAAATACTGATCAAAGTAGAAATTTCGCTGTACGTGACTCACATTACATTTTGCATGGAATTACCCGCAATCTGTTTTTATAGTTTGTTTAGTTTTTACCACCTGCTAAAGGTTTGTCCTTCCCAGAAAGTACAGTCCTTCGGAGAAAGGCAATGTTACGAATTTGTAAATAATTGTCGTTATCTTCATGTAATTTCATCTAAAGAGGCTTAGTTTCTTAATAAAATGTTAATTTTGCGCGTTTTTGCTTTCTTTTTGCATTAAAATAGCCCTTTTTCCATTTAATAATAATAAAAAAAAAGTTAAAAGGCTTCACCAGGGCAGAAATGGACTTGGTGACGAATGTGTCAAGTTTATCGCTTCTTGACGACGTTTCTAACTACTTTGCAAAAAAAAAAAAAACTTATTATCGATATCCATTATCTAATCACTAAATTGAATATTTTGCGAAATATCAGAAATATTCTGGAAATATACGAGGCTATATAAAGTGATCTCATTTTGGCTGGGGAGTTTCAGTTGAAGCCAAATTATCTGATCAGTTACGAACTCCCTGATTGATTCCTTGTATTTAGTATAGCTTATGCTGTGTGCTATGTTATTGATTACAGCTTATGCTCTGCGTGCTATTGCTGTGATGCAGTTTTTTCTGTGATTTTTATGTTGTCAGCTATTATTAAAGTTGCGCTTTATAGTCAAAATGAAGTTGATACTTAACTGACAGACCCATAATCTTGTGGAATATTCTGTAACTTTTGAGCCCTTTGAAGACCTGCTATTCATCTACAGACAAGTCACAAACCCCGAGGATGCCGAATGTACTGTTTCTTGTCGAAGTACTTATGTGCATAATTTGCTGATAATATGAATATGAAATCAGAGTATATCATACAGAATATAGTTAATACACAAAAAAGGACGGCTGTAAGCTTAGTTATTTGTAAATATTTAATTCGCTTTAAAAATGCCCAGAAACAGTGAGAGGAAACTACCACTTGACCCACCAAATTTTACAGAGCTAAAAAGGCCAACATAAATGCCTCTCTTTCTAGATCCAGAAAGCTGCATAACAATGGTGATACGGATTCTGGATTTCGTTATATTGCATCTAATATGTTACATATTTTTTCTTATGTGACAATAATTTTCTCATCTAAATACACATATGAGTGTTTTTACTTTAAAGTGTACAAATGTTAGAGAACAATCCTTTCCGGAGAAAGCACATCATTTTTTTTCGCGACCACTGGCATAGATTCAAATGAATTTCAAATGTGTAACTTAGCCGTTGTTGTAGCATTTGCGAACTGTATGTCACTTTTATTCTTAGGAATAGATCTAAAATCATGTTTATAAATATATTATAAATACACATACCTTATTTTAAAATATACTTATATTGTATATCTAAATTTAATATAAGTATTGTTACAGAAAGACTAGTTCAGGGATGGAACACGGGCGCAGAATTCATACCACTATGAAAGTAAATTTCTACCTCTTAAATCAACGATATTATAGGTATAGAAATTTCTTAAACAGATTCCGGCGTGAATTCTGCGCCGGTGTTCCATCCCTGCTTGTTCGAAAAAAAAAAAAAAATCTTAAATCCCACAAGCGGAGCTTTCATCACAGCTGCCAACCAAATCCGGCAAATTGTTGGTACCGCCCCTTTTCCTACACCACTTTATTTTTAGAGTAATTCTCTTCAAATATATTTGCGATGAATGAAGAAAGCAAATACTCTAAAAATTTAGTGGTGTAGAAAAAGGGGCGTTACTAACAAATTGCCGGATTAGGTTGGCAGCTCTGTTTCATTCAAAAGGCAGGGTTCAAAGCGATCCACCATTTTTACGGTCGTTTTAAATTGCTATCACTACAAATTTCAAAAAGAAAATTTTCTTGAAGTTTATAGCGCTAATATATCATTGAAACTTTCAAAATCATTTTCTTTTTGAAAATTGTGGTGTCGGTAAAATAAAACAATCATAAAGAAGTAGGAGCGCCGTGATCCATACATAAGGACAAAACCAGGCGTACCCGAAAGCATTAGCACTTTTATGACCGCATATTTTCCCATTTTTATTTGTATCTCCTCCCGTTCAGTGTTTCTTTAATGGTTAAAATATTTAACTAATATGTTTTTTCGTTTTCGTCTTTAAATCCTTCAAATTATATATTCACCAATAAGTGTGGCAATTGACACTGAAAACATATACACTGACACTACCTAACGAATGATATGTGAAATAACATAATGCTACTTAAATAAAATGCATTGCTTTAAATTAAAGCCTAAAGAACGGGTTAGTATTTTTAATGAAAAGAATTAATTCGTAACGGGCCATCTAAGTGTAAATGAGGAGCAAACATTCAAAACGTGTTTTCTCAAAAAAAAAAAAAAAAAAAAAAAAAAAAAAAAAAAAAAAGAGTTAGTTGTTTTTCTTTAAACCCAACATAAAAATAATATTTGCACTTAACTTCCTGTATATATCTACATCCTATTTAAACTTCACTTTCCCAAGATGGGGTCATTTCAGGGTTCCCAACTTTTATAATGTTTTAGCTCCGCTTTCTTTTTGCACCAGAAATTTTGTAGATTATTTCTCTTTAATATGTGACAACGATTAAATAAGAAGAAAATTGTTTTTCAAAATTTCCGGTATGAAAAAGAATTGGGGCTAAAAATGCTCGTGAAGAAATAATTATAAAAGTTGGGAATGGTGGGTCATTTTGAACCCCCCCCCCCCCCCCCGCCTTTTGTAGTTGAAATTTAGTTAAACCCGCCTCATTCAAAAAGTGTTCTAATTCGCCAGATATAGCAAACGAAACTAGTGGAATGTTGCAACTTCTAAAAGATACAAAAAGACACAGTGCTGATGATTTTCGCAAACGTGCCAAGCGACACCTAAAAGTTATTTTTCTACAGTACAGCCTTGGTCTTGGGAAAGCGAGTGTTAAATAAAATGCATCGTTTTGAATTAAAGCCTAATGAATGGATTAGACTTTTTTAGTGAAAAGTATTAATTCGTGACGGGCTAACTAAGTGTGAATGAGGAGCAAAGATTCAAAACTTATTTTCTAAAAAATAAATAAATAAATAAATAAATAAAAAATATGTGTTAGGTTCTTTAAAATTAACATAAAAATAGTATGTCCACATATCTTCCTATATATGCAGGGATAGAACACTGGCGAAGAACTCATATCACTATCAATGCAACAAAATTTTCTACTTTTTAAATGAACGATATTATTAGGTAGAGCAATTTCTTAAACAATTACCGGTAGGAATTCTGCTCGCGTGGTCCATCCCTTTATATTTTTTCATATTTTCCTAGCATCTAGTAGTACATCTAAACAAACTATAATTAGGTTTCAAGTTTAGTTATTTTTTAATTTATTAGTTTTTGTGTTGTCTGAAAAATTATATCCGAAGTAGAAAACACGGTTTGAATGTTTGCCTCTCAAATATAGCACCGCTTTATCACAGAGTGATTGCTTTATAAGAAGTTGTTTGATGTGCATGTCTTGCTGAACGCACTCTTGAAGCGATATAATTATAGTTGCCAGCATAACACCTTTCGCTACCGGAAAATATTAATATTAATAATAATAATAATAATTATTTTTTTTTTAACTTTATCAGAGAAAACCGTTACAGTTCGCTAATTAAATAAAATATATATTTTTATTAATTTTTTTCGGTAGGCAAACTATGGGTATAATAACAAAAAAAAAATATTAGAAACTGAAGATTGCTTGGAGTAAAGTTTGGAACATATAAGTGTGTTTGAGACCAAAAGTTGTAATATAACACAACCATATATAACAATTTATAACATTTCTATGAAAGATTTCATACAGACATTGTATAGTCAGAAAAAAAAAAAAAAAAAAATCACTCCTTTAACTTAATTTCGTCATAAATTGTCGTAGGAACATGCGGCAGGTACCGATCGATTTGTAATAACGTCTAGTTTATAATGGTAGAGAAGCATTTTGCTTAGGGGTCGTCTACATATTAAAACTGGTATTTACTTAACCTTTTTCAATGGTAACCCCCATTCATTGTATAATTTATTTGAATTATATGGATCAAATTATCGCAGATAATGGTATAGTTTATATATTTTAATAAATGTTTGATAGAATTATAAGCTGTCTAAGTATGGATATTCTAATTTTAAATGAATGTAACAGACATTCATATCTTCCCAAAAAATTATTATATTCAAATTCTGTTTTTTTTTTTTTTTTTTTTTTTTTTTTTATGCATTAGAATGATGTGACCCAAACATATTTCATGCATACTTCCGTTAAAAAAAAACATTTTTTGAATTCTGAAAATTATTAATAAATTCATATTCGAATAAATTATGAATGATGACCTATATTAATTTTTGCATGAATAGAACTGGCATCATCAAAACCATGGTTTTCCAAATTTACAACTCGTTCCTAACATTTTTTGAGTTACAGTGATATTTCCTTTTTTACTGCTAGGGGGTTACTTGTTATAATTTGTATCCTCCGTGAGTAAATATCTGTATATATTTTGACGAAAAACTAATTTAATTTTTTTAATGCTATTTTTATTGTTTTCTAAGCAACATTTCCGTATTTATTATACGAATTTGCTAATTTTTGTTAAATTATCGCAATTTAAGCGAGAGATTGGGAAGTAATTCAAAAAGAAAACAAGCCCCTCCTCTATATCGCTAAAAGAATATATATATATATATATATATATATATATATATATATATATATATATATATAAAACTAGTTTGCGTATTTGACTCTGTATGTGACGCTGGTGTGCATAAATTATATTGTAAAGTTTTAGAAAAATATGTAAAGACGTGGCTTACGTTGTAAGACAGGAAAATACCCGATCCTGAAATGTTAAGTCTTTCTTCTTAAATAATAAATAAGTTTTCCTAATTTCTCACAGCTAAAATTCTATTTTAACCCTGTTGTCTTTTTTTTTTTTTTTTTTTTTGTACTTGAATACTGTAGGGTTCGTGCACCTCAAGTTGAATGTCCTGTTTCAGGAAACGCGGTAAGGCAAAGCTTATTGTTTTGAAGAGCAATACACAGTCAACAATCTTTTTTTTTTTTTTTTTTTTTTTAATTATTATTATTATTATAATTAATATTTAAGGATTTTTATAAGATTTTTTTAAAACGATTGTTCTGTTTTAATCTTGTTGTGAAAGTTTCACACTTGTTTCTGTACCGCTTGTAAGCTTTATGTTATTTAAATTTTATCGCATGACGTAACATAATATAGTATTAAATTTTTATTAAATGTTATTTAATACAAAATGAAATAGTGATTTTTTTTTTTTTAATTTATGAAATTTATTAAAGAGCAATATTATTTATTTTCAATTATTCTAATCGCAGCTTAAAATTCACATTTATTATGTAAAAAGAATTTAAAACAAAGTAATATGTCTTATTACTTTTTAACCCTTTGTGACGCAAGACAATTCGGATCATTTAAATTATACTGCCACCGGAATTCATGAACTAAATTAAACTAAAAGAAATTTTAAATTTTAACCCGTTAGTAGTCGCTATAGACAGCGCCACCTATAACAGATTGTGCACTTTTAATTTAACTCTCACGAATAATTTTAAGAAGTGTTGTGATCGACGTTCCTTCGATTTTATTCGCGTTTTATGTATATCAAATGCTACTTCTAAAAATTTTTTGTGGCTATTGAATAAAAATATACGGCAACACTGAAGGATGATCGGCAAATCGACCAACTAGCGACTACTAACGGGTTAAGGTAAAACAAAACGGCCCTTCCGATATGTTATAAACGTAAACTTTTGCTAAAAAATTTCCGGAATGAATTTTTGCAGCTGAATTTTAAATTTTGCGTTCTCGCAGCGATGACAGCGCGCGTTAACCCTTTATCTACTGCATTATGATGTACTGCAATTTGTTTAGTGCAATATTTTTTCTTGAGTCGCTACATCGAAAATTAAGGGATATACATAAATAAAACACTCATCTTTGGAAAAATTAATCCGTTAGAGTTAATTAATTAAATTGGTACTTTAAAGTACCATCAGTACACGGAGGGCTAAAATGTTCTCGTAATTCAAAAAGACCGTATGACTTTTTTAACGCAGTTTTAACTCTTAAAAATGCTAAATAACCAGAGAACACCAATATGTTACAGCACAAAAAAAATTATTTTTGAAAATTATAATTTTTTTTAATTTTACTTACTTTTTTTACAGATAAAAACAGGTCTTACACATAAACTTAACCCCTTAACGCGCGGTGTCCTTCCTGCGAGGACGCAAAATTTAAGATCCAGCTGCAAAAATTCATCCCGGAAACATTTTAGCAAAAATTTACGTTTATAACATATCAGAAGAGGCCGGTTTTTTTAACCTTAAAATTAAAAATTTCTTTTGGTTTAATTTAGTTCATGAATTCCGGTGGCAGTATAATTTAAATGATCTGAATTGTCCTGTGCCGCAAAGGGTTAAATTTGATGATATTTAAAGAAACAGTTTTCCTTTTCCATAATACACAAAAATACAATACACTTTGTGCATTTTGGGTGAGGTTTGGACTGAATGTTTTTTAAAGCACAAAATTCACAATGACCCCGATTCGAAACAAATGTTGGCCAATGACATCCTCGATTTTCTAAGTGAATAATCTTTACAAACAGACATGTTCCCTTTCCTCTTCTTGTTTGCACAGAACACTTGCTCACTACCATTAAATTTGGGTCTTCCTTTTCGTTTTGGCCGTGCTTTTGATTTTGTAAACAGTCCTTTGGTTATGCAAGTCAATATTCCAAAGAAGCTATGCATTCTCGCTACTCTTTATATGCTGTATGCAACCAAATGTTAAAATATGGTACCCACAAACTCAGATTTTTATGGTTAAAATGGGAACTTCGGACTGGACATCTTTTTTCCCATTGCCTATTCACTCTTGATTTATTGTATTCTGGGGTAGGAAATACTGTATTTTCTGAACAGGAACTACTGCACTCTCGGTCTTATTCAGTCTCTTGATCGTCTACTTCAGAATCTTGACAAAAATTCTAGCAGATTATTTGCTGGGACTTATTCATCTGAAGAATCATCCGTTAGTGCACAACTGTTTTCATATGATAGGCTCTGTAATAAATATAAAGCTTTTTGAAGTCTGAGCTTATTTTTCCAAACATTCTAAGAAGAGGGAAAAAAAGTAATAGCACCTTGAAAACCTCCTGTTATTGTTAAATCTCAGTTATACACAAAGAAATTAATATGCTGTTAATTTTTGACTGAAGAATATATATTGCATTTAATTGTGTGGCCAAGAAAAAAAAAAAGCAAGCTCAGATTCAAATTTTCGAAAACTTTAAAAAACTAAATAAAGAATAAATAAAAAAGCGAAATAAATAAGTTAAACTAAAAAGAAATGCCAAAAAAGCATAATTCTATTACAGTTTAGTAATGACTCTACAAAACAACGAAATACAATAACAAACTACACGTACGAAAAGTATACACCAAGTGCTTTCTCTAACATCCAGTGTACTGATGGTACTTATAAGTACTACAAAGTTATATAACTGTAAAATAAATTATATACACTGTTCACTTAAAATAAATAGTGAAATCGTTTTCTAAGGTCTTAACTAACATATAAAAAAAAATAAGGCACTTACCTTTTGACTTTAACTGCTTTTACAGAACAAAAAGGACAATCTTGTCAATCCGATCAAAATGGCAGCTGAAAACGAAATTTCAGTTTTAAAACTGTTCGCCTTCCCCAATAAAATACTCATCATAGAACCCGTGCTGCCATGTATCTTGGAAAAATGGAATTAAAAGAGTGTTCGTAAAAATGGTTATTCTATGTAATTTTTAAGTGGGTGGTACTTATAAGTACCGTCAGTAGATAAAGAGTTGAGGGGTTCAGATGTAGATCTCACCCATTTAAAATTAAGAATTCGAGTACAGTAGACTACCGTGTAATGCGGGATATTCGTTCTGGACAATAGCATACTTGCCAACATACTAATATTCCGTAGTATTGTTAGCCCCGCCTTCTTTTTAACACCATTATCTTTTTAGAGTATTTTTCTTCCTATTTAATCGTAATTAAATTTGGAGAATATTACTCTAAAATTTTGCTGGTGTGAAAAAAGGGCGGGACTACCAACACTAAGGAATATTAATTAGGATCTTGGCAAGTAAGCATTAGGAAATCGTGTTATGTGGGACATAGTTTATCAAGCCAATTTATGCAAATTCAGTCCAACACACACACACACACACAAAATATATTTTATTTGTTTTGTTTTGATTTGTTTTTTATTGCTTTCTATGTAAGGTTTCAATGTTTACGATACAAATTAATCAATCTTCATAAAATTAACGCATCGTAGACGGAAATTTTGATGGCATTCCAAAAGAATCATTATCCCCACCCTCTAGCTTTTCCAAAAAAACACTTTATTATTAAAAAAAAAAATGTTTTTTGTTTCATAATCTTATTTTGTTTGATTCTTTATGGAACTATAGCATTTATAAACGAATGAAATTTACCATTTCGATTGTTAATAACAAAATTTCAGTTATTTAATATCTTTAATTTGTTAAATAATTCGATGTTTTCGTGAAGCGTATAAAGGCGTGACTTATTACTCAAAATAGGAATGCTCTTGAACAGTATCTCCTTTTCATCGAACATTAAGTATCCTTCCTCAGATTTTTGTTTAAATCTTGTTATCTGTACGCCTATGCTTGTACGCCTCAAATTAAATGTAAAACTTTATAGTAGCATTTTCATGATGGGTTTACTGTATAAAATAAAGATATACCCAACAGAAGTAGATAAGTTATATGTATATATCCATATATATAATATATATATTCTTAAATATTAAACACTTTTGTTTTATATTTACCGCTATTATCTTTATCACTATTATTATTTTATTTTGCTATCAAGATTTTTGTAATTGAACATTGTAGGGGCAGGGATGGAACGAGGGCGCAGAACTCATATCACTATCAATGTAAGAAAGTTTTCTACTTGCTAATTGAACGATATTATAGATAGCGAAATTTCTTAGATAAACACCGGTATGAATTCTGCGCCCATGTTCCATCCCTGTATGGGTCATATGATTTAAGCTATTTAAATTTCAGTGTAAGAAATGACGTAAGAAACTAATCCATGTTTTCAAAAAATAAATTATTAAAAATAAAAATAATAATTCATAAGCAAACACAACACGTTCTGTAATTAAGCTTCGTTTTTTTATTTTATAATTAATATTTTTGTACATTTTTTCCGGTATAATGAATAATGGCGATTCTGTGGTAGATCATAATTTATTTTTTCTGAATGTATAGACGGATCCTTAATACATTTTCGCTTTAAATCCATTAGAATTGATTTAAAGTATATAAATAGGACTTTTTTCTGAACCGCCTTGATCTCAAAAATTTGAATATGAGATCATAGGGGTTGCCATCGGAAAAAAATGAAGTTGGTGCCAGTTTTAAAATGTAGATGACCCCTTAAGAAAATGTAACTACACTATTATAAATTAGACGTTATTACAGATCGATTGGTACCAGCCGCAGTTGCTGACTGTACAGTAGTAAACTTTAAGATAAATAAATATCAGAAAGAAAATATCAGAGGTTTTTTTTTTTTTTTTTTTTTTTTTTTTTTTTTTTTGTTAACACTTTCACGACAGCTGACGTAGATTCACGTCATTTGAAAATCTGTAGCTCCGCCAGTGGGCGTTTCTTTGACAATTTGTATGTTACTTATTTCATAAGAATATATCCAATATTCATATTTGTATAATCAAATATTTATGGATACAAATATTTTGATTAGAAAAAATATAGCTATAATGCATATCCATTTGTAATGCAAATGTGAATACAGAAAATTTTGTTATAAAATATTGTAACTTGGAAGAATAACGCCCAAAGGTGAACATTACTGTTATAAAGACAAAAACATGCGGTCGTGAAAGTGTTAAAATACGGTAATTACTCCTATTTAGTAAATGCAAATGTGGCTATTACGTTGAACTGAACACATAAGTAAATTTCTGTAAAGCTAAAGTTTTCGGGAAAATAATTAAGTTTATTATATTATGCAATACAATAATACTTGTTTAACTGTTGCTTTGTTTATATTTCAATTAAATTTTAAGCGCAAAATCCAATATATTTTGCTTCTTAGTATTCTAAAGAGAAAAAAAAAAAGGTTTTGTTCCTAGATTAATGATAGTTTCGAAATATTTACCCTAATATTAAATATTAGCACTATCATTCTAAGTATGTATAAACATTTTGGAGAAATGGGAATTTATTAGTGAAAATTTAACTGACTAATTTTGCCGGTTTCACTTGCTTTCCAGGCATATTTTGAGAAGTTTATTCTACAGTGTTTCCATAAAATGGCCTTTTGTTCTAATAAATCCAGAAGTGTTTGTGTTTGACTTTTTTTTTCTTTTGAGGAGTATTTGGAATTCGTAAATTTTATTTTTGTTAGATGCTGAAAATCATAAGAAAACTATTGCAAATTACAAATTATTAGAAAACTATCACATTTAACTGATAGAAAATTACTGTTACTCAAATATGCTTGCAGGTTTGTCACTCTTTGCTACTTTTATACTGAACAGTCAGCAAAGTGATATTTGATACACGGAATAGATGAATCAGTTTGAGAAGTCGTCCATTGTGCATATTAACCCGTTAGTAGTCGCTATAAACAGCGCCACCTATTAAAAATTGCACACTTTTGTTTTAACTGTCACCAATAATTTTAAGAAGTGATGTGATCGACGTTTCTTCGATTTTATTCGCGTTTTATGTATATCAAATGCCACTTCTAAAAATTTTTGGTGGCTATTGAATAAAAAAATCTGGCAACACTAAAACACGGGCGGCAAATCGACCAACCTGCGACTACTAACGGGTTAAATATTGTTCTCAAAATTATTGCTGACTGTTGCAAAAAAAAAAAAAAAAAAAATTGTAAACTCTGGTAACACTGCATACCTGTAATGCTCCCAGGACTATATACATGCAGGGGTCGCATTCTTCACTCTTTTAAAGGTATTTTTGGGGATAAGAGATTTTTAGTTATTTTTGCCCCCTTCCCCGAGGGGGGAGCGGGCAAAAGTGTTTTCACATGGGCAAAAATGTGATTTCACAAAATTCTTCATATCTCAAACCATGGCCTCCTTAAGTAGATGCCTGTCACGTGGCTTGGAAACTTGGCAACAGTTGAAGCGGTAGACAGCGCCACCTGGTACAGATTGCGCGATTTTTTTATTCAACAGCCACAAAATTTTTTAAAAGTGGGATATGATATACATAAAAGGCGAATAGAATCGAAGAAATGTCGATTATATATATCATATATCATTTCTTAAAATTATTGGTGAAAATTTATTAAAAAAGTCACGCAATCTGTACCAGGTGGCACTGTCAACCGCTTCAACTGTTGACAAATTTCCAAGGTACGCGACAGACAGCTAGTTTAGGAGGCTATGCTCAAACATACTTGCCATCATACTAATTAATATTCCCCAGTATTATTAGCACCACCTTCTTTTTCAAAACGGTATGTTTTTAGAGTATTTTTTCTCTTATGTAATCGTTACTGCATTTGAAGACTATTACTCTAAAAATTTATTGGTATGAGAAAAAGGGCGGGACTAACAAGACTACGAAATATTAATTAGGATGTTAGCAAGTATGTCTCAAAGTAAAAAACCAGATATATGTGCGATTTTTGCTTTTAAATTTAGTAGACACAAATACCTTAAAACAAATTTCTTGAATTCTACAGATTCATTCCCAAAGAGGGATTTGGGAACATTATGCTTCATCTATACATATACCGTAATTTCTGGCATATAGTCCGCAAGTAAGAGGTGTCATTTCTCCACCAAATGTTTTATTGAACAAAAAAAAAAAAAAAAAAAAAAAAAAAAAATCTTTATTTCATCGAAAAAACAGTTCGAACAAATATAAATTTATCTCTCTAATAAAATTTCTGGTGCAGAACTGACTTATCTAACCTGCGGAATATACACCAGAAATTACGGTAAAAGTGTACATTCACCACTGAATCAATATGCTGTGTCTATTCTGGGTGGGACTGCGTCACGAATTTTTGAGTGATGGTTGATACTAGAGCCCTGATGCACACTAAGATGGCATTTTGCTAAATTTCTCACTTTTCCCTTGGGGGGGGATAAAAAAATACATTTGGAAAAATTAATCAGCTCCAAATTGCTCATTGGTGATGAATTTGCACATAGGGAAACTAGACACAAATACGAAAAAAAAAAAAAAAAAATCTCGATTTTAATGAAGGGGATTTTTTATTTATTTTATTTTATTTATTTATTTTATTTATTTATTTATTTATTTATTTTTTGATAAGGAGGGAAGAATTTCCAAACTACGGACTTAACAATGGAACTCTCAATGGAAAAGTTAAAATTGGATGTTCGTCTTATGTACTCCAAAAAACCAATTTAGGGTGTTTATAGATTTTTGATTATTTTTATTTTTATTTTTATTTATTTATTTATTATTATTTTATTTTATTTTATTTATTTATTTATTTATTTTGGGTGGTGGGGTGGGGGTGGGTGGGTGATTTACGATGGGGAAGATTCAGGAGACCCCTTTCTAAGTTAAATTTGTCCTGGAGAATCTATGGGAGCTGCAATCATAAATTCTTGTATGTGAGTTGATTATTTGCATTAAACACTAACTATGACGAGAATTTGCGAAATTCCCAGTTTTATTCCCTGGGGGGGGGTAGGGGGTAAAGAATAGTCTCCCAAGCGTTTTCCAAGAATAGTTTTCCATTTCAGTCCCTAATTATCGTAGGACGACAATTTTTTGGTATCTGTATGTGTACCCAACACGCATTATAAAGGGATTTTGAGAAATGTCCCCTTCCCCCTTTGGGGTCGGTAGAGTAGTAAACAACACGTTTCCGTTTCCAATTGTAACTTTTTTTCTAATTTATCTCAAAAAGGTGATTTTTTGTTGTAATGTTTGGTTTCGTGAGCCTAAAACACTCTATGAATAGATTTTGTAACCCTCCCCCTTTCACCTTTGGTGACAGGGATAAAAAAAAAAAAAAAAAAAAAAAAAAAAAAGACACTTCCAGGCGTAAATCCATTTAAAATTATCTCAGTAAAGCGATTTTATTTTGTTATATCGGTGCTCTACGTGTATCCAATACGCACTATAAATAAATTTTGCTAAATATCCCCCTTCCACCCTTCCGGGTCGTAAAATAAGGAGGGGGGGAATAAGTTTTCAAGCTTAAATTATCTGAGGAAAGCAATTTTTCGTAATGTGGTTGTACTATGTGTGGCCAACAAGCAATATAAAGTGTTTTTGCGAAATATTTCCTTATCTCCTTCTTGCGGTCGAGGGAAGGCAAAAATTACGTTTTCCAATAGTAGCTCTGATTTAAATTATTACGGAATGTGATTTTTTAAAAGTGCCGTTTAAATATATATATATATATACAACACATAGTAAAAAGTAATTTTGGGTATCCCCTCCTCCGGCCGGAGGAAGAGGGGAGGGGGAAATAAGGTTTCTGAACGATTTCTTACTTTTGTTATTATTTTTTATTTTATGAGAATTTCATAATAATAAGTTATATGTAATTTTGGGAATTAATTTAAATATAGTGACCAGCGAAGCGAGCAACTCCTGCTAGTAAAATATGCATGAGGACTGATAGCATGAAGACACGAACTGAAGAATTTTATCTTTGGGGACACACAAAAGGCATCAACAAACAAAACTCTTAAATCGGCGAAATGTATGCAGGGATGATAAGGATTCATTGAAGAATGTGAAGCAATCGGACATGAAACTTCAACGCTAGAATGGAGATGGACGACCTAAGTACAGACCATACAAGAGCTTTAGTAAATAAGGTGTCTTGACATTTTAAAAGAACCTTGGTCTAGTGAAAATATTTTCAGGTTACTCACAAGGAAAGCAAAATCACATGCACGCTAAACATATTACCCACGCAATGGTGCAGAATTACATTAGACGGCGGAAGTAACAACAAAGGCGGACAGACATTCAAATACTCGTCGACATCAGCTTCATAAACAGGCAGACAATAGAAATATTAGACATACACATAGCATATATACTTATCAGATACCCTCGTGTACTCAAAGGTAATAATTCCAAAAGTGCCCGAATGGCCCTTAATTACTAGATGTAGTACAATAATATTAGAAGAATTTTGATGTAAAATAAAGATATTTTAAAAAATACTTTTTAAAATAGTACAGAAAATTTAAATTTTCTGTACGATTAAAGAGTTATATAAGATATATTATCTTGTTATATAAGATATAACACAGCAAAATTAGCACTTGAAGATGTGAACGTACTTCATTTTTATGTCACTGAAGATATATATATATTCAAATGCAATTGTTTCTAAGTTCACACTTGGGTACAGAAAAGAAAAATAAATAAATATAAATAAATAAATTAAAAAAAAAATCCCCCCTTCATGTTTAAATCTCCCTAATAATACAGACGGTTCTGTGCTCAAAGCTTTTACATGTGAGGTACCGTGTCCAATTCCAGCTCACTCTCCTCGACCTAGCCTTTCGGAGTTTTTCATGCTTTTCTCCGGAATTTTCGTAAATACGATTTAGGACACTGTAGAAAGACTTCCAACAGAGAGCACTCTCCCTCAGGCCTAGTACCCTAATGCAGACAATTGGCCTTATTTCCCATACCCCTATAACCTTTATAATATATATATATATATATATATATATATTTAATACGTTTCAATATTTAAAAAAAAAAATTTTTCATGTTTGTGTTTAATCTTTGAAATGCTGTCTTCAACAATCGATGTAATAATTTGCACAGAAGAATACATACACCGTCAGTATTTATTAAATTAAATACAAAAGAGCAAAATCCAGCTTAAAAATGATGCATTGTTTTTAATTA
Organism: Salticus scenicus; assembly: GCA_963930645.1. NCBI lineage: Eukaryota > Metazoa > Arthropoda > Arachnida > Araneae > Salticidae > Salticus > Salticus scenicus. The sequence continues at coordinate 103,810,757 of OZ005657.1, forward strand.
AAGCTTAAAGAAGCGGTTAGTCTTCTTAATGAAAAGAGTTAACACATGGCAGTCAATAAAGTGTAAACGCAACATTATCACTCGTTCTGAAACGGTTAAATACTGCTATATACACAGCTGTTTTATATGCAAGTGTTGTCGAATGCACTCTTCAAGCGATATATTCAAAAACATAATTATTCATATACGTAACAGCAATTAAAGTCATCTAACCTGACAATTTAGGCGGTGGTATTATACTGATGAAGGCTAAAGACTGTTTCGAAACAGCTCACATGACAAGAATGTTGCTAGTTGAATTCGAATGAGTTATTTTGCTCAACTCTCCATAAAAACTTGTTTTAGTGCCATACCATGATCAAATGACCAATCCATGCAATTAACATTTTCGAACCGATTACGAAATTTATCTGGCTGAATTCATTTGGTAAATATATATATATATTTTTTTTCATTTGCAGATGGCAAATTCGTCTATGGCACTTTTACTCATCTGCAGGGCTGCCATAGGAGACTTATTTTATTATTTTCATAACACTATTTCCATAACATTATAATTTATACAGGCGCTCACGCGTATCGCCTGAGATGTTCCACATGAAACGCATATTTTGTAAAAGCATGAGAGGCAAATATTTATACCACTCGTTCATGATATCTACATTCCCCGAAAAAATAATTAGGATGATTTAATAGAAGATCCGTCAGGTTCCACGTAAAAAAATTACACAATATTTCTGATGCAAAAGTAATTTTCTAAAATATCTTTCTCATCTAAAAGCTCAAAGATTTTCACTTCAGAAAAGGACATCTATTCACAGAGCTGCCAACATCATAATTAATAATCCTGAGGTTTATTGGTATCCACCTTTTTTCACACCAGTCTTATTTTAGAGTATTCCTCTTCTTATTTCATCGTAAACACATTTAAAATGAACTACTATAAAATTAAAGTTGTGTGGGAAAAGGGCCGTGTACTAACACTATACTCCGTATTAGGTTTGCATCAATGAACAGTATGGGTGATCAAAATATTATTATTTTTTTATTTTTACATTTTTTGAAGTATCTGACAAAATACCCGACAAATTAGCCTGAAACTTTATATATGCAAAGAACATTTAAAAACTCATATTTTCCACTATTGATTTAGCCCAGAATGCAGAGCTGCCAACCTAATCCAGCAAATTGTTAGTACCGCCCTTTTTTCTACACCAATAAAATTTTAGAGTAATTCTTTTTTAATGTATTCACGATTAATTAAAAAAAGAAATACTTTAAAAATAAAGTGGCGTAGAAAAAGGGGCGGTACTAACAATTTGCTGGATTAGGTTTGCAGCTCTGAGAATGCAATTAGAGGACCAACTACAAATTATAGAAAACTGAAAATACTTTGGATCATTCTGTATCATAAAATACTACAAACGACTTGTAATTTTAATACATTTTTGCACTTGCTGTGTATGATATTTGAACGTTTTGGTGTGCACAATCATTTTGCAAGAGTTTTTTTTTTTTTTAATTACTAAGTTTTATGACACGTTTTTTGCTTATAAATAGAACATATTTCAATAAAAATTCACAAAACTTACTGAAATATTTTAAAAAATTAGATAAACATTATTGTGAAACATAAAATTTACACGTATAGTATACGTTGCGATATGAGCATTTTTAGTAAATGGTATTTTACTGCACACGCTTGAAAAATAGAAAAAAAAAATATTGCAAAGGTTAAAAGCTAACTATTTTGAGCAACTTTTGATAAAAATATCACTTGAATAGAGTAAAACTTAAGCAAATTGTCGGCAAAAGAACGACATAGATTTTAGATATTTTCCAGAGTTGAAATTTCTTAAGGGATTTTAGACATGCCGTGAATTTAAATTGGAGATCCAATTATTTCAAACACATTGAAAAAAAAAAAGAAAAAAAAAAGGACGAAAAAACCCTTATGAACACACAAATATTATTAAATAAATAAAAATATGTTAATGTTACATGCCTATAAGTGATTTTTCACAAAAAAACATCATTTACAATGTGGTTGAAATAATTGGTTCTTTAAATTAAATAAACGGCAGGTGGAAAACCACTTGTGAAATGTCAGCTGTGGAAAATACCTAAAATTTAACTTGTTCTTCTTCCCACAATTTGCTTAACATTTTTTATATTCAAATGAGCTTTTGGCAAAGGTTTCTTAATATATCTAGCTGGCAAACTATGCAATAAGTTTCTTTCTATCTTTCGCGCATACGTAGTAAAATAATATTTATTGTAAATGCTCATATCTCAACGAATATTAAACGTGGGAAAATTATAATTCCGAATAAGGCTTCTCTAATGTATTGCCAATTTTTTAGCAAGTTTTGTAAAATTTTATGGAAATCCGTTCTAGTTATAAGCAAAAAGCATGTAAAAAATTAGTAATTTTTGAAATATATATATATATATATATATTGGCCTAATATCTGCCTAAATAATTGCGCACTTCCCGCACCGAAAGATACAAATATTGTGGATAGAATGTGCAACAATATATAAAAGATACAAGTCATTCGTAGCTCTTTATGATACAGGGCAATTCAATGTATTTTTGCTCTTCTTCAATTTGTGGTTGGACCTCTAATTACACTCTGGTCAAAATCGATAGTGGAAAAGGGAAATTAAAAAATTTTCTTTGCATGTATAAAGTTTCAGGCTATTTCGTCTAGTATTTTTCTAAATAATAAAAAAAAAAAAAAAAAGAAAGAAAATGTGCGCTTGGGGGACTTAGAAGTGAAGCTCCTTACACCGTTAGAATTGAAGTTTCTTACGCCTTTTGTCCAATTCCGAAATTGATCTGATAAAGAGATCTAGATTGTTCATTCTCTCTCTCACTATTTTATTGTTTACTTTCTATTTTTTTTCTCAATGCTAATAATGTAAAGTAAGGAGCCAAATTAAAAAGTTGCATTTAATATTTTAGCGAAAATATTTGTTTATTAAAAATTAAATGTAAAAAACGAATTATAAATTATATTAAAAAAAAAAAAAAGTAGTATGTTGCGGCCACCACAAGACATTCTTTTATATTTTCCTATACATAAAGTGAATAATTTATTAAAACTATTATTTAATAAAATTATCTAACATGATGAATGCGAATGATTTTCATCTTAGAGAAAACTAACACTAAGTATCCAAAGAAAGACCGTTTTATTTTCTATAAATAACATCTTAAAAAATGTGTTTTTATAATTGTTAATTCACATATCAAGTTTCGTACAGTTTTATGCCCTACAAGTTGAGATACAGCCTTCCTATTATCGAGGAAATTTTCACTTTAGCAGCTCCATCTATTGGCCTAAAATAATCAAACATGTATCAGCATTATGTCTCATAGCGACCTTCACACACATAAAGTTTTCTTTGATTATACGTAACAGAACCTGAGATATAGCATTGTCTTAAATTGCAGAAACAGGTGTGTGGCAGTGCAACCTGTTGAGCGGTTGACACCAAAATTTGATAGAAACTAATTTATGTGGGGGTACATCTACATGTAAATTTTTATGCAACTCTGTGCAGTAGTCCCTGGGATTTAGCATCGATAAACATTCAAACTGAATCAGCATAGTGTCTCATAATGACATTCTTACATATCAAATTTTGTTTGATTATACGCAATTGAACCTGAGATATAGCGTATCCTTTAAACTGCGTAAATCGCTGTATAACAGCGCCATCTGTTAAGCGATTAGCACCAAAAGTTAGCAGGAACTAATTTAGGTCAAGGTTCATCTACATACAAATTTATATACAATTCTGAGTAGTTGTTCTGGAGATACAGTTGCCACAAACAAGCATAACGGTTTTTCGCTACGTGACGCTTTCTGGCAGTTAACTCACTACTGCAACCCGCATTTAGAAATTTCGTTCCAAAAAGTTTTAATAATTAGATCACCCACTGCATATTAAGCATTAATAATTTCTGTACAAAGCGCGTAGGAATTTGATGAACGCTGATAGGGATTCAAGACATTTTGAAGTCTCTTACTCCACCATTAACTTTATTTTTGCAAATTTCGTGTTATATTATTTCTTAAGAATATACCTAATATCATATTTTTACAAAGAATGTATTAAGAATACAAACTCGTTCATTAAAAAAGTTTATATTATAATATGTAATATAAATATGAATTAGAGTCCTGCACGGGTCGGGTTTTACCCAACCCGAACCCGACAAACGAGTTTTAAATCAACCCGAAACCCGACGGGAACCCGACAAATATTTTTCCATCAACCCGAAAACGGACCGGAACCCGCAATAAAGATATTTTTGCGACACGCACCCGACCCGAACCTTCTATCTTTATATCCGAACCCGACCCAGAACCCGAAAACTGAATGAACATTACTAATTCATCTAAAAGTCATGTAAATCCTTTTACAATTATAAAATAAGGTGAATTTTTACTGTCGTAAGTTGATAAATTATTTTAAAAAGAATTAAAATGTTATATTAAGTTAAAAATTTAAAATTCTGAAAAACGGATTAGTAACAATTTTTAACCATTTATGTGAGTTGTGAATTTCAAGAGTTCAAAATTATGCTTCAAGTTAAATGTTCGTTGTTTATTGTTTGTTTGATACATATATTCTAAAAAAAAAAGGAAAGAAAGGTAAGAAAGAAAGTTGGTTGGTTGTTTTACGTCACACTAGTGCTGCCCAGTGGGCAACTGGCGACGATCTGGGACTCATCCCTTGAGGTGTTCCGGAAACATACCATTACAATTTTGATCTTCCATGGAAGGGATGGCTCTCCCATTTCGGTGACCCCCAGAGGTATATTTTTTTATGGGAGACATGGAGGAAATTGCGGCCACGACAGATTTGTACCAGCAACCATTATTGTACACGACGGTCTTTGACCGGCTCGAGTACCGAACCAGCGATCTTCCAATTAAGAGCCCGGCGCTCTACTGACTGGGTTTCAGAAAGAAGAAGAAAAACAAAATACGTATTTTCATTTATTGCTTTCGTTTGATCTGAATATTTATTTAACACAATAATTTGTGTAGCAGTAGCAAGGATACGATTCGCAATGAAATATCTGCTTTCCTTCGATCACTTCCAATTCACACGATCAGCAAATTAGCTTCTTCCAGTTGCAGTTTCGGTGCATTGTTTATTTGTCCTAGAGAAGATGATAAAGAATATTATCTGCCTTTATGGAATCCGTTTCCTAAATGAGCTTATTTTACATTTCTTTATTTCTTTATTTCATTTTTTTTCCCTAATTAAACCACAACAAGTATTTCATTATATTTGCTGTATTTACAAATATAAATGGACGAAAAATCATAATTTCGTTTACATAAAAGCGAGGATTGAAGTTCATTGAAAATAAAAGTATCTAATAAAAATTTAAATTTAAGAACGTTTTTAATTTCCAAAAAGTAAAAGCGAGTTTATACTGCATTTCTTTTATTTATGTATTAACAATAGTCAAAAAAGATTTATAATACTAAAATTTTCTTACAATTTCTACAAAAAGTACGTATTAGATTCTTTCAAGAAATGAAAACATGTACGAATATTTTTTTCTTCCTTATACGGATCGAGATACGAACACGGATCATACGGATACGAATACGAAGTTCCGACATATATTTAGTGTATATAGTATGTTTAAATCAGTTATTAATTATGTCTACAAATTTATGCTTATAATTATATGTAATTTTTTGAATGATCTTCTGAAGACGACCTGACTCGTTGAAAACTGAACCCAACCCGAACCCGACCCGCAAGGAAAAAATTCAACAAATCCGACACGAACACGACCCGCAGGAAAAAATAATCAACCAACCCGACCCGCAAGAAAAAAAAATATTTGTGAACACAACCCGAACCCGACCATCGGGTCGGGTCGGGTTCGGGTAAAATAAGGTTACCCGACGAGATCCAGGACACTAATAAGAACACAGAAAACCTAGTTCTATAAAAAGTAAACCGCAAGGATAATGCTTCAAGGGCAAAAATAAAAGGCGGTTGCGAAAGTATTAAAAATGTGATGACCACAAGTTTACACACCCACACACACACATATATATATACATATATATATATATATATATATATATATATATATATATATATATATATATATATTTGTATATGCCAAACATTACCGTTTTTTTAAACGTTACAATATTTAACAAAAATGATTTTTCGCGTTCGTGGTTTAATCTTTAAAATTTTATCTTCAGCATTCCATGTGGTAATTGTCACTGAAGATTACATGCACCGTCAGTACATAATAATTTAAACAAGAATATGAAAAATTTTATTAAAAATAATGTATTGTTTATAATGAAAGCCTAAGAAGCGTTTAGTCTTTTTAATGAAATGAATTAACAAGTGGTGAGTCGACAAAATGTAAATATAACGCCACTTTAACCCAGTGCTTGTCCTGAAAGTGTATATCGCTCTATACACAGTTGTTTTATATGTAAGTATTACTGAATGCACCCATTAAGCGATATAATCATAAAAACCAATTAAACATAATTATTCATTAACATCACGGCAATTAAAGACATCTAACCAGACAATTTATGTGGTGACATTATACTGTTGAAACCTAAAGACTGTTTTGAAGCAGCTCACATGACACAAACTTCGCTAGTTAAACTCAAATTTGGGACTTTGCCCGACTCTCCTTACAAATATGCTTTAGCGTCGTGCCATGATCAAATAAGGAACTCATATAATTAAAATTTCGAATCAATGATAAAACTAATCTTGTTGAATTGACATGGCTGAAATAAATGAAGAAGATGTACTTTTACTATAGTTAAAATTCCTATTGTACCGCATAATAAATGTTTCAATTTCTTTGCAAGATACATTAATAAGGAGGGAAGATTTTAGTCTATATTCAGAGTAGCCAATTTTTTAAACTTTTAAATCAGAATTTACACCATTATTTTTAAATAGAAAATGTTATATATATTTTCGAAGATTAATATTACCGAAAAAGGCTATAAATTTTTTCCTGTTTGAAGTCTCCCGCCAAAAACTTTGCACTTGTTCAATAAAACGGTTTTTAATCCATTTGCATATGGCAAATGGAAATTTACCTATGCAGGGTATCAACAGACAAAATTGTTTTCCTGATTCTTGCACTACTATATTTATAATGTAATTTTTTAGTTAATTGATCGTGCAAACTCACAACTAAAATTCCTGACAGAAAAATACTCGTGGAAGAATTAGGGAAGAATTCGACTGCCAACACCTTGCTACGGCCCTTAGACACTCAAGTGCATACATTAAAAGGTTAAGAGGCACATGCCGATGCCTCTCGTTCTTGACACTTAGATAGTAATATAAAATTGTTCGGCACGCGTTAATAGGTAGTCCGTTACATTGGATAAAAAAAATTACATATTGTTTCTGATGGGATCATAATTTTTCTTAATTTTTTCCCATCTGAAAACTCGATTTTTGCTTCAAATGCATATCTGCCAACAATTCTAACTTTTAAATCAGATTTAACACCAGTATCTATAAAAAGAATTCTGCCATATATATTTTCTGCAAATAAATAAACTGAAAACGCTTATAAAAACTTTCCGGTATGAAGTCTCCGTTGAAATAACGGAAATTTGGTACCTATGCAAATGAGAACATATGTTAAACATCAACCATTTCCGTACCAAGCGTTTCGCCCTTTGGAAATCGTTGACGAGAATTCATGTAATTTTGAAATTATCATTTAATCATTAACGTTAATTTTCCAAATTTTATGTTACATTATTTCTTAGGAATATACGAAATATCGCATTTATACAATGAATGTATCAAGAATGTAATATCTTTGATTTAAAAAAAAATAATTATAATGTGTAGTCATTCTATATAAATGTGAATGCAGTATATCCTGTTCTAAAACATCTAACCGGCAAAGATAACGCTCACTGACGGAGCTTAATCTCTAACCAGAAAACCATCCCAATAGCTGTGTAATAGAAATAAATTAAATGATTTTCAATAAAGATGTCATTTTCTAATGTGATTTTTGACGCATAAACTGTTTGCCCTCATAAACCCGTTCTCGAGAAAATATTTAAGTTCAAATAAATTTGTAGTATCGGGAAAAGCGTATGAGGAATCCCTTTAAAAATTGTCAGAACCATGATTTTTATCAAATTTTTGATTTTATATTAGCGAATTTTTAGACATTATATCTCGATAGAATGCACCTCAAACCTTAAATGGGCAATTGATTTATGCATATAAAAACACGTTTGACCTTGGTCTTTCGATTTCTGGTTGCATAGATGCAACACTTGAATTCATTCTGGAGTACTTTTAGACCCGCCTATATTTCCGCGCCGCATTATTTATAGACGAATTTTCTCCAATATATAACTTCCATAAAATAATAAAAAATGTTTTTTAAAAATAAGTGGTATGGAATAAAGACGGGGCTAAAAATACTCCGGAATAAATCAAATTTTAGGCATCTATGTGGTGGTTTTGGACTTCATTCATTATTTTAGTAAGGCGTGTCCTTATCGATTCAGGTGTGGTTGCATGGATCATTAACGAAATTTCAGAATTCATAACTCAAAAACGAACAACTGACAAGGGCGATTGTTTTATGCGTCAAAAACATGTTTACATATGCTCTTTCGATTTATGCTTATTTGGATTTTTCCTATTAT